>JAGFZM010000374.1:524329-554768 GCA_017657215.1 Limnothrissa miodon | reverse complement strand
TGCAAAGGGGTGGAAAATTTCCGGTAAATTTCTGGAAACTTTCCGGAAACTTTCCATGGAAACTTTGGCTTGGGAATTTTAGAAATATTCAAAAATGGAAATTTGTGGAAATTATGTGAATTTATGGGAATTAACTGGAAATTTTGGATGATTTTAAGAAACATAGACCATATGACTCATATACCAACAACATATTTTGTCATAAGACATTTTTGCAAAAAATATACAATTAAATTAAAAATATAGCATTTTTCTGTTAAATATGTAGATTGTAAACTGAACAAATGGAAAGGGCTATCAAAAAATTGAAATTATGTATGAAATCAGGTGTGGTTATGTAAAACTGCTTAGCAGGACGCAGAAGAAACAGCACATTTTGTGCTATCTAGCACCATGATAAGCTAACTTCTTTAATACAAAGGTGCTAGCCAGCTTACCTTTAACAAATCTGCCTTACCAGTGAGCTAGCAATCTATATTTTGATTGGGCTAGCTAAAATCTAACATTTTAGAACAAATATCATCTAAGTTATATCATCATAACTTGCTTGACTGTTTGTAGTCCTCAAATGTGTAGCCTCACGTGTCTGTATCAGTGACTGTATGTGGCTCATAAAGGTTGCTTTAGCAGTCCATAATTCTAGAAATCATTGAGATGTGATGGGAGGATGCACAATGCATATAGAAGGTGCGGCCTCAATAGCCCTGCATTAAGAAGTGTGTTATGCCCCTGTGATTGAAGAATAGCAAATTATAGGCTACTCAACTTTATGCATATCACATCTCATAGTTTAGCCAAGACTGCTAAAATAATATTTTCTACCAACTGTCTTTATGTCCCTGACCTTTAGTTGAGATAATTCCCATTTTTTTCAATTAATTCCCGTTAATTCCCATGGAAAGTTTCCAACTTTGAAAATTCCCGGAATTTTGCAACCCTATTGTAAACACACATGATGCCCCATACTTACAGTTTGTGTATACAGTATTTTATAGGTTCGTAGTTTTCCTTCACATTTTGTTCTATACGTCTATAACGTATACGTATATAAGTGTAGTGCTGCTACTCCAATTTTTTTTCAGAACAATGTCCTTATTTATTTGCATGGCTTTATCACGCAACTACTGTAAGGCAACAACACCGCACCAGATCAAAGAGTTTGAGAAACGTTCCAAGAACGACCCAACGCCCCTTGTGTTGTGGTGGTGAATTGCCACGCGTTGTAGTGACTCCCGACACAGAAGTATAAACACAGAAGACAAAAACATCAACGAAGGTGTCCACTTTGCTGCGACGCAGAAGTATAATTCAGCCTTAAGTGTGGTGCATTTTTTTTTTTAAATCTAATAGCGCAAATGTTTACTGTTCGGATTTGGAGAAAAGCGTAAGTTATTTCAGATCAGGCAGCTAGCACTTACTATATAGTTGTTAGCAAGCTAGCTCTAGCGACGTCATGGCAGTTCGTCCACACCCACTACCTCCTGGGCTGGTGGAAAAGCAAACCAGGCTGGTTTCTAAACCGGGCCGAGTAGAGTAGAGCCGGGAGAGTAGGGCTGTAGTGGAAATGTGCCATAAGTCTTATTAGGCAGTTTGCAAATCATGGTTTTTTTTTATCCCGCGTACCCCAGTTTGGGAATCACTGGTGTAGAGCTTTACTTCTTGAAGTGCCAGCGACAGACTGCTTACTTTCAAGGGGTCCCGCTGTTATTGTTGTCCCATTTCCCTACACCTCAAACAGACTTTTACGGTGTTTAGCCTTTCATTTTGATTGGCTGATTCGTCAGATGGTGTGGTGGGCGGGACATTGCTGTAGAGCTGAGAGTGTTGAGGAGAGGCAGTCACAACCATGTTTGGGACAGAACGGCAGCAAAATGTATGTTATCGGCGGGAAAAAATGGCCGCTAGCGATAACCATAAAAATGCGGAACATCGGCCAAATATATGAGCTAGGCCGATAAATTTGCATGGTCCAATCAAAGATAGTTTGGAACAGTGTCTGGTCCAATCCCCTGTTACTTCATGAATTTGTCAGGAGCGAATCATTCCGTTCTGACCCTTTTAAATGAGCCTGTATATGACACTTTAGCAGTGCTCCTGAAATTGTTTAAAAACTGGTTCTCTTAATTTTGCATTTGGTAGCTTTTTTTTTTTTTTAAATACGTGGAACGCAAACAAAAGGGTTTGGCCTAGAGAGTGAGAGATTACATTCAGTTCCTTTAATTCTATCATCAGTGGCTACGATAGCATGGACTATAAATCTAATACTCAGTGGAAAAAACAGGATACCTATATAAGTATTGTAGACTATCCCTGCCTGCATAATATTCTAGTTAATTTACAAAACGTCATTGAAATATTCAATGGCATAGGCTACAACGTGAGGCAACGTGATTTGCTTGTGTATATTCAAATAAACACTCATATCCATAGCCTTTGTGTGTGTCTAGCAAAACGATTTCTTTATAATCGTGTAATTATCGATTATGGAGAAACAGCAGGGTCTATTAGCCTAATTTACAATTATTACGTTAGGGCAGCCGGTAAATATTAGTCATCATTGAGCAGAAAGTACCCGTAGCATTTCTTTCCACGAATCCAACCCTAAAAGTTGCCTCGCTTAGCTAAGAATAGCAAATAGCCAAAGCTAGCTACTGCTACGTCGCTATACTCGAATTTCTACACACTATCTGGAAGAGACGCTGTAAGCTTCAAGCCTCGCTAATCTTCCAACGACTAAAATTAACGTCATGTACATTTCAACGAATTGTAGCGTCAAAACATTAGCTAACGTGGTAAGTCAACACTTCGACGACAAAATAGCTCTTTGCTGGTCTGTCTCGGGATATTAAAGGCTACTACATTTCACAATTACCAACAAAAATTTAAAGATATGTGTTAATCTTGCAGTTAATGTCGTTGCCATAACTAGCTAGCATAGGCTAAAATCAATAAGTAACGATGGTGGCGTGCTAGCCGGCGATGCAACAAAGACCAAAGGAGACCGAGTCAACCATATCTTCAGCTGTGGACGAAATACGAAACACTTATATCAAACGGCAAACATATGTTCCGTCGGTAGAAACTAATTACAGATTTAATATCCCGACTGAGCAAATTTATACAACTAACTTGCCCTTTAGCCCGAATCAGTTTGGTGAGGGATACCTCACCCAGCGTTTTCGGCGTTAGTGTAAAGTTACTATTAAAACATCTCCTGATATTAAGGTTATTTCTGACAAAATCCGTTTAATCGACAAATACTTCTAACCCTTACCTTGACGTTAGTTTGTAGTTTCCATCAATAACTCCTAAAGCAACGGAAACAGGCGTTGAACTGGCTAAGTGTACATAAAAATGGCTACGACTTTTTCACAAGGTAGGAGGGGAAAATTCAAATGACACACAACAAGAAAGGGCGGAGTTTACTTTAACCCAACAGATAAACTGCGAATCAAATTTCTTTCATTGTAAGATGGTTTTACAACACACTGCCATACGCTCGAACGCAGTATCGGGTTTGTAAATTTGTTTTACCTGATTAAAGTTGGTCAGGTTTCCTAAATAATTTTATCTAGCAGATTAATCATTTGACCTTTGACTAAGCCAGAGACAGTTGAAGCAAGACTATTGCAGGCCATTTTAACATTTAAAATCTACGTTTGACTATCCGTAATTAACATTGTAGATTTCAATAAGGTCTTTCTGACTTGTCGTAATTACATTTTGGATAGTCAGAATTGTCATTCAAGATATCTGTAACTTAATTGTTACTAGTCAAAACGATATATAGAGATATCTGTAATTCAGTTATGACTAGGCGAAACAGAATTACAGATAGGCCTATCTGAAATTATATAGTTGAAAACAACATTCAACTTGTCATACATCCTAAATGACAATTGCGGATATCTGTAATTCAGCTTTGACTAGGTAGTTTGAAAGTTAAAGATCACTCAAACATCATAGAGTTGGCAAGTGAACCACGTCATTCTGTATGCAGCGGGTTAGCATTTTCCTACTTCCGGTTCCTAAGCAAAAACCCCTATGGGAAAATGAATGGCTCAAATAATAAAACAACATATACAACAAATATCGCAGTGTCTGACCTACGAGGATCTAGGCATTCGTTTTTCATCAACAAAATGAGTAGCAACATAGTCTGGGTGTGTTTTTTAGACGCATTATAACGATGATAAATGAATGTTGCTATCCCTCTGCTAACAGCGAAAAATTAAGGACTACATGGAGTTGTCTCTTACCTTTGACGTCATTTTCAAAAACGACGGTAAATGATTTTAACCTTTAAGAACGTGGGTTTTTAATTTTACAACGAACTCTGCTGGGTGGGTTTTTTTGGCCCGCTCCACGAGAGTTCTACAGTAACATTCTATAGTCTTTGTTAAGGCAGCCAGGGAATAAAGAGTGGTAGCCTAGCTTGAGTTGTTTCCTATTTTCCCCTTTTAGTGTTACTAATACTGCATTCTTTAAACCATTAAAAAAAATAGGGTATTTATACATTCTATAAATTGAGAGGTGGCCCTGTCTAATCTGCTTCACGCCATCGTTTAAACGCAACATCCAATGAACTTATGTCAATTTTCCGGACGATGGAAGCTGCTGCAAGCAACTGAAATTACCTTTGTTTACCTTTGTAATTATTGATTGCTATTCGCATGGAATAGTTTGTTGTCAACCACTTCTTTCATCTGCATAGGTATTGCCACCGGTAAGTGGCTTAATATTTTCTTCATTTATAGATCATATGCCTTCAAAACATCTTAAGTTGCAGATGTAATTTATAGCATAAGTTAAATTGAAATTTTAGCTTCTACATGTCATTTATAATAGCACTAGCGCTAGTTTCCTCTCATATTTTCAATTGAAGCCTCGGCATAAAAAAATGTTGATTGTGTAGACAACTTTGTAAAGCAATTACATTGGGATTATTTTAATATCGAGAGTTGGTGGGAAACCACGAACATAACACAGCATTGTGGGATCACAGTGTATCACCGGTGATAAAAAGTCGTGGGCAGAGAGATAGATTATAAACTGTTGGACGTCGTCCACCAGATGAATTTCACCTGGCCATATTGTACTCATTCAGAACCGTTCTCTCCAATGAATGGAAACTTTGAGGTGCCGATATCATTGTAGATGATGGGGATGCTACCTTATTGTGTAAATAAATCATGGGATTAAGTACAGCTACCTGCGCAATTCTTGTGCATTCGTGTTGCAAACGATGCAACAAATTATGTAACCAGTGGAGTGCAGCATAGCTCACCAGAGCTCGTGAGTCAACGTTATATTTTTTAGCATTTTAGCATTAGATGCTAATAAGTATGTATATACAGTATCCCTTTGTCTTTAGCCCTTGCTGGCTGTAAAATTTGACTGAACAATGAATAAAACATAAACTACTATTTTAGATAGTTTTATTGTGCTTGCAATGACTAACATCCAGAAGTAGAAAGTATATCAACTTCAGCTTCAGCCACCCATGTTTACTGCCTGCCCCAACCATAGATAAAATACAGTGTGGCCACACAAATATAACTAAAACGAGATTTGTACGTTTTGGAAATAAGAAAACGTCTGTGGTTAAATTGTTTTAAATTTTTCAGTCTCTGCAAGGAGTGACATATTATTTTATGTTATGTTCACTGGCTAGCAAATGCAAACCCATTCAGTGTCATTATTATGCTGCAATCGAAACGCTCATGTAGCAACATTCTAAACACACCGGTGTGACGGTACGCGTTTTGCCACAGCCAGGGACCGTCACACCGGTGTGACGGTACGTTCTTAAGGGTTAAAATGCAATATGTTCTTTCTTTACAATGATTCAGTGTAATTTACAACGATTACAATGGTCAACAATTGGCGAATATTTCACAAAGCTTGTTTTAAAAAACTGCGGGATGACATGTCGTTGAGCGCAGTTTTGTATAGCTCTGGTTACCATGGCGTCCGAGCTAAGCGCCGTTAACTTGTAGTCAAAAGGGCTTTCCGCTTTAGCCTAGTGATAGCAACATCTTATTTATTTTGTCATTAGACTGCAAATTTGCAAACCCATCGTCCATAACATGTTTTTTTAATGTCCTCCATCGAATGCGGAGGTCGTCACGTGCTTTTGCTCACACCTTATTTGAGATGGAGCTCCAAAATTAACATTGGATTTCCCATAGGGGAAAATACTTAGGAACCGGATGTCGTGAAATGCTAACAAGAAAAACTACAGGCTTCCGGGTCACTTGCCAACTCTATAGTGAGTAGTGCAAATTATCGAAGACTCCTTCCTCTTTTTTTAACAGTTAATAGGTGCATGAAGATGCTCTGGTCCCGCCTAAAGTTAAATTAGATTACAGATATCTGTAGGGTTAGGGTTAGATATCTGTCATTTCACCTAGTCAAAACCCAAATTCAAGGTATCTGTAATTACATTTTGACTAGTCATAATTCCAATTACAGATATCTACAACTGAAGATATGACTAGTCAAAATCAAATTGTAGATATCTCAAATTGGAATTACAGACATCTATAATTCAATTGCGGATATTCATAATTCACATTCAGCAGAATTCTCTGATAAGCGTGTAAGTCTGTTTTTACGCAATTTCATTTACGTGCCTTCTGCGCGTATTCTCCACATTAGATGTCTCCTGCTCCTACTTGAATTTAAGGTGGGCTTTGCGAAAGGGGCGTTACTAACCCAAAATGAAGGCAGTCTCTGTGCCAAGGTGGCTATCAGGAAAATATGGAACAAGGACTTTGGATTTACCATGAATATGCTGTTGTTGTGTCGTGATGAGATTACATAAACGTATGTCTGTGCACTCAGCTAAGCTACCAAAATCAAATAACGACCACAAATCAATTAACATATTGACATAATATTTCAACCTGTGCAAAACATTCAATTTCATTGAATTCATGAACTCTACCTTAGGAGAAAAAGATAAGATTGTTGTCACAAAACACAATCTCTGTCAAAGTGATGTCATTTCGAAATTAGGCACTCAAACTACTATGTAATCAGATGTACGATTTAAGACTAGGCAATGGAACTCCCTGGAACAACCCAGATGCCAGAATCGCTTGTGACCTTGATGATCACCGCCACCGACCGGTTTTGTGAATTTAATTGGACAATATTTAGAACAGGAAACAAAGTCAGGCGAGGATTATAAAGAAAACAGGAACAGAGTTGATGATTTTGTCTGATAATTACTTGTGGTTGTATTAAATGTAGTGTAAAAATAATGATGACCAATGTAATATAGAATGTCTCAAACGTTGGCATGTTCAAATTCAACCGTGACATGAAACGCAATATACTATTTCACCATATAGTGGCGCTTGACCTTAATACAGCCCTCAAAGGTGTCCAACGGTAAAAACTGTCAGGAGGAGAATATGCGTAAAGAACCTTTTCATGAGAAACACCCCTATTTCAGGGTTGCCCCACCTACACTGCACAACTGGGCGTATGGCACGTAAGTGACTGATTTGAGCCTATGGCAGAATGCGCGCAGGCTGAAAAGCGCAGCTATGTGCTTTTTTTTTTACTTAAAGCTGGGCATACACTGTGCAATATTTTCAATCATTGCTCTTGGCTCTAGCTCAAACTGCACGACAGAATCGCAGGGTGCAAAAGTTCGCAGCTCCCGATTTATGTTCACACACTATACGACCCGATGCTCTTATGCGATCTGACTGCTCACACTGTACGTCCTATGATGAAGGCAAAACTCGGGCCGATCCCAAAAATAGTCGCACGACTGAAAAATCGTGGCAAAATGGGCCAAAAATCGCACAGTGTATGCCCAGCTTAAGCCACCCAGAGAATTCCGCCCATTGTGGATATCTGAAATTGAACTGTAGATATCTATTATGATGAACCCCATAGAAATTAATGGCAAAAGTGACGTAATTTGCCCTAGGAAGAATTTCTTTGTGGATATCCAAAATTACAGTTATGCATAGGAAGAACTTTGCGGATATCTGAAATGTTCTTTTTGACTAGGCATAACTGAATTACAGATATCTGCAATACATATCCAGTTTAGCTTTTAAATGTTAAAACGGCTTGCCATAATGAGACGAATCATAAAGAGGTTATTCCTGTAATCAATATCGGGAGCCGAAGTCTCCGCCCCTTCCAGTCGGCCCATTGGACCATTGACTGTAAATATATGTACGTAATAAGTGGACAGCGCATCCCCATTGACCTCTGTTCTATAGAATAGAGCGCGCTCGACCCACTAAGCTAGTGGCTCGACATGTTCATCCCTTTTCTTGCAAATATCTAGAGAGGCAAGTCAATATTGTGCAGTCTTTTAAAACAAGCTTTGTGATAGATTTACCAATTGTTGATCATTGTAATCATTGTAAATAACATTGAATCATTCTATACGTTACAGAACATATTATATTTTAAATAATTTCATTGTCGTGTTGTTGAAGTCTTTTTACTGATCATTTCTTATACAGTACTTCTCGCAATTTGAGTCAACATTTCTTATATAATATTTTTCGCAATTTGAATCAACAAGAAGTATGTTTTTTTTTTGTTTTGCTCCTGGCTGTTCCCATCACAGACCAGAGATTAGTGGTCCCCACTATTCTGTCCTCCAATGTGCGTGACTATTGTGCACAAGTTGACAGATAGCTAAACAGTCAGTAATGGTAGAATGAGTGATGAGCCAGACGCGGGAGTATAGTTCAGTCTCCTTTACTCGAGAATGTCTTGGACACAACTTCTTTGTTACTGAATCTGTGAAACTATTCACAAAATAAAGCTTTGTCTGAAACTAAATGTCTGAATTGTCACAAATCATACTGAGACGGTGTAAATCATGTAAATAAAGTCTGAATAAAACTTACTAGTTTCTAAATGAGACTAATAATTCTAAAACTCACTGCAGTAAAATCACTGCTTAGCTACAACATAGTCAGCCTAAAAACACAGTTGAGATGAGGGTGAGCTGCTCATGTTACACAGCATCACAAAGGTTACAGAGTTCACAAAATCACACAATATGCTAAAATACTAAACCATGAAACTTAGATGAACTACATCACCTACAAGCAATGCTTCTAGAAGGCTTTAAACAAGCAGATGGATGAAGAAAGAAAAACATTGGATTCAAATGCTCTCCAGTGTGTGTCTATTAAAAATAAAATGGCTGGACAAAAACATGACCTTTGACACGCTTGCGGACCACATGAGTACTCCAGCTTCTAACAGATCAGGAAGTAAGATCAGCTATGTTAAGAACGGCCAGTGTGTGTCACTATAAACACAATTCACATTACTGATAACATGACACCCATGATTGAAACTCACATTACTGATAACATGACACCCATGATTGAAACTCACGATTCAGAGAGGCATGTAGTTTTGACTGAAATAACAGTATTCTTCTACATGCCCAGATACATAGTGGTTTTTACACTGACAACACTCTTATGACCATCCTTAAAGGTGCTCTAAGCGATGTGACGTGTTTTTAGGACTAAAACATTTGTTGTTACATACAGCAAACATCTCCTCACAATCTGCTAGCTGCCTGTCCCCTGAACACACTGTAAAAAAACGCGGTCTCTGTAGACAGCCCAGGCTCCACAAACGGCTAAAAAACACAGTGGGCAAACCTAGCATAACAAACGAAACGAAACATAAACATTGTTCCAGCCAATAAACGACAAGAAGGATTTGGAGGAGGGGTTGGGTGGGGGTTGCACGTTCATGAGTCTTTCAGGAAGCATGGGAGGGAGGGGGAGGAGGGAGCTATCCTCCGTTTTGTTTGACAATACTTCGAACGTCAACAAGAAGTGACATTAAACACCATCGCTTAGAGCGCCTTTAAAGAATGCCATAACTAGTGCAATTGCCATTTTTGAATGAAAAGTTACCCTGGTGCTAAAGTTTGCTAGGTGGCTAGCGTTTGTGGCACGAAATCGTTTCAGATGACGTGAACAGTGTTGGGAGTAACGGTGTTTAAGTATAACGGCGTTACTAACGGCATTATTTTTTCAGTAACGGAGTAATCTACTTAATTACTTGTCCCATACTTGCAACGGTGTTATCATTACTGAGTAGCATGTTACTTAAATTTGGTTGAGTGACGCGTGAGACGTCAAGCTTTGGCTTTATCAGCTGCCTTACAAGAGATAATGATGACACCGTTGCAAATCGCATACCTACCAACCTATACGCATTTAAACATCAAACTACGGTGCTACAATCTGTCACTTCATAATACGGCTGTGTACTAGGCAACTTGCATTGGGCAGCAACATGCTGGAAATGTGCTGGACTTTGACCAATCATAGAGCTAGTTTTTAACTCCAAATACGCTACAAGATAATAATTCAGGAGGCGTTGAAACGAAAGTAACAAACTTTATTTCCATCTTCATAACGTTGCTGGTTTTATAAGGGAGGGCGGTGCTAAATATTGTTTCAAAGGTAGGCTAATTGGGCAGAGCCTGGTAAGAAAAAAAAACAATGAGGAGTAGAATGATGTGTGTTTGTGTGTGCCTCGCAGTTAATAATACACATGACGTTAGCTGAGGATACTGACAGAGAGGGAAAGGAAAGCAAATCTATCCAGTACAATACTGCAATATACATGTTTCATTGAATTTTGATATAATATTAAGGCTATAGGCTATTATAGGTTAGGCCAAAGTATAACTTATTTTTACTACAAAGGGGAGTGTTTGTTACATGGAAAACTTCAGTGATTCTCTTCTCAGAAAGTCAGTAGGCTCTGAGGCTAAGCTATCAAGGAGAAGTGTTAAATATCAAAAAGGACATAGAATGGTATTTGTTTTTTTTTATAATGCTGGATTACTGTGTCTACCTTTTTTCCAATGTCTTGGTGAAAAGAGTGGAACAAAATGACGCTTGGTGCACAAAAAAAATGTAGAATTAATAGCCTTTTCATTAAAAGATTTCATGTACTATAGCTGAATATTCAGTATCTAGATACTGTATGGTCTTGTGGGAACTATGTAGTTACAAATTGAATATGTGAACATGCCCAATACCATGCATGAAATTCAAAAGTAGCGTTCTCCTCAAACTGGAAGTACCAGCATTTCTCCCTCATCAAAATTAAAGGCAATAAAGTATATCATGCACGCTATGTCCAGCAAAAAAGATATTATCCAAGTCTACCTCAAGCAACTCTATATAAAAAATAATGTCAGTTACATTGCTGAGTAACTAATTACTTTTGCAGTGTGTAACTGAGTTACTAACTCAATTACTTTTTGGCAGAAGTAATTTGTAACTGTAATTACTTTCTAAAAGTAAAATGAAAACACTGGACATGAAAGGTAACCTTCATGTAGTTCTTAAATTTATGCTGTTTGCAGAGGGATAGCAACATTCATTTATTATCATTACAATGCATCTAAAAAACACACCCAGACAATGTTGCTACTCATTTTATTGATGAAAAACGAATGCCTAGGTTCTCGTAGGTCAGCCGCTGCCGTATGTTATTTTGTTAATTGAGACACTTGTTTGTTCTTAGGGATTTTTCCAAACGAGAAAAACCGAACATAGTAAAATGCTAATCCTCAGCATACAGAATGACATGGTTGACTTGAACTTTTGAACATGCACAGTGAGGTCAACTCAACATGTAAACCCGCCCCCTTTGAGTCAGCAGCAGGCGTTGTTTCTAACTGTTGAGGATTGAAAAGTAGTAGTAGTGGCCATATAAAACAGTCTCTGAAACATTTCATACCCTAATATACACAATTACAGTATGTGGAAATTCAGGTCCGTTTATCGATGCTGCCTACTTTTTTCATTACATTAGGTCAACAATTTTAGGTGGCTTTAGGTTAAACCTGTTAAGGATTGCCCCTATTTTTCCTATTTTCCAAAAAAAAAACGGCATACCCACATTAAAGCTTGACAGTTCCTACATAGTTTTAGACTCAGGGATGTGCCTCATACCATTGGAAAGGTGACACCCTCAAGTTTTTTCTAGAAGAATATGTATGTTTCTGTGACATATGGACACAGAGTTACAGAGGTTGGAACTAAGTTTTTTTGCCTTAAGGCAGGGGTCTTCAACCTTTTTCAGCTCAAGGACCCCTTGGCTGTGAGAGAGACTGAGCACGGACCCCCACACCTATGGAGTAAGATTGCTGTCAAAATTTTTGTGTCCATATATTTGATACACGTGCGTATTTAGTTGTGCATAAAATAAACATTTGTGAGTTCTCAAATGAGTTCAGTCATGCATAAAAAATACGAATTCAAAAATTACAAGTACGAAATCAAAATTTCAATACGCCTCTCAATATTATGGATACGACTTCGCACACGTTACTCAACTGTCAAAATACGTCATCGCCCCATTCACAGGCATTACTTGTTGAGAAAATAAACGTTTTGACAGCTATCTTACACACCTGGCCCATCTCAAATCCTGCCGTCATTTGGACCGTCAGTTATGAGTGCCTACATGCACGCACGCACACACACGAGCGCACACATTCTAAACAAGCGTTATTAACAGGGGGGTAACATCTCGTTTCTTTACATAGTTGCATAAATTCGCCCTATAGCCTAACAGAATGAATGTCCCAAGGGTTAACTAGCTGGATATATTCAGCTAAATTCAGGCAAAGCTTCATTAGCTCAAACTGATACAGACAGCCTCTTCCTCTTGTGTAAATATAACTTCGTCTTTCAGAAGGAAACATGAGATTATCGTTATCATTTTATTGTGATGGAACGTTGGATGAATGAATTCGCGCAGAACGCCTTGAAGTTCAAAGACCGCAGACTCTCATAAAAAACAACAAAGCAAAACATCACATAGAACCGCAAAGTTCAGGGTTCATCAGTCCCAACACTGAACAGACGAATCAAACGTAATTTATCTCCCGGAATGAAAAGAACGAAGCTATTTAACTAAAACGCACGGGGGGGAAGTGTGCTTTAATCGCGATGATACAACTCTAATAAAAAAAAGATCACAAGGGTCACATTTTTTATTATAGTGGGACGAAGAATTAAAGATAACTGATCAGCTACCAGGTCCTAGTGAGAGCACTGAACCTGGTGAGTGGAGCTTCTCTATTCTAGGACTGATGGGATTTGCGAGGCAATGTCACATAAGGCTCAGGCTGAAGTGGTGACCTGTATTTGTACATTTATGAATGCTAATGTGTTTTGGCATAGGTTAGCAAAATGTTACGCAGGGATCACATGATCACATGCATGATTCATGGCCTACAATGTGTTATTTAAAAACGAATATGAAGCAATTTTCTTTTGAACAGTATGTTAACTATGACAAATTTTATTTTTTGGAAGAGAAAGAAAATGCTTTAGACAAAATATTTTCGCGGACCCCCTGCAGTACCTCCGGACCCCCGGTTGAAGACCCCTGCCTTAAGGGGTTTTAATATAGCCTGGGGAATATTGCACAAAACTAGGATAAGGGAATAAGCCGGGCTATCTTGGTTATCCTGGCTAAATTAACCGATCATTTGTCAGTATAGTCAAGAAGATATCCTGGCTTAATCCCTTATTCTAGTTTTGTGCAGTAGGCCTCAGGACTACAAATGTAGCAAAATATTAACCCAGCGTTTCTCAAAGTGTGGGGCGCGCCGGTACTGCAGGTTGCTACAGTCATTGACAACTGGGAGTGGCCACGAGACTCACGTAAAACATGAGTCACGGCATTGCGTGATGTGTCAGTGCAGCTGCCGCCGCTAGGAGCGAGAGACGTTAGTTTGCTTCCGTGTTCTATTTTTGCAATATGCAGTTTGGTCTGATATGGTCAAATATCTGATATGGTCAATTTTTTATGCTAGAATTACTTTACAATTTTGGACCCTACGGCTTAACAATCAGCCTGCGCCAAGTAGCAAATCCCCAGCTTTATTAGGAATTATAACAGAAAACACAGAGTCGGCGCTAGAGTACATCTATTGGGGGGGGTGTGGGTCAGCAGCACTGCTCTTTGAGAAATACAGTATATTAATGCAGTAATGCAGTGGATTCAAACATGTTTTTCTTTATTAGTATTAGGCTACTTACTTATTAGCTACAATAGTTGGTTGTTGTTGTTGTTTGTTTACAAGTGCTTGTTGTTGAGGATGTGGTCTTTGCAGTTTACACATTCACACGCAGGCAAGACGATAATAAATAGGTTGATAGGGCTACCTGCCAAGGAAGCTACTGTAAACGCTATTTAATGCAATAGTTGTCTTGGTCAGTGAGTCAGAAATAGTTTATTTACCAGTCTTAACAGTTCATTAAAACATAATGGCCTGCAATAGATTGGAAACATTAGACAACATCTCCACACTTCTCAAAAACTCCCCCAGACATCACTGATAAGCACGCACTCTGCCGAGACATCATTTCCAAAGAGGGACACAGAAAACACGACTGTTCCTTGCCCACAAACTCACCCTCTTCAAAAGCCACAGAAAAGTACATCCATTAATGAGGATTTAACTGTAGGTTAAATCAAAGTCCTTCTCCTATAAAAACGTCTGGCTTAATGCAGCAGAATTTCTCCTTCGGCTGAGTTACATGTAAAGGCAGCGGCTGCTGCGACAAATATAAATGAGCCGATGGCAGTTTGCCCTCTGCTCATATTGTGTTCAGTAATGCTGCACTGGGCTAGTGGCATTTTTTTCTTTTTTATTATGACAGGCAGCCAGCTTTTTTGCCCTTCCATCCAATTGTATTCTCCCAAACGTGGATATTTTAATTTACTGAGACAAAAGGCAAAGTACTAGGCTATGTTCACAGCGAAAATTAAGACATGGACCTTCACAAAAGATGTACTGTATGACGAGGCAATAGCCTACTCTGCGATACTGCATGCGGACTGGTGTGGGAGGTGTAGGCTAATGCAGTAATGCTGCACTGGGCCAGTGGCATTTTTTTATTACAAGACATGGGACAGTTGCTCGCAGCAACCCGTCATCTCACATGCATACTATACTACTCCTGAACAGAGAGCAGAGTTTAGCAGGGCAGTTTTAAATGGAGATACCATTGGTGCAGAAATGTAATGAATGAATGACGAGGTCATTCAAGGTTTGAGAAACTAAGGTAGGAATTAGGCTACTAACCAAATATTAAATTGCTCAACCTTTAGAATGAATTAGCATTTTGACTGAAAATATGTACAGAAGGGGCGTTTTGCCCCACCAGGCTCTCAGCACCCATCATCTCACTTGCATGGTGTATAACATCGGGGCGGGGAGGTAGGCTACGTGCAAACAATCTGCTGGGAGGATGGGCGACCATTATTTACAAAAACTGCAGAGTGATTCAAATAGCCTACAGTACCTAAATCCCTCATTAGCAAGCAGCACAAAATGCATGTCCTTGTGAAGACTTTTATTGAATTGAAGTACTATTTCACATCTTGCACTCAAAATTACACATTGCAATAACAGAATCAAGTCAAGAGTTCTTGGTTGTCTTTATAAGTTGTGCTACAGATGACAATAAGACATTGAGACAAGTATGGGAAGCTACAGACTGTAAGTCACGCTACATCTACTTCACCTACTTGAATTACAGACATAAATAAAGGCATAAAGAAATAAACTGTGTCAAGACAAAAAGACTGTAGTCAGTAAGCCAACTCTTGGTGCAAGCTCTTCCCCGTTCTGGAGCCATACTGTAGTCCATCGCCATTGGTAAGATCACATGCCACGTCGGCGCACCTTATAAGAGTTTGACCCGGTCAATGACTTTGTACAGGTGATCTATGTACTTATTGCATGCCTGTATGGTGAGCTTCTCGCTCCAAAATTTCGTGATTGCGTCGCATAGTTGGTCTTTGTTGTTTGGTTTGGCCTCGCAGCGAATGTACCGTTTCAGAGAAGACGCTGTATGTCAAATTACGGCTTTTCATTAGCTTGGTATTACAGCCAACTTCTAATTGTTGTGGTTTGAATTATGATAAGAACCAACCTACTCTGCTGGTGTCGGCACCCAGTTCATCCCCCTCACTTTGAATGCAGGCTTTGACACTAGTTGCCGGCTAGTTGGGGGTGAAAACGTAACCGGCCCAGGTGGTCTGTTAATGGAAGTCTATTGTTTGTCCAAATACTGCGTTCGCACATTTTTTTTAAGTCTCTAACGTTGAAAATGACGATGGACATTAAAATGATTAGGATAAGATATGGGGCTGAAAACGTAACCGGCCCAGGTGGTCTATGGAAGTCTATTGTTTGTCCAAATACTGCGTTCGCACATTTGCAAATGAAGATGGATGTTAAAATGAGTCTTGATGAACTCACTCTGTTGTGCATTTATCACAGTCATCTTTTGCATCACTGTATTAATTAGTCTATTTTTATTGAATTGAATTATTAATTATTACATTTAGCCTACGGTTGGTTAACACAAACACGAAAACAACACTCAAATAACAGAATATTTACAGAAACAAAATAACACTAGGCTATTCAGTATAACTAGCCTATTTCAGCTCAACTTTATTTCCTGACAGCTGAAGGCTATGTTAGAACACTCGCGGGCGCGGGCGCTCCCAAGTGCCACCTGGTTGTTTGGGTACACTGCAGCTTCTTCAGAAAAAAAATAATTAAATAGTGTGTGACACACAAGACGCCCGGGAGGTTCGTGCGTGCAGCCGGGCCATTTCATGTGACACTGACTGTATGTTGGAACGTCATGTTTCATGTGGCAATTCACAGTAGGCATACCCAGGTTTTAACGTCATGGGTAACTCCTGGTTTCTGTGGCGTTTTGAATTTTGTCATTATAGAAAGCCTTCTTTGCAGCAGTGACATCAGATGAGAAGGAAGAGAGCAGTGCCTGGAACCTGTTTAACCCTTTGCTGTCTAAGCGGAACATTCCATTTTTTCATATCTGTTGCCCTCTTAGTGGACAAATGCTTACTGTGTCGTTATACTTCATGGCAAAGAAATGATATACACACCATATTGATCGGGAGAAATAGACCTTTAAAATGGTATAAATTATAATTCATAATTTTGAGTGAGACATACATTTTTCTTAAGAAATATCATTCCATCTCAACCACAAAAAAAAAATAATAATAATTTGTCTTGATAAATCTCATTTTTTCTTTAATTTCTGTTGTAGATAGAGAAAAACTTAGAGTGTATGGGTTATTAACAATTTTGTCTTCTACTCAATGAAAAAAACAGAATTAATTTCCCACCTTTTGTTCAAAAGTTATGATCAGTTGATTCAGGGCTGCAACTTGCAGCACCGAATAGAATTTTCAGAAGAGTAGGGAGCTTGTGTTCCCTGGTTTGACATATGATGCCATTATGCATATATTAATGGCCTTTTAACTTAAAATAATTATTAATACAACAATTTAAACATTACCCACACATTAATATGTCAGTTTAATAGTTTAAAGAGGCAATAACAATTGTAAGAGAAGAAAAGTTGAGAAATAAATTTAAGCTACCACCACTATGTAGGCGTTTTGCTCGAATGCATATATATATTTTAAAGGATAAAATAGGCACAGACATGGGTTAAAAGTAAAAGATAATTTTCATTTTATTTATAAATGTCTCAAACTATTTCATGAAATAACCAGGAACCACTTCAGACAAATGTAACTAAACATTTACACAAACAAACATTAGATTTCCAAGTTTACACAAACAAATATTAGATTTCAAGTTTAACATGAATAACTTTTAAGGCAATTGAAATGAAGTCATACACCATAAATGAATACATTACACAACACTATATTATAGCAAAATAGATTGCATGAAATGTATATGTTTGTATGAACCAGAGAACAATCGATCACAAAGAGCCATAATAGCACAACTACAGATTTTTAAGGAATGTGTTAATTTAGCTACATGTAGGATTTTTTTTTACAATACATCTCAGATTAAAAAACTATACACAAATGGCTGGCAGCAGTCACAGAAAGTGCCACACACTGTACCCCGGACCACACAGGATGCAGGATAGAGCCTAAAAGAAGACAGAGCAGATTGAGGGTGATTGGCAGTAACCACAAAAGACCTAATCTCTAAACCGGTCACCCTCGGTCGAATGATCCAATAAACAATTCCTCTCACCGACAACACAGAACCTTTTACCATTACACTCTGGGGCCCTGCAACCTATTTTTGTTTTCCTCTCTAGTTTAAATTTTTTGTAACATAGCCAGCAGCTTTTACGCGACTCCTCATTCACTGCAGCATGAGTCACATGATATGACAAAGCCAATGGTGCATGAACTGTTGTTTCTGATGAAGACTGTGATTGTAGAACTGCATCTACAGGAATCCCTGCCAACTGACAAGCTAGATTTTCTCTAAAACTGACTTGGGTAGACCTCTCCAGAATACGCCCTGGTGCTGCATTTTGGCGTTGCCAATCCTGAAATAATAGGCAACTATTGACAACAGCGATGTCAACAAAGTGAAAGAAGAGAGTCTTCCACCACTTCTGGGTTCTTCGGAGAACGCTGTATGAATTGTTCATTTGATCTAAATCTACGCCTAAAGGACGGCGAGATGCAAAGGTTACTGGAGTTGGGGTCGCTGTGTCTACATCTGTATAAGACAGACAGGACACAGTGACAGGCAAGCGGCTACGCTTGCTGCCTTGTTTACCTGTCAGGAAATGGCTAACCAAACTCCCCCCCCCCAAAAAAATTATATGAGTATAATAAGTAGAGATGTAAATATAAATGCAATCAAAACTATTAGAGCTATAACTCCTGTCATTACTGTAATAAGCAATACTCTTATGAGAATTGTGCACGTACACACACAAAAGCTTACCCAGGTGAAGATGAGGGGCGATCCATCTCCTCTTCCATATCCTCCTCCTCCTCCTCTTCACCCAACAGTTGCCCGTCCAAGTACTCCTCCTCCTCGATGTCCATCCCCTCATGGTCTTCGAGTTCATGCTCCTCGATGACCCTGAGCTCCTCAGCTGTCAGCTGCCTCCTAACCCTTAGAGACTTGACAAGCCTCACATACTCTGTCCTCTCTTCCTCCATCTACAATTTTTTTTTAAAAGAAAGAAAGAAAAAAAATACATTGAATATTGCTTTTGCATCATTACACATCACATGCATATAAACCATATAAACAACAACCATGACCCTTTTCTCTAAGCACATGATCACTGGATAGCCTATCTAATACATTGCTTGGATGAAGTTTTCACCTTTTTTTTTACCATTAACCATACCAACCATGTAACATTACCACTCCAACATACAAGCCATATGTATGAACATAAGGACATCTCACAGAAAAACAAATCACTCATACTCAGAAAAAAGCCGACAAAAATTATGTTTTGAGTGTCAACACAACCCCCACGTCAATGTTTAGGCATCTTCAGTACATGCATCCAACATTTGACATTCAGCTACCAAGCTAAATATTACAGTGCTATGCACAAATGAAAACTGCTTTACGTTTCGACAGAGTAACCTATTTTGTTGGTTTTACAATACAGATTACGTGGGCTAAACATTACATTATGCAACATGAAGCATGATAAACACAGAGCCGTCCTGACTCCTGAACAACAACCAAAAATATTTTGGAAGCTGCATTCACGTAACCTAAAGGTAACACGCTAGCTATTTATATGTAATATTACCACGGACACTTCACACAGAATTGTCGAAATCTCTAAATTATCAACAAGTAGACAAAATAATTGTCTTCATCTGACATACAACAAACTTCATAATATCACTGAGAAAAAGCGTCATGAAGCATGAGCTACAAGCTGACCAAGGCGCATCATGAGCAGCAAACAAAATTATTTCTGAGGCTGCATTCACTCTGTTAGCTATATTTCTGCAATGTTACCTGACGTGTATTTCATCACAAATACTAGAAATATCTCATATGTCAGTAGTAGCCCTAATAACTGTCTAAATTCAATACAGTAAAGCGAAAAAATATAACTGAATAAGGCGACATGAGGAGAGAGAAGCTGGGCTAATCGAGAGGCATCATGAACCACCGATGTATCTCCTCTGCATTCGCATCAAAACGCTAATGAAATGCTAGCCAATTTGGTCTGATATTACCTGACAGACATTTCATTCAAAATCGACTAAATCTCTTAAATGTCAGTAGTAGTACTACTAATTGTCTTTTTTTTTTTTTTAAAACATAGTGATAAAAAGTCTGTTTACATCAGGTAATAACGCTGTCATCATCTGGAGTGTACACATGTGCAACCTGCTACAGGCTTAGCTCACAGAGAAATTTCTACCCAATAAAAATAAAGTTTTTTTTGAAATAAAAACAAAAATAAAAGTATTTTCAATCAATATCCTGGATTATTGATGACAACAACTAATAAAAAGGTCATTTTACCTCAGTTGATCTGGCAGTGTCTCCCTCAGACGACGTTCAGATGAAGGATGTGTAGTCTCTCTGTCAGCAGGCAGTGACATATCAAATCTGAATTTTAGCTTGAAGTAGTGAAAATAATTCCCGCCACAAACCCCTTAACCAATGATATCACTGGAAAGCTTATAATGTGACGTTTATGAGGAATTTGTTTTATTATGATATGACGTTGTTTGGCGGAGATATAAGACTGAATGTCATCGGTACTCAAGTACCGAAATTAGAACGGGCCGACTGCAAAGGGTTAAGTCAGAAAGATTTCTTGATTTGCGCCATTGCCTTTCAGCAGCTCTGAGGTTTGTACGCTGTCGACGGATGGAATCATCAAGCAAGGGTGGGGTTGGGAGGGCCGAGCCGGTTTGGTGGATAGGGGACATAGCCTATCAAAACACATCCTCAGGGTAGAGCACAGAGACTCAGTGGCATCATTGACCTCAAGTGAGGAGAATGTACATGCTGGTGGAAGAGCAGAGGCAGCAAGAGAAGCAAAGTGAGAGGGAGAGAAATTGCGGAGGTTGCGGCGGAACGATACCAGAGGAGGGACGGTCCGAGATACTACAGGGAGCCGTAAGCTGAACTGAATGAAGTAGTGGTCCGAGAGGTGCAGAGGTGTTATAGTCAGGGATTCCGTAGAGCAGTTGCGGACAAGTACAAGATCCAGTACCTTGCCTGCTTTGTGAGTTGGAGGACTATGAACCAGCTGTAGATCAAAGGAATGGATGAGTGAGAGGAAGTCAGAAGAGCTTGGGTTGTCCAGATGTAGATTCATATCGCCAAGGACAAGCAATGGACAAGCATTATTGTCTGTCTGTGTGTAGGGATTTTCCAACAAGGGAGGATACTCCTGGTGACCTTGGACAGAGCACATCTGTGTGTATGTGTGTGTGTGTATATATATGCATATATCTGGTAGTACTTATAAGTTGGTAATACTTAATATGTTAGTGTATGTATACAACACTCTATGATGTCCATGCTTATATTCAAAATATCCCCCACAATTGATAGATACTTTATTGATCCTCAAGGGGAAATTCAAGGTCACACAAAACCTATACGGTAACACTTTACATTACAGATCGGTAATAAGTGGGTAATGTTATGGTAATATGTATGCAATTACATGGTAATATTATTTTTAAACCACATATTACAAATAATTAATGTGTAAATCTAGACAATTACTGTGCAATTACCATACAACAACAATGCAAACTAGACTGCATTTTCTCGGCAGAATCTGCAAGGTGGACTTGCCACCAAACCCCCCCCCCCCCCCCGGACCCCCCCCCCCCCACACACACACCCAACCCCCACTCATCAACACCCCCCCTTAACACCCCCCAACGCTCAAACACCAACCCCCACCTCCCCAACCTCCACTGTATCCTGGACATACAGAGGAATCGAAATTACGTTTCTAGCTATCCCACAGTGATGCGCATGGTCAGGAGAGCCAGAGGCACCCATAATAGCATGTTCTAGTTAGAAGTTGAAGACATATCAGCGGTTCACGAAGAATATTAGTATAAGTAGATTTTCTTGACCACAGCTATAAAAAACGTTTACTTTGCATGCAGTTGTAGGCTATTTCTCCAGAAACACAATATATCGCTAGCTAGCGATGGCATGTTAGTTGTTTTTTGCTGCTAGCTGGTATGGGTAAGCAACTCACGTCTGATATATCTGACCTTCATTTTTATTGATATATTTTAAAAATTGCATTGCATTGCAATATTAGTGAAAATGTTCATGATTCTTGTTCTAAAAATCTATGCAATATTTTGTTATTGTAAGTGCATATAAGTGCGTGCTACCAACTCTAGACTGTTTTTGACTGGTTTGTGTTTTTGTGTGTGCTAAAAGCCCTGTTGTTCAAGCTCACTTTGTTGTCTGTGTTGCCTGTAGACAGAGTAGGTGGCCAGGCAGCTAAAACCAGAGATTCTAGAGCGCTACGCGCAAGATAGATTACTGGCCAGAAATTCCATTGACAACGATGAAGTACGGAAGTGCAGCGCCATGGGCGCCATTTTAATAAGCTCGAATAGCGTCACAGGGGCTTACCACGGTGGGAACTCTATCGCATCTGTCCTGAAATTGTTATATTTATTATTCTACCAAAGTATCATTTCCAAGTTTCAAGAACCCCCTCAGACTATTGTAACTTTCCAAACGTATCTAAACTACTTTAATCCATAATTTATTAATCGGACTACCTGATTATTCAAAGGATAAATGAGACTAACGTACCAACAAGGAAGACTGAACACGACTAAGCAAGTGACAGGTGTGTTAATTAGCCTAATAAGATGTCTGATTATATACCTCAACTTATTATTGCCACCGTTAACAAATACAAGTAATTTAAGTAGGCCTTATAAATCGTTGCCAACTGTTTCATAACGTAGGTTATTAAATTAAATCCCCGGGTGTTTTTAATGCGTTCCGTTTTCCGACATGGGCTACGTTAGCCTATTAACGTCAGAAGCACCAATGAAGTTGTCTACCATCTATGAAGTTGCACCATCTCCACTGTAACGTTAATTTTAACAGTGTCTACTCTTCCCAAAGCTAAAACTAAATATAAAGCGTAAGGATGCACCATGTAAACAATGTGCCCTGTAAGTAGCTGCGATGGTCAATGTGACATTTTGAGCTGCCAAATGTATGCATCATGTTGCTAGTTAACTTGCGCTGACTAACGTTAGACAAAGTAGGCCTAAACAGTGCTTAACTATGATTACTCATATACAAAAAAAATCTCACAAATCGGATGTGCTGTTTTTCAAATATTGCATGTAACCTAGAAATGTTTTAAAAATTATGACTGTCAAAAACCTAAAAATAATTTATGCCAACCACTGGTATTGTTTACGTCGGATGACATAAAACCAAAACATATTACAACATTTTTTTTTTCAGATAAGGACAACGAAAGGTTATTGAAGGCCTAAATAGAATTGCAGTAATGTATATTTACAGTAATTGGGCATCGGCAAGTTAATTGTGCGACACCTTTTTTAGTTTCCGACATTGCCTTTTCACGCCATTGTCACACCGTTCCCTGTTTTTGAATTTTAGTGCGTATTGCACACGCACACTCACAAATGTGGAAACAATCCTTGCTTTCACTGCAACACTGCAAAGTTCTAGTGTTTGGTAAAATGTGGTGTTGTGGATTGTTTGATTAATAATCCAAGAGATGTTAGGCCTGGTCATATTAATATCACTGAACTCCTCCCGAAACACTTTTTCACATTCACTACAAAACTGTAGGAATTGATCAGATGGTACGAACAGTGAGCCAAATGCTGAATTGGTGGTATCATATGCTTTGTGGTGGATAAATAAATGTACTGGATCATTGATGGTAGTTTCTTGAGACAAGAGCACAGCCCTGCATGTCTGACATTCGTGTGCTGTTAAGCAGCGGCGGCACAGATAACCTGCTATATAGGCCAGTGTATTCTGCTCGGGAATATCAATATAGAGACTGGTGTATGGTGTGGTTGTCTGCAAGGTGGTAAGTGGTTTTAATTTAGATAGTGTTTTTTTGCCAATGTTTTGAAGTGTTGTAATGTATCTGTCTGTGTCAGGGATACAGTTGGCTCCTGCAGTGGGCGTTATCAGGCCTGCCACCATCACCATCCTTAGTGCACATCTGAATTCTTTTGGAGAGGGATTGTCACGACATCCGCCTTTCCTCCTAACTGTAGCAAACAAATTTTCTACCGTGTCTTGATTGAGTCTAGATGTAAAAAGATATTGCAATCCATAAGTCGACTGAAGGTGCTCCCACAGCTGAGTGACGCATGCTATTGCAAGTAGCCAGCCTCTTCTGAAAAGGACACCTTTTGACCCCACTACATCCAAGCTGTTCAGAATAGGGATACATGCCTCAAGAAACTTCAGATGACCAGACCTTTGGGAGAGAGGGCGCTTAAGCAGTTTTGTGTCTCTGAAGAACCTACCATTGAAGCAGTCAAAGAGGCTATCTATGGTCTCAATGAACTCTGCTGTATGAACAGCTTCCCCAGGGAATTTTCCTAATGCCACATAGGTATAAATACCTGCGGAGACTGTGTGGCTCAGTACTTGGGCTGCTTTGTTTACCCGCATCTTTGAAAAGCTGTTCAGTTGGAAATGCCCTTTCGTCTGCTTCCACTTCCCAGTCAACCCTCTAACCATAAAAGCTAGTGCATGGTTTGCTATACGCACAGTCTTTCCCAGCAATCCAAAATCCTCAAAGCCTTCCACACTGTCAGTGCCCATGTTGTATGTTAGGCCTGATCTTAAGGACATTTCATCAAATGTTATGACACACAGTCTTTCCAACTGAGTCATGTCACTGACTCTGCTGCCCAACATGTTTAAGACATTAGCAGAAAAGCCTGGTCTTATTTCCATCCCACCTAGCCACCTGCGCAGAGATGGTATGGATGGTAATGAAAAAATGCGCTGGCAGAATCTATAAGCTCGTGGACCCTGATGGAACAAGGACAGTGCCATAACTTTATCTGATTGAGTCCATCTTCTCCCCCTGACCCTACAGCGACGGCTGGAGTTACGCAGCTGTGCTGCAAAGAAAGAGAGAGCTGGTTCCTCTAAAAAGTTACTTGCCCCTTCAATTACATTCTCCAAAGACACTAATGTTTTTTTGTTTATCTTTGCCAGGCACTGTTGTAACAGTTTAACTTTTTTTCCTAATCTAAATGTCCTAAGACGCTCTTTCTTTAAAAGTCCCAGATAGTGCTTAGTAGGTCTAGCAGCTAGAGATGCAGGCTTCTGGTCTGTCGTGTCTGATGCTTCAGAAGTGGAGGAGGAGGATGCCACACATTGACAGTTGGAAGGTTTTACCAGATCAGCATCAGTGACCGTCTGACTGTAAGAGTGATCTGCTGGAATATGACCATGCACTGAAAGTGCAAACAAAAACAAAAAAAAGTGTAGAAACATGCCATAATTTTATATGTCTGTAATTGAATTCAAATTGTCATTAAATATTCATTTAAGCTCACCTAATGCTGAATGAGTTTCTTTTTGTCTCCTCTGGAGACTTTTAATTTGTTTGGGTGGGTTAGGGAGGTCAAATAAGGTGGGGAGGGCATTCCATATCAGCCGGTTTTTCAAGTGGCTGGAGAACTGGCTATCCTCGAAGTGTTCCGCGCACAGACGGCAGTTTGCGTTGAGATAACCTGGTGATCTGTTTCTAAGGTCATTTCTTCTTGTATTTTGTACCCATTTTTGGCACCTGTAATTAACATGAATTGATAACGTTGGATTATGTAAACTCGCAGCAAGGATAAAAAACGGTAGGCCTATGTTATATTTACTTAGGCTTGTGTGTCATGTTAAGGTTCATTTATGGAGATCCATAAACTTTTTGTTAACATCAGCTATTGGACTGCGATTTACTCTAGCCTACAGCTCTAAGCTTATTTTGAAAACAGAAATAAAATATTTAAGCATGTTTATTATTTAGCGTTGTAAATAACAAGTAGGTAACATTAATAACATTAGCTATATTAGCCTCGTCGCTAATTTAACATTAACATTTTACGTAATAGGCTAAATGCATTGGTCTACAGCCTATCACTAAGATTTATACCTCTCCTTATTTAGAGGGAAGGTGAAAAATGACAATCCCGGCCTTTGGCACTGCCGATTTTTGCAGTTAATAGCAGAACAAAATGCTCTTGATTTAACTGACATTTCTGTTTTTGTTGTTATTGGCAACTTGCTGACAGTACATACACTATTAACGGCAAAACAGTTGATAAGGCTGATAGAATTTTAAGTTTGGCTAGAAGAATGTTACGATGGGCTTATTAAAATGGCATCCACGGTGGTTCAGGGCATACTTCATATTTATTGCGTCACTGATCTATCTTGGTCACTCTAGAATCTTTGGCTAAAACTAACCTAATAGGGCAGTATTCCTATTCCTTTAGTCTCACTTGAAGTGCCCCATCTGGTTAACTTCAGCTACCAGGCCATTATTTTTTTCTATGGATAGCACTGGCTATAGATCGAGTAATGGCAAAATTATGCTGAGTTTCAGTTTAATGAATGGCATTATTTTTCTGCATTTGGTGGAAATAAAGTTGGAGTTTAACTCTGAACCTTCATGATCTCATTGGTCATTATGGATTAGCCTAAGTACTCTTGGGGATAAATTTAGTTAAAAAGCATTTCATGAGAAACTATAACTTTAAAGCAATTTTAGCATTAGCATTCATTTTACAGTAGCATTCATTTTACAGTAATTTTACAATACTAGCGTGCAGCCTTTTTACAGCAGGGCTGCATTGATTTGGCCCATTTTACATCAATTCATACCTTAAAGACTGTTGTCCTCACCTCCATGCCAGCGGCTCTCCCTGTACTCTGTGGCCTCCTAATGCTAGTCTTAATTAACCAGAAATTAGAAATGAAAAATGTAACAAAAAGTTTGGCAAAAGACATTTATTTGTCAATTTTTAATTTCAACCAACTATCCATCACTTAAACATGTTTGATGTTGTAGGTGTTGGCTGCAGATTTTGATGCCTTGGTGACCGAGGCAGGGGGCTCCCACTTAAAACAGTTTGGCTCAAGGCTCTCCATCTTCACGGTCATAATGGATGATAGAGTTCCCTCAAGAGCCAAACTGTTTCGGGTTTTTACTTTGTTCAATCCAACCACAGAGAAAACTTGTTCTGCGTCAGCATTTGAGTGAGGGAGGACCAAGACCAACTTGGCAATATGAGACAGCCTGCCAAATCTGCTCATACCGGTCACCTTTGACAAATGTACATAGGAAGACTAATTACTCTCAAGTATTTTGTGTAGTATTATGTTGATTATGTCAAAGGGTATTCCCATGAGTATGTATTGACAGGAGCATTATAAACAGACAGACTGACACAGTTTCTCCGTGGTATGCCGTTTTTCTGCAAGGCCTCATCTATCTTCTTGAATATCACTTCAGCTGTGCCGCAGTTTGGCCCGCTGGTGGGGCACATATCCAGGAACCTGTGGACAACTTTGCTGAGGTCACTGTCATATACCCGCACAGGCCATGTCAGATTAAAGTCACGTTGATTTGTTTTTATCATCCCGTTTACATTGTAGTGTATGTTGTGTCTTAAACTGCTGGGACCTTCAATTTTCCCTTGGGGATCAATAAAATATCTATCTATCTATCTATCTATCTATCTATCTGTATACATCAGACTGAAATTGTGTGTGTCTGTTCTCTTATTAATATATCTAAAATGGGTTCTGGAAAGTGGAGGAAATGTGATTACCTGTGTCATTTGATCCATCTAGGATCTGTATTATACAGGGCGGGCGGACATGTGCGGGCAACCTTGAAGTTCTGTGCAGTAGGGGAATCTTTGAAACACTCTTTTAGTAATGGGCTGAAGTGATCGGTTACTGCAAATGGCACATTGTGTTCCACCATTGACACGGCTACCTTTACCTCAGCTCTCCTTGTCTGCAACAAAAAGGAGGTAATTAAAAAGTAAATCATGTAAAAAAACATTCAGTTTTTTGATTGAATATCTTAGCAGCAGACTCATGGTCCATAGAAAAACACAATTACATACAGAAATTAACAAATGAGAACATTATGAACATTAGATTAGACAAGGCATTTGTTTCATTTACTATGTATTTATGCTGATATAATCTACAAGTGCAATTCAGCTTCTAGTAGCTGAATAGCATGTACCTTGAGTTCCTGAGCAGTCATGCCACCAATAGTGGCTGGGCCATAATATGGTGCAATGCTGGCTGTTGACTGTATTCCCTGTTCTTTTCTACGATGCACTTTGCTTTTTATGTGCCTTGTGACATCTGCTTTTCCTTGATGGACACAGCTGTTCTCGCGTCTACATATAGAGCACCAAAAGTAGATAGATAGATAGATAGATAGATACTTTATTGATCCCCAAGGGGAAATTCAAGGTTCCAGCAGCTTAGAAAAATCACACACAACATATACTACAGTGTACACAGGATGATAAGAAGCAGATCAACAAAACAACATGACTAGATCAACATTACTAAAAATAAGAATAGAATGCAAAAACTATGGGTAGAGATGTGCATGAGTGTACTCTGGTACAGTATGGGGTGTGTGTTAAGGTAGTAGTGCAAATGAGCCAGTAGTGCAACAGTGCAAGTGAGTCCAGTAGTGCAGCAGGTTAAAAGTCTATTGACTAGCAATAAATATGTGCATATATAAAAGAGGACAACAGAAAAAATAAGCATAGCACTTCAACAGTTCCAACATAAGAATATGGACAATAAGATAAAAATAAAAAATAAAAATAGCCTAATAATATAAAATTTCAATGTCAGTGCAGGGATAAGTCTAACAGAGTCATATACAGGTTCATGCATCAGTCAAGTATGCAGGTCAAGTATCAGGTTACAGTTACTGTTAGTGGTCAAGTATGTAGTTACAGTAAAAGGAGGGGTTGTGCATATGGGCTAATGTAGCCAGTAGGGCCCCTAGGCAGTGTGAACAATACACAGTATTGTAGAAAAAGTCCTGTAAGTGAATAGGAGGGTTCAGGTGCAGATAGACTATGCAGAGAAGTCCAACTCTCCTTTTCCTTTCAGTGAAGCATTGTAGAGTTGAATGGCCCTGGGTACAAATGACTTCCAAAGTCTGTCTGTTGTGCATGTCAGGGAGCGTAGTCTCCAGCTGATCAAGCTCTTCTGCTGTATGATAGTGCTGTGGAGTGGATGACAGTCATTGTCCAGGATGTTGTGTAGCTTTTTCAGTGCCCTTTTGTCTGATACTGAAGTGATGCACTCCCGTTCAGCTCCCACAACAGAGCCAGCTTTCCTTACCAGCCTGTCTAGTCGCCCAGCATCCCTTTTCTTAGTGCTTCCTCCCCAGCATGTCACAGCATAGAAGAGGACGCTGGCAACAACAGACTGGTAAAATATCCAGAGGAGCTTGCTGCAGACGTTGAAGGACCGCAGCCTCCTCAGGAAGTACAGCCTGCTCTGCCCCTTCTTGTAGAGTGCTTCTGTGTTGACTGACCAGTCCAGTTTATCGTCCAGGTGTATTCCCAGGTACTTGTATGTTTTCACCACCTCCACATTAACCCCCTCTATGGTGACTGGCACCAGGGCGGGCTTGGACCTCCTGAAGTCCACCACCATCTCCTTGGTCTTGGCAGTGTTGAGTTGTAGGTGTTTGAGTTTGCACCATTGCACAAAGTCCTCCACCAGGCTCCTGTACTCCTCCTCCTGCCCATTCCTGATACAAGCCACAATTGCAGTATCGTCTGAAAACTTCTGCATGTGGCATGACTCCGAGTTGTAGCAGAAGTCAGATGTGTACAGGGTGAACAGGACTGGAGAGAGCACTGTTCCCTGTGGAGCTCCAGTGCTACTGATGACCGTATCAGAGAGGCAGTCCTTCAGTCTGACGAACTGTGGCCGCTCTGTCAGGTAGTCTTCAATCCAGGATACCAGGTGGGCATCCACACCCATCTGCAGGAGCTTGTCACTCAGTCTGGGGGGTTGGATGGTGTTAAAAGCACTGGAGAAGTCAAAGAACATGATTCTCACAGCACTTTTCTCCTTTTCCAGGTGAGTGTGTGTCCTGTGCAGGAGGTATGAGATGGCATCATCGACGCCCACTTTCTCCTGATAAGCAAACTGTAACGGGTCTAGTGCATGGCGCACCTGTGGCCTAAGTATCCCCAGTACCAGTCTCTCCATGGTCTTCATCAGGAGTGATGTGAGAGCGACTGGCCTGAAGTAATTAAGCTCACTTGGGTGTGGTTTCTTTGGGACAGGAATGAGACATGATGTCTTCCACAGTGCTGGGACTCTCCCTAGACGGAGACTCCAGTTGAAGATGTGCTCAAGTGGCTCCCCCAGTTCTGCAGCACAGGCTTTAAGCAGTCTTGGACACAGTCCGTCGGGCCCGGCTGCTTTCCTGGGATGGAGTTTCTTCAGCTGTCCTCTGACTTGATCTGCCGTGACAATGGGGGG
>JAGFZM010000374.1:421300-519390 GCA_017657215.1 Limnothrissa miodon | reverse complement strand
AACAGACAACAGGGGAACGATATTCCAGTTCTTTAGCTTAGGCTGCATACAGTTCAGGGAATAGTCTCAATGTGTGTGCTGCATAACAGACAACAGGGGAACGATATTCCAGTTCTTTAGCTTAGGCTGCATACAGTTCAGGGGATAGTCTCTGTGTGTGCTGCATAACAGAACAGGGTGAACGGCATTCCAGTTCTTTAGCTTAGGCTGCATACAGTTCAGGGGATAGTCTCTGTGTGTGCTGCATAACAGGGAAAGATAATCAGTTCGTTGCTCCGAGACAACGACAGCGAACAGAAAGTGGCCTTAGCGTGCGTTGCCTACAGGGAAGGGTCGCTACTTGAATGCACACACGTGAATTTTGTTACACCATATCCAACTTGAGTTTGGCTGCACAAACACCACCAATAACACCACACACACACACAGCTAAGTGCGTTAGGGCACTGCAAGCGGCCACGCTACACACGTGAGGGAGTGAATGTACACAGCATCACACAACACACAAAAAGGAACGCAGGGCCATTTCCACACTGAGGACACAATTATGTCGGCAATATTAATTTGGAGCGGCAGCAGGCAAGATCTACATAGGTAACACAGCAGACTGGTTCAAAACAGTGAGAGACACTTAACTGACGGAGGGGTGAGCGTTCCCACCCCTCGGCATCTATAGATAGCTCGACACTGATGTTCCACTTCCACTAGCCTCCTCGTCTGGCTGGCGAAATCCTCACTCGGTCGGCTGAGTTCCACTGGGTTGATTTGGGCGGCCGGTTCGGCTACGTCGGTGGTTCTGGGCGTCGGGTTCTACGGCAACAGTATCCTCCTTAGCTACAGTCCTTAGGCGATGGCGATCAGTTGCGGCGTCCGTCGTTGGCGTGTTCGTCGTTTCCGTGCTCTCGTCCTTCCTCCCATTCTGTCCAGCACCTGGGTTTATAAGCCATCACCCACCTCTTGTGCACCAATCATCTCCCCCACCTTATCCCGCTACACACCTGTGCCCATTTGCCTTAACTTGCAGTAAAGACACTCCTGTTTACGTTTGGCCAGGTGACGGTCGCCATCTTGTGCACCACTAAATATCCCCCCTACGGACATAAGCACCCATAGTTTAGTTCCCTCCCCCACTAAACACCCGTCACCCCGTGACACTTGGATTCGGACGTGTGTCCCATCAATGCAGCCCACGACACCGGGAAAGCCGAATTTCTGACGAAATTGCTGCTTCATTAATGCCGACTCCGCTTCAGTGGGGAGGTGAGCATAGCGCGGAAGACGGCGACTCAGTGCCAAAGACACTCTGCGGATTACACGACATGCTGTAGATTTGTGGACACCAATCATGTCCCCAACAGTGTTTTGAAAGAAGCCGTTTGCAAAAAAACGCAAAGTTATCAGCACTTGCAATGCTGGTGCCAGAGCTGCATTACGATCTGCCAACTGAAGGTCCGGTGAAAGTTCCTCTATTAAAAAAAAAGGTCTCTTCTTCCAAATCGGAACCTTTCAATAAGTTCTTCTTCGCTATACACATCTAGGGGATTACTTCCCAGCTAGCATGTATATAAAGGACCACTGGTGGCGTCTAGATGGCAAGCCGCCGGTGGTATGCCAACTGTGGTCCGCTATCGGACCGCTGCCAAACACAAATAACCTGGCGGTCTGTGAGTGGCTTTTGACCGGCGGCCCGCGGTGGTGCGCGAGGGATAGTTCGCGCTATGGTGGCGGCTTGCCACCCTCGGATCGCTGGAGGGCCGCTACCCATTTGTTAGTCAACCGTCACCCAGCGATAGTCAACCGTCAAGACTCGGACCAGTAGCAGGCTTAGGACTAGGTAAGTAAAATATCTGTTCTCTATATCTCTACTATTTTCAAAACTGTATGTAGAGCGTAATTCTAGCCAAAATGTCTTTATAGAGTCTGTACATGTTGTCCCTAGCTTGGTTTGTATGAAAATTAAGTGGAAATATGCTTTAGAAGTGTTTGCACTTTAGGCGCTAGTTAGCATGTAACAGCATCTGAATGAATGAACTGGCCACTACTGTATGGTGCATTTATACCTGACGATCTCTTTCAAGTAATTTAAATTAAAAACGGACATCGTGGTTAGTATTTATAGAGTCTGCACATGTGGTCCCTAGTTTGTTTGTCTGAAAACTAAGTGGAAATATGCTTTAGAAGTGTTTGTACTTTAGGCACTACTTAGCATGTAACAGCATCTGAATGAATGAACTGGCCACTACTGTGTGGTGCATTTATACCTGACGATCTTTTTCAAGTAATTTCAATAAAAAACGGACATCATGGTTAGTATTCATAGAGTCTGTACATGTAATCCCTAGCTTGGTTTGTCTGAAAATTAAGTGGAAATATACTTTAGAAGTGTTTGTACTTTAGGCACTAGTTAGCATGTAACAGTGTGTGTGTGTGTGTGTGTGTGTGAGTGAAAGAGAGAGAGTATATGTTGATGCAGCTGTCTTGTGAAGAATAGTGATATTTTTTCTCTCTCTCTTTATATGTGACCAACATGCTGGTCCCTGGCGCTCCAAATTAATCGGACTGGTGCAGCAGGAAAAGTGGCTTTTAAGTCCTTACACCTAAAGAGTGTGTTGCACAGTAAGTGTTTTTGTGAAGCTATTGTGAATATGTTCAAGTATACAACTCCTGGCAAAAAGATTTTTTTTTCTCATGTTGTGTTCGACTGAGGCCATGCATACACATTGATGGAGGCGGACATGGAAGTGCTGAACATTAAAACTGAACTTCATTAAACTATTGCATCCTAATAATACATGTAGGCTTTCTGTGTATCCTTGTGGTACAGAAGAGTGTTGAATGGGGGAGCTCTACCTAGCCCCCGCCTAAATGCATGGCATCATGGGGAGTGAAGTTTATATATCCATCCATACATAAATAAACATCTCACTTATTCTTTGTTTTACTACAGGAGCTGTTAGTAGAGTGGTACACACAGCAACTGAAGAGGAGTTGCAAGAAGAGGTGTCGTTGTACTTAAAGGGGCGGCTGACAGAGACGGAGGGAGAAAAGACAGGCAAAAAAGGTGGTGAATGGGGATGGGGTGCTTGGGAATTTGTAGACACTATTAAATATTTATAGAATAATTAAGACTAATTGTAATAAATTGTTTAAGCATGCAAAAGAAATAAAGCATGTAAATGAGCATGTAAAAGAAATAAACAAAAGCATGTAAAAGAAATAAACAAAATGTATTGAACTTAATACTATGTGTGGTGAGTCTGTGTGATAGTTGCTAAGGATGTATGTTTTTATATTGGATTATTAAATTACAGAATGCATTTATAGGTTTCTCATCAGCAGGCACTGTCTTCACCTTGGTAAATTTGGTAACTTGTTAATCCAAAATTGTTCTGATTGAGGGCAAATAGAAAGTGTTGTAATGTTGTAATGTATTATTGCTTTTTTAGTACATTATTTAGTATCATTTTAATTATTATGGCCATGAATAAGGCCAATTAGAAGCTGGTGGGTAGTAAGCGGCAAAAGGGTGGCCCTTTATCTGCAGCCGCTTCTAAGCCGCCGGCGGACCGCCAGAGAACCGATGAGCAAAACTCCAGCGGGCCACTGACCTATTGCTATCTGGGTTCTGTCCCTGAAAATTCTTTCACGCCTGAAAGCTCTTTCATTGTACATCCGATGTATCAGACGTGCCATATTTCTTAAAATTTAGTTGCACTTATCGTCGTAACTATAGCAACTAGGCCATATTTTAACATTTACGCCAACCCTTGACTAGGCGTAAAACTTACGACCGGTCTTAGCGAGTAGAAGGCTTAAGCCCCGTTGGTGCAACCGGCGAAACAATCAAGTTGGTCTTAGAATGTTGAGTTACGACCAAAATAGCTTAAGACCAGGCTTACGCCCTGTTGGTGCAACCGGCCCCAGGGACTCTGGGTTCTTTTAGGGAAACCTGGCGTTTTTACGCAGGTAAAAGGGAGAACTCGTCCTAGTTAAGCGAATAACACAGTTTGTATTAAAAAAAATGGAGGGGTGTTCCTTTAATATTGTACATATTAACTAGAAAACTCAATGAGAAACAGGGAATCAACAGTGAACAAAATTAGTTTTACCTACCGTCTCGTCTTCCAGCAAACAGTACAGAATGTCGAGCCGGTATTCTACCGTCAGCGCTGTTGTGTTTGAATGCTCGCTTTGGTGAAAGCTGGAGACGCCAAGGCCCGCCTTACGTTGCTTCGGATTGGTTTACATTGCGTGGTGCCTTCATGTGGTTGGTTAGATTTCGGCAGAAAGGACTGCTTGATTGGTCTGGGATTGGTTAGTCAATCAGAGTTACTCGGACTATGGCAAGGCGAGGACCAAAGTTTATTACGAAAAAAAAATAGAGAAAATATTGAATGGGCAAGAAATGTCAAGTGTGGCGTGTGGTGTGAGAAAGTGCGAAATTGCATGACTGTCACACTCAAGGCGTGAGACTTGGCAGCCCTGTTACAGTAACTTACAATAAAGTATTATAAATCATAAACAGTATTATACAGAATTTATTCAGTAGAAAGCTGTAAATTAACATCAATAAATTGCAACACAACTACAACAAGGTACTGTTTTTATTTTACAGTATTGTATTGTAATTAATACAGTATTGAATCTACTCGACCACAACCAATCTGGCTTTGGCCACTCCACTGAAACAGCTCTACTATCTGTGGTTGAAGCCTTAAAAGAAGCCAGAGCGGAATCAAGGTCATCTGTACTCATCCTGCTTGACCTGTCAGCTGCATTTGATACAGTAAACCACAGTATTCTATTATCTATACTGTCAAACATGGGCATCAAGGGTGATGCATACTGCTGATTCAAATCCTACCTCACTGGGCGACTGTTCAAAGTATCCTGGCTAGGACACACATCTGCGCCTTACTACCTTGCTACTGGAGTGTCCCAAGGATCTGTGTTGGGACCCCTTCTTTTCTCCATCTATACCACTTCTTTGGGCCAAATCATTCGCCAGCACAGCTTCTCTTACCACTGCTATGCCGATGATGCCCAGCTCTATCTGTCATTCTCACCCGATGACCCAACCATCCCAACATGAATCTCAGATTGCCTCTCTGACATCTCTGCATGGATGCAAGACCATCATCTCCAGCTGAACCTCTCAAAAACCGAACTGCTGGTCCTTCCAGCTAAACCAACTATTCACCACAACATCTGCACCAACCTTGTCTCTTGCTCCCTCACAGACAGCCAGGAACCTAGGTGTTATGATTGATGACCAGCTAACCTTCAATGACCATGTTGCCTCTGTTGCCCGGGCCTGCCCTTCTGGCAGGACTTCCGGCCTGTGCCGTCAAGCCACTTCAGATGATCCAAAATGCTGCGGCGCGTCTCATCTTCAATTAGCATGTCACCCCTCTGCTAATCGAGCTCCACTGGTTGCCTCTGGCGGCTCGCATCAAATTCAAATTCACTAATGCTGACTTAAGGCCGGTACACACCAGATACGACACAAAATTACGGTGCGAAAATGCGAAAAAATTGTGTGCGAAATGTTCGCACTCAAAGTGTACACACCGAGTGCGATGCGATTATTTTAATACAATGCGATTATTTCGCATTCTATTTCGCATTTTGTTTCGCGGCATAATAATAAGCGCATGGATTAAAGTTTGTGAATTTAATTATGGACACGTCTAGCGGGAAAATCGTGTCGATTAGCCCACTGATCTGAAGTTAGACCCAGGTCATTTTTAAGGGCGGAAAGTAAATTCTCGTCTGCGCCAGTTTTTTAATATAGCTTATCATGCTTTGTTTGCGACATAATAGCCTATACACTTATCACTTTTAAACAACAGATGAATGGAGGGTGTAACATATCCAATAGTATGAAATGTCAATGTGTTGTAGTTTAGGTGAAAACGCCTTTTGCTGCGAGCAGGCACTGTCGGGATGATTGAAACACTTCCTCCAGTAGGTCGTGCAAGTAGGCTAGTCAAAGCAGTAGGCTGCGGTCAGTGCATCAAATTTTTGAAATAGCCTTATAAGTGTTTGCAATAACTAAGAAGTAGCCTACTTACAACTATTGGCTCTCCATCCCTCCTCATAGATCACCATCCATTATGTGCAATTTGGAACCCGTTTTTGCCCTTAACTCCATTTTGTTCATATGATCACGTATTTTTCTCAGTAGGCTATAAAGCATTAAAGCAACTAGTAATATGAAGATATAGGCCTTGGCTAATCATAGGATGACGGCAGCCAAGCTCGTTTAAAGAGAGTCCGGAAATAGGCTTCCAAAGTGAATTTGCCTGCAACAAAGATTAATTGATAACTACTTTAATATTACGAAAACGTGCTTGCAAATTGAGCAGCATTGACTAAAAAGGGTCTTTGTCAGGTATAGGCCTATCATATAAAAAGAGGTTGCCTTAGGTTTTACACCGTTTCATTTGTCCCATAGTGTTTCAGACGTCCCAGCCAATCGGTAGGAATGAAACAAATGACCAATTCTATTCAAAGATAAATTACACCACAATCGTCGTCCGTCTATATGAATCAGCACAAGACTTTAAGAGACATTATGTCAGTTGTTGTTCACACAAAAAAGTGTTACTATCTGTAACGTAGTCTGGAAAAACGACATATTGAAAAGTGTTTCATCCGCCCGGCTCTCCCCTACTTCAGGCCAGGGTGAGTGTTGTTGACTTTGAATACATTTTGGGTGCCCTGGCTCCTCACCTAAGGAGACTTCGAACAAATTACAAAGAGCCAATGATGAGTTTTTCACCCATTCCTCTTCCTCGGTGAAGTTCTACGTATATTAGAACCCTGCGAAGTCATTATTTGATTGGTTAGGAGCTCTTTTTCGCATGCGAAATTTCGCATTAAACAAGACTGTTCCGAAAGTTTTTTTCGTCGTAACGAACTTCGTCCTCGGTGTGTACATACTAATTGGAATACATGTGTTTGATAGCCTGCGTAATTTCGTGCGAATATTTCGTCCGAAAAATCGGACTTGGTGTGTACGGGCCTTTACAAAGTGCTTAAAGGATCTGCCCTTTTATCTAAGCGCTCTCATTAAGGCTCATGCTACACCCCGACAACTCCGTTCCTCCAATGACTGTCGACTGGCAGTCCCGGCACCTTGCCCAAGGCAATCTAGACTCTTCTCATGTGTCGTCCCACGCTGGTGGAATGACCTACCAAAAATAATCAGAACAGGGCCATCTCTGGAGGCCTTCAAAAAGCTCTTAAAGACCCAGCTATTAAGAGAACATCTTCTATCCTAGCACTTAATTGAACTGAAGCACTATTCCCTAGCACTATGCTCTTTAAGGTCTCTGCTATGTAGCTTGATTGTTATCCTCTTTTTGTAAGTGGCTTTGGATAAAAGCGTCTGCTAAATGCATAAATGTAAATGTAATTCACTAATGCTGTACATTACTGTAATTCTACAGGTATCAGTTGGCAACTTAATTGCCAGTAATTTACCGTAAAATTCACAAAAATTTTACAGTGTGTTTATATTGCTCAGTTCATTTATCATGCTGATCATCTACCAAAATTTGCAATAATTTAATTTCAATACAAATGTGTTTGTTTAAATACTGATGTTTGTACAGTCAACTTTGGTTAAACTTTAATATTCCTTGTCACTTTCACCACTCATCTGTAATAACTTTATCTTGTATTAATATCTACAAATAATCACACCGGCTGTCTTTAACATTTTGCATTTATTGATAAAACATTGTTATTACATCTCCATATGTTGTATACTTACCACCGTTCAAACTGAACATACTTCTGGGTTTACGTGTCTTGTTGGAATTGTGAAAGTGATCGTATTGAGAGCATTTAGCGGTTCAGGGTCTGAGAACTAATGCCTGTTTATTTTCTTTTCGTACAGTTTTTGTATTTTGCTTATTGAAGTCTTATTACACTGTAAATATCTGCAAAAAAAGGAAAAAAGTATCAAAAACTTTTGTTAAAAACTATCTGGCCTCGTCTGTCTTCTCCGCCGCTGTGGTGATCTTGCCACAGAAGGCGTACTGCAGACAGCATGGAAAAAGCCTGCTACAGGTGAGGAGCACTGGCAGGTGGTGGTCCCTAGGATCCCTGTGCTAGAGGCAGTGCGTGGGGGAGCAGATTCAGGCCATCAACGGTGTGACTTGTGCACTGCAAGGAAAGACCCAACAGGTCAGTCACATGTCCATCTGCAACAGTATCTAGTATTAGCCCTTATGAACAAAGTAGTGGTGGATGTGATGGGCCCACTTCCCCGGACTGACAAAGGCAACATCTACATTCTGTCTGTAATTGACTATTTCACTAAGTGGCCGGAAGCCTACACCAAGAAGCAGAAACTGTAGCAGATGACTTGTTACAGGGCATTTTCAGTTGCTTTGGACTCCCAGACACTCTGCACAGTGACCAAGGAAGAAACTTTGATTCTGTGTATTCTCCGCCTTGTGCCGTCATCTAGGCATACAAAAGACCCATACCACTCTGTTACGGCCTTAAAGTGATGGCCTGGTAGAGAGGCTCCATTGCATGCTGGCTCAGTAGCTGGCAATACTGACTTCTGAGCATCAGCAGGACTGGGAGAAACATCTATCGCTGGTGCTCATGGCGTGTCGCTCTGTCGTTCAAGAGTCAACTGCTTGTACACCAGCCCTCCTCATGCTAGGGAGGGCCGACCCCCAAACTCCCCTTCTGTTCCTCCAGGCCTGAATATGCTAGAAGGCTGCTAAAGTCTGCTCACATGATAATGCCAGACAAGAACGCAATTTTGATGTGAGAGCCAGTGGACAGACCTGGAGAATTAGTCTGGGTTTACAACCTGCAGAGGAATTTTGCATTTAGTGGAGTATGACTGTATTTATACAGTCAGTGGCGGCTGGCCCATAAGTGGCGCTCGGGCACCGCCCTCCCAAATGTGGAGGAGTAAAAATATAAAAATATTTTTTTTCATCAATGATAGTTTTACTACGTGTGTCCATATACAGCTAGAATTATTTTTACATTTTCACCAGCTGACTCATTGAACCGACAAACCGGCGTTTTTGTCTTCTTGGGGCGCTCATCAAAGCGCCCTCGATGTGCAGCGAAATAGCCTATCATTAAATGGTTGCCAGGGAAAAATAATAAATATTTGACCTATCAGCGTCGCTGAATTAAATGGTTTTGGGGCGCTGAAAATTGCGCCCCTGCAGAAAATGCGCGAAAATGTGCTGTTCTAGAATTTTAAGTCAGTCAGTCAGTGAGTGAGTCATTCAGAGAGACAATGGCAGCAGTAACGTTAACGGTTGAGGCACAGCCTCCCTCAAATTCAGTAAGATCTCTTCTAAACTACCCTTTTGCCAGAAGGACGATGGCAGAAAAACTCCACGTGAAAGAATTAAAATCACCCAGGCAACGAAGGAGAAGTCAAAAGCCTACAATAGGACTTTTTGTCGGAGTTGGTTCCAGCGTAAAGATGGATTTAATTCTTCTGCGTCGCGCCGACGCCGACCGAAGTCGTGGCTGACAGGCTGAGGAACAGCTTAATGCACTGTTTTGTTTCCCTTGCATCCTGTTCAAAAGAGACAAATGTGATTTGACGTGGACACAATCTCGACAAACCGACTTAAAGTGTAAATTGCAGGTTGAAAAGTTACAGAGTTAATGCTATATGGTTATTAAACATAAATATCAGAACTACCAAACCTAGTTGTGTAGGTCATTTTTGAATATAACAAGAAAAAACTGTACTTTTAACCACTACCACTCACTTCCACAAGGTGGAGCGTTACGTCACGAGAGGAACTCACAGCAAGACCTGCGTTAGTGTTAATTAGTTTTGAGAGGTTCTGTACTTAGTTTTAGCTTCAAAATACGTTTATCTCACGGCACAGCCCACACAAATAACTGTCAAACATAACGTGAAGGCAATATCAGTACATTTATTTTCTTTCTGATGATGGGCATTGCTAATTAAATCACAGGGAATATAGGCTACCACATAAGGAAACAGTTAGCCTACTTGACATTTAATGCATCTTGACATGATGGCTTGCCTGTAACGTTACAATGTGCATCACTACGGCTCTGAATAAGACTACCGACACCATGTAAGTAATGAATTCAGTCATTGACCCTCATTGCTATTCTACGTTATGGCCAGATTTTGAGAATATTTAGGCTCTCTTATATTACCACTCCAGCTAGCTACTCACCAGGACAGCTGACCAACACGCCATTCATTCTCCTCACACCAAGCTTCAATAACTCTTTCAGGGCCATGATTCCTGACAATTTCCTCTCTCACGCTTGACAGGCTCAACACTGTAGGGCTACCGTCAGTAAAGAATTCGTTGGGTTTCCACCGCTGTCTCCCAGTCATCCTCGTTCTCCATTGCATTGCGTTAGCGCGAGAGTGGCCTCACTTATGTTCTTTATGGGCACCTATGGAAGAGTATTGCTTAACCCACAAATCTATAATATTAGGATTTCGGTTTTGATATTAGGAGAGGTGAAAGTAAGCATGTCTATAAATGTTAATGAGAAATTTGGTTTTGATTGATCACTGTTTTGGCACATTAAGCTACGTTAAGCTTTGTCTGTAGGCTACAATGGGCGCCTATGCAGAGGAAAAAGCGTAGGCTAGGTATCATCCATAGTTTTGGAAATTCGGTTTTGATATTTAGAGAGCTGAAAGAAGGCCTAAAAAGAGACGTCCATGAGAAATTTGGTGATGATTGATCGCTGTTTTGGTACATTAAGCTACGTTTTGCGTTTACACGTTAAGCATTTTAGGTTGTGCCGATTCTTATGAGTTCCTTTTGTGACATAACGCGGAAATAACAACGAACTCGCTGCCTTTTTTCAAACCGCAATAAATGTTATTTTAACACATTTCAAGACAAAAACCTTCAAATATATACACATTGAACGCTTTATGTACACATTAATTGATGGTGGTGGTTAACCTGAAATTTAACCTTTAAAGCACCTCTCCGAACGCATCAAGAAGCATGAAAGCTTACGAGTTCATATATGGACAACAGTGTGTAGCTTGCTGTGGGAAGATTAGCATAGCTAGCTAGCAGCGCAGCTAGATGATGGACATTGGATTGCTTTAAGAAGGCACAACGAAGAGGTAGATAAAAACCGTCATAATTTATCTAAAATCATTTATTGTATTAAGTTGTGGTGCTTTTGAGCTATCAATGTGTTCATTTTTACAAATCTATACAAATGGCCAGAATATGGTTGTCCATTTTTACAAATCTATACAAAAGGCCAGAATATGGTTGTTCATATCTACAAAACCATACAAATAGCTGTGTTATCCTCTCTAGAATTATTTTCAAATTATGTTGAAAATGTCAACCACTGTCCCTGTTCATTTTCACAAATCTATACAACAAGGCAGAATACGGAAGTATATACAAATAGCTTATTACCAATAACTTGCATCAATGTTTTTAGTAGCCTCTATCAAAAGCTCCTGCTCACATGTTGTGACTTATGCTCTGGTGCACAATTCAACCAAGAGGCCTTTTTGAAGTAATGTAATGTGTATATCAGAATTATTTCGTTAAACTTAGCAGCACCTCATCATTCTTGTTTGCTCTTCAGTGTGTAAAGCCAATATGCACAGACCACACTAGGTCAAGCCTTGTTCATTCACTTATTTTGGACAACTTTACTTTGCTTTTATTAAGTAGCACTTTGGTGATATCCTACATTCCAGAAAATGAAGTTCTAAAGATCCACTTCTCTCAACAATTTGTCTACTTGTTATTGCCATGCTGCTACTATTTAGTGTTTAAAGTTTGTACTTCCCTTTACTCTAAAAGATTATTAGGCTGCACTACCTTTGAAATGTTGTAAAGGTGGTAAAATGTCTTGCTTGATCCTGCAATCTGAACAAATATCAAGATGCTGTATTTTCAGCTGATTACAAATTTGTTTCTGGAAATGCAAATTGTTTATGCAGTGTTGAGGGATGTGAAATGTGAAACACCCTTGGTTATTTGTATTTTTATGTACCACTGTGATAACTTATTTTTTAGTAAGCCAATACTTTCAAGATCAGTCAATAAATGCCTCTGGTATTGATTTATATAATGCACCCGTCTTTATGTTGTTGCTTGACTTGTCTTAAAAAATGTGTCCTGTTTAGCTAGGCCTATTTTACATCACACAACATTGGATTAATGTATCCTAAGTAATGAATAAGTGGAATAATTCATTGTGGAACCAAGTCATTTTTGCTTATAAAGGCTCCTGGATGCTAATTTCTTTCACTTTCTACCTTTAACTTATGTAGCTGGAGGGGAAATCTTTCTGTTTTGTGTTGCCATCTAGTGGACATAAGGTATAACTATGACTATCACTATTAGTTAATCATCTAACAACAAATTAATATTGTCTTGCTTAATTTACCCATTGAATGGGTCACCTTAATCATTATCATAAAAATTGCCCCCCCCCCCCCGAGAATTTTTCCAGGAGCCGCCACTGTATACAGTAGAAAAAATTTGAGTGTACATTGTTGTGTTCATTTTCTTTTTCTGTGTTTTGTCCCATGCCCAAAGGGGCGTTGGATCGTTCTTGGATTGTTTCTCGAACGTACGTGGTATTGTTGCCATGTTACAGAAGTTGCGGTACAGTGATAATTAAAGCCTTGCAAATAAATTATTTCATTATTCAAAAAATTTGGAGTAGAAGTAATAAACTTGTAAGTTATAAATGTATAGACCAAAATTCGAAGGAAAACTACGAACTAAAAATATTGTTTGCACAAACTGTAAGCACGGGGTGCCATGTGTGTTATGTTAAAGTATGAGGAGATATTTAACTTAAATCCAAAATTAGACACAAATTATATCCAAAGTTTAGACACTCTCGAGGTCTGCGTTGTCTGCGTACTCTGTCTGCATCGCTTTGACGAGTAGTCACAATTTTGGGGAGGTGCATGGTAGGCAACGCAGAGCTTCGGCAAAGGTGCGCAGAGCTGCTGCGTTGTGTCGGCGTCGCTGCAGCGCAGAAGTATAATTCCAGCTTAATTTCAACCTTCATTTAGTTGGTGGATGTTATCTTAGAACCCCTCACTTAAAATGTAAATGTCTATTTTTATCATGTTTTCAAAAGTAAAGTGAAAACATTATTGTCCCCAAGGGGAAATATGTCTTGGGCTTCACAGTCACTGCATCGCAGGCATATGCAACTCATACATACATACATACAAATAATACATAAATAAAATCAAACAGTAACACATACAGCACCACAACACTTGCACCAACAGACAACTCAGTCACACCTGTGTACTGCAGCCCATTTCGTAGATAAAATAGCCTGCAATTTATTGTTTAGCATTTTTATTGCTGTGGGTATAAAATAATTTTTGTACTTATACAACCTGCAGTTTGGTGTCCTAAAGCATCTACCTGAGGGTAGCAGTGAATATTCCTGATGCAAGATGTGTGTGGGATCATCTCAAATTTTCAGTGCCTCCCTAAGTGCTGACTTTTCATAGAGAGATTGCATATATCCCTGATCTAGGTGACCTGCACTTTTCAGTGCCGTTTTGACCAGACGCCTCAGCTTAACTGAACAGTGAGGTCACCATATCAGCTTTGTGTGGCATACTGAGTCACACTCTCTAAGATCAAAAACAGGAGCCTGTTATTGACACCATACAGTCTCAGTCTTCTTAAAAAAAATACATCCTCTACTGGAGCTTAGCACACAGACTGTCTGTATGGACATGCCATGTGTGTGAGCTATACATAAAAACACCAAGGTATTTATGAAGAGACCTGGCGTATGGGAGTGTTATACACACTGGCCTTGATTCAGAAACTGCTCTAGGGTCAAATATGCATGCTTACATTACACATGCCTACATACTGTTAAGCGACCTTGGGTATTTATCTGCGCTATATAAAACTAAGATATTATTATTATATAATTTCTTCAATTTTCTTTACATTGACAAGATGATGGGCACTGCACAAACTAAGAAGTGTTCACTTGAGTGGTAGGATGCTGCATAATGATCAGGATGGCATCTGAAAATGTAACAATATAGTTGTATTTGTTCACTGACACACTCATTTGTGTAGACTTATTTGTAAAGAGGATAGGGGAACTCACACGTCCTTGACCCATGTGCTAATAGATTTGTGTACAATACTGTGTATTGTTGACACTGCCTAGGGACCCTACTGGCTACATTAGCCCACACGCACAACCCCTCCTTACACTGAAACTTCATACTTGACCAATAACAATAACTGTAACTTGATACTTGACCTGCATACTTGACTGATGCATGAACCGGTATATGACTTATATAGACTTATCCTTGCACTGATGCTGTAATTTTTTTATTATTAGCCTATTTTTATTTTTATCGTATTGTCCATATACTTATACTAGAACTGTTAAATTGCTACCCAGATAGCAAATTATTTTGGCTTTGTTAATACCTTTGGCCTCTTTGGGTTTGCTTTGGCACATGAAAAGCTAATTTGGGTGGCCTTTGGCTTAATTGTGTTTTACCATAATAAATAAATGTCTTTTGGGCAACCTTTGGCCAAATTATGTTTTACCATAACAAATAAAGGGCGCCAAGCAATTCTGGTTTAGTTGTGGCTCATGTCTGGTTAACCAGCCGAAAAGTTGATGAGTGGGATTGGATCGCATGACTTGTGGGTGCTTTTTGGCATATATCTTGCTTGCCAAAAGGCTGCGCAAACACAGCAGGAATTTTGAACATTCGACAAGCAGAGAAGACACATATCTGAACACATCTGCCAGTTTGCGACTAAAGGTGAGTTAAGTAGCATCGCCTACATTTATTTTCTTTTTAAAAAAAACTTATAATTGGTAACATCAAGTTACTCGTAGTCGTTTATATGTTTAAACGCTCTAACCATGCACTCCACACAACCTATTTATAACTTATAGATATAGCAAATTCAGCGAGACGATAATTCTCTACCTAGCGTATAAGCTATTTCTTCTGTATTTGACACCTTGCAGTTAACGTGCATAAATACTTTTTGGAGACATGACCGACTGTCTGATTTAACCAAACTGATCTAATCCCCGTTGTTGATTAAAGGGTAATCTATCTAAAGTTAGGCTACCATACCGGTGAGAAATACTACGCTACAGCTTTTCCCATAGGCTATTATATCTACCCCATCTGTAGACCAGAAAATCCGTTGGCCCAGCTAACCGATGTCATGGGTGACAGGTAGCAGAATTTCTAATCGGAAATGCAGGCAGTTTGTCTGATCGTCGGGGTATCCGAAATTTTATTATCACCATATTGTTATACACGGAAGCTACCCAGACAATGATGCATTTGGCCAATGATAGAGGTATTGGGTATTGGGTATTTTGCATAGAGAAGAAGATTGTAGCATGCATTATTTACCTCTGTCAAAGAGGCTATGTTTTTGCTCGGGTTTGTATGTTTGTCTGTTATGATAACAGTATGGTATGGTGCATGTGAATTTACAACATAATTAATGGGATTGTGTTGGTGAGTGGTGTGTTATTATGCTAATATATTGTATTTTAAAATTTCCAGATGCACTCCAGAGATTTTTGCAGAGACCCTCACCTGGAGGAAGCTCAGCTGAATCCTCAGGTTCACCTCTCTCTGAATCTTGTAAGTTTGTTTATTTATTATAGTTTTTGGTAGTAATAGCATTAGTTTTAGGAGTAGTGGGCTATACATGCATACAATATCAATAAAGCTATAATCATCTGTTGTAGGAGTAGTCTATGTTAATTGTTAGTTGTCTGTCATGATTGGACTTTGATTAAATTTTCAGGAAGTGTTAAATCTATATCTGTTAAAATTACTGACACAAACTTTCTTGTGTATGTCTTCAATTTCAGATGCTGTTAGGCGCAATCCGGTCTGCTTGTCAGCAATGTACCATGAAATTACAGAGGCCAACCAAACACAGCCAGTACCCTACCATCTACCGAGACCCACACAGCCAACACAATAAATAAATAAATAATAAATGCAAATCTGTTTTTTATGTTTTGTGTATAATAGGCTATATAACCACAAATAACACTTTGGGCCAGTTATGGCATTACTTTGGGCGAGTTATGGCTTCTTTTTGGCAAGGTTTTGGGGAGTTGGCCAAGCATAAATAACACTTTGGGCCAGTTATGGCATCACTTTGGACAAGTTATGGCTTCTTTTTGGCAAAGTTTTGGGGGGTTTGGCCTTACTTTGGTATACTTCTGGCAACAATTTGGTATGCCAAACTTAGTTTTGGCTGGGTTTTGGCCTCCTTTGGTTTTCTTTTGGCATGCCTAATTTGGCCCAAATTTGGGCCGTACATCAACCCAAAGCTTTCCCAAAATGGCATTCCATATTTGGGCCATAATAATTTTGCTATCTGGGATGCTTATATTTTTTATTGTCCATTTTACATATATTTATTGCATAAAACACCTATCCCATCCACTGAGCTATAAACACTGGAGGTGCAACGCCTATGACGTATCTGTGTGAAGCGAGTTTGCGAGCCTCCTAGAGAGAATCTCCTAGAGAAGACGACGGCCACGCGATCTTGCTCTTGCAATCGAATAGCTACATTTTGGTGTATTTCCTCAGTAGTTTGTGTAAATAGTGTTGTAATATACTCGTATTGTACGAGTATACATCTTCAGATTTGCATCAATCAAGTTTTAGATCTGTTTTTTTTTTTTAACCGAATGCATGGTAGCCTACAGTGTTTTGTACCCGACTGCAACCACCGCTCTTACCTCAACTTTGTAACTCCTATCTTTCATGCTGGCTCTGACAGAACCAAAGCTGACCCTGTACCACGTTGCAATCCAGAACATGTCCAGATTTGTAGTGGTTTTCACCCCTCTGCACGCTCTTATGGTCCTCTTTAAAAAAAAAAGACATCATGTCTGCAAGCGAGATCATGATCGCACTTGTGGTGGGAGATGTGTGGGAAAGGACAACACAGCAACAAGTTTCTTTCTTTTTTTTCAGAGAGTGAGAGACGGCACAAATTGATACATTTAACATTTTGACAGAAACGGACTGACGATTGCTTTCCCGGGCTTCAACAAACACATCCATGGTAACGTACTTGTCCTCCAATCAGATGCGTTGCTGTGGGATTGTGGGATTGCTCAGGATTATGGGTACTGAAGTACTTCTAAGGGAAATCGCAGAAAAAGGACGTTTTTACTGAAACAAAATGGAGATCACATTACATTTTGGCGTCTAGGTGAGCGTTCACTCTAGAATCTTTGATCTAAATCTCAATGGGAAAAATTAATGGGAAAATCACTTCCGGAAACTGCTTTACATGATGCTATGGTGACGGAATCAGCACTTATCGTCCTATCAGCGACTCTGGCATTTCTTGGTTCAGCAACAATTGTTCCCATTGGAAACACGGTGGAATGGTAACCACGCCTTTCTTGACAGAGGACGGTCAACAACATGGCGTCATTGAGGTGTTTTCTTCGGTCAGGAAGGGTAAGTAAGCATAAATGGTCTTTTAGCAACAAATTAATGACCACGGATAAACAAGTGACCAGAGGGCAATGTTAATTGTGTTATGTTTTTAACGTTATTCAGAATGCCGTCTCAGTGGTTTTACGAAGAGAGATCCACAGGACGTCGCCGGCCTCTTTGCAGGTTTGGTTAACGTTAGATGCTCGTTAGATTTAACCTTCACCGACTTCATCATTTTAGAATATGTTTACGTTAAAGCATAATGAATCTTAATATCTGAATTGTACTTACTGTAATCAGCCTTTGTGATTTGTTGTATGCGATTTTGCAACGTGAATGAGTTGTCTTTACATGCTTTATGCCTACTGAGTTATTAACGTTACAGTGTATGTAAAGTGTGTCGTGCTTTCACACAACCTAGTAGGTTGTGCTAAAACTTTAATTTATTACTGTAACTTAATTAACGGTCCGTGGACGTCGCGGCCGTTCGATTTCTGTTCCAAAAAGGTCTGTGTACTTTTTCGTTCATTCATTATTGGCTTTTGGATGACACATTGAAAATTAAAAAAGACGTGTATATTAATTTTTACAGTTGCTATGACTTGTTAAATGAAGCCAAAGGCGTGTTTTTATCTTTTACTAACTGAAAATTAAATAGGCTACTAAAAAAAACCTTTCATTAGGCTGATTCTAGTTTGCACTAGTTTGCACTTGTGACCTGCCTGGAAGTTAGGAGGCTAACTCTTTTGGGTGGACAGGGCATTGCCCTGCAAGGGTTTGTGTTGATACTGTCAACCGCATGACAGTGCGTCTTTGGAGGCATATTCCGTTTGTGATGTTTCAAAGGCATACAACGCATGCAGGTATTTCATAGCACCTTCAAGACATTGGCGCATGACGTGGCTGATGTGAAGTGATCTTCACCACCAAAGTGTATCTGATGCTCAGCTGGAAATCTCCATTTCTTTAGCAGTTGTGAACATCACGAAATTTTAGAACACGCATAGTAGGGATGCACGATTAACCTTTAACTCCCGCAATAACCTAACCTCAGGAGTCAGGAGGTTTTTTCCCCACCTCTGACATTTGAGTGACAAACCAATTAGCCAATCAAAATGGTCGAATCTCGCCAGGGATGTGATTCTTCCAGATTTTCCCGGCATAAAAATTCGGCAATTCCAATGAGCCACGCGTGTGCATAACTGATTATAAGCTGTACCAATAATGTAAAAGAAAACCCTCCCAAAATGCATAATGCGAGAGTAAGATTTATGTGACCAGAGTCAAGTAGCCTAATGTAAAATGCAACCACGTTAGAAGTTGTTGGAATGGATGCAGCGGTCTTGAATCAGCCCTACTACTCCTGTATCAAGTAGGCTACAGTGTCTTTAGTTCAGGTAGGCCTATGCTAATATTGTTTCCATGTATTTGTTTTTATGTCTATTATCTCATATGTCCAAGATTGAAGTGAGTGAATCTCAGAAATAGCTTGCCTAACGTTAGGCCTACAGTATTTCCTGAAATTATATGGACCGGGCTTTTATTTACTTAGAATAGGCTACCCAAAGCCCAGGCCTTATCAATTTTACCAGGTTTTTATGTAATGCCGGTAGGCATAGTTTCTGCTAACGTTTTCTGCGTCGTCTCTGTTGCTTAATGTAGCCTAATTGATGATGAACCTTCCTGAACTTCGGCTTTGACACCGAAAGTCGGTATTCGAATATAATTTGAATATTAAAAAAGCCTAATATTTTGTTATGGGTATTATCAAGCTCACTTGCAAGGCTATTCTTGGTCAGCTGTGCTTCTGTAGTAAGGTCATGCAAACTCTTTCTATTGGAATGTGAACTGCGTGGTCGTATTGCGTCCCGACTTCAGTTGATTCTGTATTCCTTCACTCCAACACTGAATAGCTTGTTTGCTCAATAATTTTAACAGCCGCATACTAAACCTTTAGTCTGTCTATAGGCTATTGACCCTGACTCATTTTAAATGCAGGGAATATTCCAGTTTAAAATGGAATGATGGCACAATACAACTTTGTAGGCAACGTTGATCTAACCGGAATATAATAACATATAGGAATATTCCAGTATGCACTTCCAATACTCTTCCACACATGTAGGCTATTATTCAGGATCTTTTTAAAACCGTTTTAACCAGAATACTGATCTTACAGGCCTACCGAATTTGATGTTCATGTAACCGTAGTAACAGACTCATACACTGCCTTCTGGGGGACAGGCAGCACTAGAATCTTTGATGCCTACAACTTGACAACTTGCTACGTTTGAGGCGTTTTACTGAAGACAACATATCAACATAGATAATGATGAAGGACTATAATAATAGTTCCAGTTTATCTTGGCTACATAGCACATTATCATACATGCTGCATAATAACAGTGTCAGTATACTGGTGATAAGTCAATGTGTACTGCAGTTTGTTTATTGGCTAAAGTATGCACATATGCACATTGCATTTTTCTTAATGTTATTATTTATTCATAATATTTTTTTTTTATGCACTTAAAAGTATCAAACGCTAAATCGAAAATCACATTGCAATCGCAATATTTGTCAGAAAAAACGCAATTAGTTTTTTTCTCAAAATTGTGCATCCCTAACGCATAGCTTAACATGTCCTTCTTAGATGCTGTGAAATATCTGCATGCGTTGCATGCCTTCGCGACATTATGTCTAAAGGGTGCGCGAAGGGTGACTATCAGACCATGCCCTCGCAACTAGGGATGGGCATTCGATAAAATTTTCTTAATCGATCGTCGTGAGAATTAACGATCGATTTTCGGTTAATCATTAACATTTTCACCTTAAAATTATTTAATATTTAATATCATTATAATTTTATATAGTAAAATGAAATTACATGTACCCGTACATGTATATGCACATACACACACGTACACGGCGACGCCCACCTTTTTGGAGCACTGAAGATGGAGATTTTGTGCTATGGCTACTTTCACAAATCCACCTGTTTCATTTACCCCGAAATACAGCTCTCCCACAGACACTAACGTTACAATCGTGTTCACCACTGCCACCCACAGTCCCATTGAATAAAGGGTAGAAATAAACACTTGTTTGTGCTTCGTGAACGCTCTCGCCTTGTATGGGGCAAAAAGTAAAATATCGGCTCATTATTTTTTTTTTTACCAATCACCAGCCCAACCCGTTATCTAGGTTAACGTTTATAATTCTGAGAGCTGTGAGTATGGTAACTTCTCACAGCACAGACTCTTATTTTTCACACTCGTACTTCATTTACCTTGACCAAAACCTCTCCCATGGACACTAAGACAACGTTTACCCACATTCCCTTTGGGCAAAAGGTAAAAAAAACCCACTTGTTTGTGCTTCGTGAACACTTGCCTTGCATGCATGGGGACATTGTAGTTGTGCTAGCTGTAGCCTACTAGTAGAAGCAGAGACGTAGAAGTGCGACCAATTGTTTTTTTCCATGTTCATATATTCCCGTTCAGAATCAGCGAATAACATCCATGATATATCTTGAAACAACCTTTTATTAGTCATTAGGCGATTTTCTCGCAGAACTCATACTATTTACCCCCAGGCAATGAATTACACCGCTTCCGCAACAGATTGTTATGGGCTTATTTCCATTCCGCTGATCTCAAAAAACGTTTTTTGGTTCTAAGTCGATGTACTACATGTCTACCAACTAGTGTTAGGCAATCCACATGCTTTATTACACGATTTTTGTGACTACAGCAGATTTGACTGCTGTTGACGTCATGTCGCAATTCTGCAACTTTGGCCTTTGGTGCCTAAGTGGTTAAACAACCTGCATTCCTTATCGATTAAATATTAAGGTCATCGAGGAATTTCTTAATAATCAATTACCGATTAATCATGGCCATCCCTACTCGCAACATTATGGCAAATGCGTATGTGGGTATTGGATCTGTTACGGTTACCGAATCTGTGACGGCCATGGTTAAACAATGGCCAAGTCGTTCCGATTGGTCTAGCGCCTGGCTCAATTCGCCTTTATGACAGGTTAACATTAGATGTTTTTCACCAACCTGATCTTAACGAAGGACCCAAATTGTTTGTTATTCATGGGTTTCAGTCACGTGACTATTTTTGTTGTCGCCGCCATTTGTAGGACCGAATCGCAGAAGAGAATGAATGAGAATGACTAGCCAGCTCATCTCTCTGCTGACAAAAAGCAACGGTATTTCAATATAATAGGAATTTCGCTCTTCTGACATAAAGTAGTAGATGTGGGATATAGTTAATTTATCGAAACTTTCAGTAAAAATCTAGTGATGTGATGTATTATACGTTTTATTGCAATGTATGGAACAGTAACCTATGGCAAAAACAAAAATATTCCTGCTTGACCACTGAACCTCATTACCCGGTTGAAACAGAATAACCCATCGGATATTTTTTTTTACGCTAAGGCTGACGGCAGCATTAACTCAAGCCATCAAAATACATTTAGAAGACTGGGAAGTGTTTTTGAATGTTCGCTGCACTGCCGCATCTAATATAGCCAGTTCAATTGACTAGTGAAGCTAACTGTTACGGCAGGTGCTGCTTTGACTTAGCATCAATAGGCTATCTGGTGTAGCTCATTTGAAACATTGCCGACTAATTTAAGAAACTGCTTGTTTAGTTTGAGGAGATGGTAGTGCTAATAATAATACAGCAAGATGTTGACCATTATTACCTTATTTGTTACCACTGAAGATCCTGAAATGTAGTGTCCAAATCCAAAGCCCATCATATGCGGAATATTGCCCCAAAGATTGCAACACGATAATATCAATACATAATTCCAGTACATCTGTGTCATTCTTTTTGGTGAATTCGTATATTTCAATATATTTTTTTGCACGCTTCAACCATAGCCTATATAAAAACGGCTTCAACATGCAGTCGTCTGCCGTGACCTCACACAAAATGTAAATGGTATGCCCTTTTAGCATAAATCTCCTTTCAATAATGCTTTATGCGTCCAGTATGCTACCGATCACAGAACAGAACGATCTTTAAAATCTCTGTGTTTGTTTTATTTATGTCATTATTGCATACAATGAGAACACTGAACTGTGTGACTAACTTGATTGGGATTGGGATTGTTCTCTGCTAACATATTAGCTACCTAATCTAACGTCAATTATGTTAACTTGCCAGACATAAAGTGCTAACTGCACAGACTGGCGTGCTCTTTAGGTGTCCATTTGTCCTATTTGATAACAGAAAGTAATTTCTGTCGTGTTCCTGGGTATTGGGGAATATTAAAAGAATTGTGTCCGGATTTCTTTGCTTTGCTTTTGCTACATGACACCGCAAAACAGATAGACGGCAATGTTTACGCTAGTAAAGAGTCGTCAGCAGTGTTGTGCCTGAACGCGTTCATTGAATGAAAGTTCATGAACTCGTTCATAATTTTGATGAACTTGAACTGAACGTACTGTATTACTCCCTTATGAACGATACTGTGAACGTGCCCATTCTGGTGTCTGTGAACGGCACGTTCACTCTTTAATTTCGTTCAAGGTGTCAGCCTTCTAATACACTGTTCAGTCCTGTTAGTTAATCGTTGCGTGTTGCGACATACGGACGCAATGAGCAGGAAAGCTTAGGGACCGTGTGCAAAGTGCAAATAGAATAGAATGTAGAATGACTGACTGGCAGAAAATGACGTCACATGCTATCTATGAATAGATTACTGGAAGTATTCTTATTTCAATTTGCGTTGGAAAATAGAAATTATGGGCGATCGAGACGTCTACGTTATTTATAAACAGAAAGAAATAGTGACGTCCGGTTTAACCCAACAACCTGTTACTAACATGAAAACAATCGTCGATTGTGATTGATAACAAGACATGCACTAAAAATAGATATACAGGGATAATGTAGGCTAATCCATGGATATATACACTATAATTCTATGGGCTAATCAAGGTCCATTTCTACAAAATAGAAACCTAGCCCGTTTGACAATGGACACCAAACTAAAAGAAACTTACCTTGAAAACAAACCCAATGAAGCCTGGGTGAACTTTCTCAACTAAGACTATGAAAGGCCTAACATATGCATAAGGAATGAGAATAATTTCTATGACTGAACATCAAAGGTTAGCAGATAAACTACTGCTCAAAAAATAACTTGGCTCAAGATATAATTACAGAATAAAACAATGCTTGGTTAAAGTGTCTTACTTATGATCTTGGTTGGTGGAAAACATTTAGTTTCCCTGAAATTCTGTTACAATATCCTAAGCATAGTTCTAACCATAGTTATTGTCATCACAAAAACTGACCAGTTATTTTAATCACAAAGTAAACAAATAAATAAATACTATATTTGTGTAGTCTAAAATTCAAGTGTGAAAATGAACATACATTGACATATGCATGTACATATTGTAGGGTGTGCTTTTTAAACATCAAAATAAAGTCATCTGGTGATGGAGTGAGGATGCAGTCATGTCACAGGGTGACTGGTCAATGCCGTGGGTAAAACTTAGCTCAGGCTCGCCAATCTTTGGAAGTAACAAACCAAGCAAAGAAAGAAATACATTTTAGTTGAGAAAACTTTGGATTGATACATGGCATAACAAATTAAGTCTATAGTCATATATAGTGCATTTCATTCACAAGGTAGCTCAAAGTGCTTTACATAGAAATAAATGTTTAAAAAGGCTTGATCCATGATGGTAGAATAGATAGAATAAAGAATATTTACCCAGAAAGACAACACAATCATCATGAGAACTGTATGATGCATGAAAAAGTAAAGGCAATGGGCTTGATTCACCAACCATTCTTAAGAAGAAATTTGCTCTCTCTGTTTTTATTCTTTCATGAGGATTGCTGGCGATTACATGCTAACTAACTGGCAACAACAGCACCTGTCAACCAACCAATTGCAGATCAAAAACACACAGGCAGCAGGGGGTCAGATTGCATGTTGCACCAGGGATCTATAAAGGCCATCCTACAACTTTCTCAGTTCACTGCATTTCCTATAATAATTGCATTGTATGCATACTGATGAATGTCATTGTTGAGACATTCCAGAGAGTAAAGACCTTTGTCAAATACCTTGTATATGCAAGTATAGTTTGCCAACCTGATTCTGATTTTGACAAAGACCCCTATTGGTAGAAATCTTCTGAACCAAATCAAAAAGAATATCTATCTATGTTCTGCGACATCTGTAGAACTGACTTATAAGACCTGACAACCCACTTTGTAAGCATATATGTGATGGTCATTATGTATTGTTTAGAGTTTTATGTGCATGAGCTGACGCAGCTCTCTCTGCTGCATTCATTATCACTAAAAAAAAAAAATTGTATTACCTTCTGAACTGTTACCTGTGTTTTCGGTATGATGACAATGCTGTCTACTGGTCATAAGTCTATGGTTAGAAAATATGTTAGAAATATGTTACATTTTAAAACATTTCGGCACTCAGGGCTCAAAATTGCTTCCATTTTGGTTGCATATGCTCCCGAAATTTCATCTATGTGACCTCAAAATATATTTGGGAGCATTGGTGCGACTGCATGAAATTGTTGTCGTGCGACCTGTTCTAATTTCCGTACCTGCCAAACTGTACACATTTTGCGTAGCAGATATGCATTTACTCATCAAACTACGGTGTACGATTTGTCACTTCTTAATACGCCATTGATTGATTGGTTCAGCTCGCGCACTAGGTAACTGGTAATTCTGAGCATGAGCATCAGCTGAGCATCAGATACGCTTGGGTTGTGAATATCACAACTTCACAGCAGCCATGTCCTGCACCAATGTCTTGAAGGTGCTATGAAATACCTGCATGCGTTGTATGCCTTTGCAACATCATAAACTGTCTGAATATGCCTCCAAAGACACCCATGCAAAGCAATGCCCTGTCCACCCAAAAGTGTTAGCCTCCTAACTTCCAGGCAGGTCACAAGTCCAAAATAGACAATCAGCTCAGTTTTTTTAGTATTTAATTTTCAGTTTGTGAAAGATTAAACCGCCGTCTTCATCCTCGTTCTACATGTACATTTCAAGCTAGAAATGGCCGGGCTGAAAAAGGCCAATCTGAAACGAGGTGGCTCTTGACGTTGGCAGCACTAAGATACACCTCTTATATTTGCATGGTCCAACCAAAGATCGTTTGGAAACATCTCTGGTCCAATCCTCTGTTGCTTCATGAATTTGCCAGGGGAGGCGGGAATTACAAATATTTTCATTCTAAGCCTTTTAAATGAGCCTGTAAACAACGCGCTAGCAGTGCTCCTGGGTCACTTTCAGCCGCACAAATTTGCGTATGCTATTATTGAGGCTCTGAGAACAATTTATGATGGTCAAAAAAATGTGTTCTATGGGCGCTTTAACATTAATATTATGAAGACGTTTGGGGAAAGCCCTGTACGCGGTATGCTCATGTTTCAACCGTGTCATTATTAGAGATAGCAGTCTTTAACATAGAGGTCTTGTGCTGTTGTAACAATTCTCGCTCATGAATATTTTATGCCGGGGTGCCAGGCAGTAACAACACTGCCTAATTAATTAATTAAATGGACAGAATTATGGACGTCAAGTCACAAAACAAAAATGAATATTGCAAGAGTGAAAGTACCAGAATACATGTGCACTAGGCTACATTAATTCCTTGGATTTAGTGGCTAAAAATGAAATGGGTTTCAAATACTCAAAACACATTAAACTATGCAGGCTAAATATGGCTCAAGTCATACAGGCAGACATATAACCACACTACCATTCATTGCATTTCATTAATATATTATGAAGTTCAGTTCAGTCAAAATTTTCAGCAAGTTCATAATCCAATAATTTAGACACAATGAACATGAACCTTCCCTCAAAGTCGCAGTCAAACGTCAAGTCTCGTCTTGGGCAGCGTCAAGAATAATCCAATGCGCTAGTTGTATTTAGATCCAAGTACTCACAACCACGCCATCCATTTGCGAAATTCCGATTCTATGCCCCAGTAACGTTAGTTTATTCCGGATCCTCAGCAAACAAAGAGCAACAAGAAACCTTCACTCTCCCCGTTTGGACAAAAGAGCATTCTGTCGGTTCCGATAATCCTTACAACAGTCGACGAAAAGTAATCCTTTCTCATGGAAAATGTTCACGGCTGGACAAGATCCTTTGAACGTCGGCTACTGAACATTAGGTGAAAACAAATCGGCAGAAACGACGAACAGGTGTGCAGAGCCTGCTGACTCTCAACTCCAGGAGCGCGCCATCTTTGAATGGTCAACACGTCACTTTTAAAGTGAGTAAAGGGGCAGGGCTCATTACCACTACAGCCAACTTGCATGAGTGAGACGTGTTAATGACAGTGAATGATAGTGTTAAGAATGACAGTGTAAATAATGTTAATGACTGTGTAAACAAAACAAAATCACTGCATCACTAATCTTAAAGGTATAGTCCATTTTTTTCCCCTTTGAGCCCCTTTCATAGGTTGTCTAAAATGCCATAAATTGGTTGACACCAAAATTTTAACGATTGCTCCTGTCTCCGCTATTTGGGAAATGTAGAGTCAGCTTTGCCTTCTTCAGAATGGCTAGCAACTCTTTAGAACACTTTAGAAACACCTTAGAAATAAGTGCTACTCACCGAGTGGTTAGTGGTGCTCGCAGATGCTCAACCCAAGTATCGAAATAGTTTCTTTCATGTTTTATTTACCATTTTGTAAGTCCTACAGGTTTCTATTAGAAGGCTCTTTGCTCCTTGATATCACTCCGCCAGCGGAAACGGAAAGGGGAGCCGTTTACATGGGATGTAGTCTTTTTGCTTGCCATTGCAGTAGTCCTACCTGAACAGCTGGCGTGCACTCTTACTCCCAAGTAGGCTATAGATATTTTTTAACAAAAGTTTTTAATTGAACTATTCGGTGGTTGTCTTCTTCTGTTTGTTTACTATGTCCCGCTACGTGCATGAATTAAAAAACGTTGTCACCATCAAGTGGTCTGGGGTGGAAAGGCTTTAGATTTAAATATGAAGCGGAAGTTTATGTGCGGTTGTGATGTGTGTGAAAAAATAATTTTCAAAATTCCAAATAAAACATGGCAGAAGCTCTATTTTGCTACGATACTTGGGTTGGAACATCAGTGAGCACCACTAACCATTCAGTGAGTAGAACTTGTTTAAAACCAGTGTTCTAAGGATAGAAAACCATTCTGAAGATGGCAGAGCTCATTCTTCATTTCCCAAATAGCGGAGACAGGAGCAATCGTCGTACTTCTTACCTTAACCTACCGTTTTAGGGTGGGTGTCATGTCTTAAACCCACCCTAAACCCTCTTAAAACATAAAATGAATTTAAAACGTGAAAAACAAAGGTTTACAAAAATATGAATGTTTTGTAGTTTACCTATCATTTTCTTGTCTGTACCTCACACTGGATGCAACCATCACATTGTCACCTGCAACCTCACACTGTATGCTTCAAAGCAAAGATTCTAGAGTGACCAAGATAGATCAGTGACGCAATAAATATGAAGTATGCCCGAACCACCGTGGATGCCATTTTAATAAGCCCACCGTAACATTCTTCTAGCCAACCGTATCAGCCTGACAGCTGTTTAGTCGTGAATTGTGTACTGTCAGCAAGTTTTCAATAACAACAACAACAAAAATGTAGGTAAAATAAAGAGCATTTAGTTTTGCTATTAACTGCAAAAATCGGTATTGCATAAAGCCGGTGTACATTAGCGTAATTTCACTGAAGAAATAAGGGCCCGTCTATGACCCTGCCTCTTGGGATCTACAGGTGCTATGAATTTGACATAAGCAAGCACAGCCAGATTTCATGGATTATAGGCTCATATAGCATAGCAAAACCTAAGAATGACAACAAAGTGTTGGCTGTATGCTTTAACATTCAAAAGCCTGCACATACACGATCGATGTCGCACATCTAAAACCAGTAATTATACTGTGAATTAACAACCCTAAACGCTTATGCCACCAGTAGGCTATGCTATTGTGGTTGGTTTTGACAAATTATGTGTCAACTCAATTATGTCATTAAGTTAAACTGCCACCGGGTGTTGTCACAATAGACGATGCAAATCCAAGCCCTGACACTTTAAGATTCATTCAAGATTAAAGTTTCACGATGCTATGGACCTATAGGCCTAAGTCCATCTATGAAATCTAATAGCCTGTCTCTGTAGTAGCAATCTGTATGAAATCTGGCTGCTTACTCATGTCAAACTGTGATACCACCAGTTAACATGGGCGTGTGTATTGTGATACCAGTTAACATGGACATGTGTAGGCTATGTTAACTTATGATTGAGGCACTAACTCTATTATATTTACGTGCGGAGGCTTTCGACGTCAAGTTTATGGATGTCCATTAATGAACATTACACACGTCAGCATAATTAGCCTATAACATACCGTATTTTATCCTTGCTGTGAGTTTCCGTGATCCACCAGTATCCATTCATTTGCAGGAGACAAAATGGGTACAAAATACTGGAGGGAGCGACAGGTCACCGAGTATCTCCACGCAAACTGCCGCTTGTGCAAGGAGCATTTTGGCTACCTTCTGTCAGGGCAACGGAACTATAACGATGGCTACGTGATGCATAAATTTGGCAGCTTAAAAACATCATATTGACCATCACAGACGTTGGCTACTTAACATTACGGGGACAAGCTGTGGTGCGATCCCATGCTTTATATTTAGTTTTAGCTTTGGGAAGAGTAGACAGACAGAGGGGATGGTGCAACTTCTAGACAACTTAATCACTGGTGCTTCTATAGGCTAACGTAGCCTGTCAGAAAACCGGCTGCTTTAAAAACAGCTGGGGATTCAATTGACCGCAAGATGGAGTTAGTACCTACGTTATGAAACAATTGACATGATTAGGCTAACTCAAATTACATGTAGGCTACATGTTAATTGTGGCAATAATAAACTAGCATATAATCAGACATCTAGACGCGCCTCTCAGTCGTGTTCAGTAGCCGTGTTGGTAGCCTACTTAGTCTCAAATGCTGTAAATAATAACGTAAATCCTCGTAATAAATTATGGATTAGAGTAGTTTAGATATTTGGAAAGTTACAATAATCTGAGGTGGTTCTTGTAACTTGAAATGATACTTTGGAAGTATAAAAATTATAACAATTTTAGGACGGATGCGATAGAGATTCCACTGTGGTAAGCCCCTGTGACGCTATTCGAGCTTATTAAAATGGCGCCCATAGCGCTGCACTTCCGTACTTCATCGTTGTCAATGGAATTTCTGGCCAGTAATCTATCTTGCGCGTAGCGCTCTAGAATCTTTGCTTCAAAGCATGGTTGAATTATTTGTCAGAAATAAAATACCTCTTTGTGTGCGAGTTCTAGTTTGTTGCCATTGTTCGTGGTGATGTTCAAGGAAACACATCTTAATTTGCTGGAAGTAGGTTTAGCGTATCAAATGTGCATGTCATCCAGGGCACGCTATAGCTCAAAGTAGATATGGCCTTAAATCTGTTTGCGAACGCATTACGCTTTGGTTATGCCTATCCCTCAGTCTGCCTGTTACCAACAGCGTTAGAGGTGTAATCCTCACTGGTCTTGCGAATCGATTCGATATCTCGATGCATCACGATGCATTCTATGAATGCAATTGGAGCAATTAAAAACACTCCAAATATTAATAAGCTGATAATTTGACACATTTTGGATTTTATGAACAGATACGGAAGCATTGGACAAGTCAAATGGCTGCCACAGTCACTGCTGGGACTTTTTTAACTTGACTTATTGATTGAGTGTGCCCGAGCAGATGAGACGGTCAGAACAGAATGAAGGACAAATGTAGCGGAAGATTTGCAAAAAAATACAAATCTTTTTTTTTTTTTAATTATTTTGCATATGCCTGATAAACGAACAAAGAAAAAAAACTCTTATGAAAAATAAAAGTACAAAGAAATGTTGGGACAAGACCCACGCACACTAAACTTGCTTAATTAAAGCAGCACGGCAACATATGTCCTCTCACCTCAGAGGTCACTCTTCTACTGAACCGCGCAGGACCCATTTTAATCACAGGACAATTCCATTCACTGCTCTTAATTCCATCCACACTTTAAACATGTCTTTTAACACTGTAAACATTTTATCTGCACAAGATACATTCTAGCAGCAATATACATTCATTCAACATCAGCATAGAAATCCCCACTCTGAACACCCCTGCTCCAATGAGCTCTCCCATTGCGAAGTGTGAATGGAACTCCGAAAAAGGTATTCTGACCTGGGGCTTATTGCACAAAACTAGGATAAGGGTTTAAGCAGGGATATCTTGGTTATCCTGGCTCAGTTTATCCATGATCCAGTTGCACAAAACCAGGATAGGGGGCAACAGGATATGTTTTGATATAAGTTACCATGGAGATTTATTCTCTTGAGTAAGCCTGCCCCTGATCAGGCTAAATTCCAGGATCTATTTAATCTCATCCCTTATCTCAGGCGCAAACTTTATTTCACTGCCCACTACACATTATCACACATAAATAGACTCAATGTCATTATTTTGGTGTTTGTGATTAAGAATTGCAGTCATTTTGGATAAATGATTTTAGATGATGTTGCAATCGTTATATTATTATATAACGTTATATTATTATATTATAATTATATATGACAGAATATTATGGCCGAGGAGAGTTGTTACACAGTGATGACAAGATAGAAAACGCAGCATATTATGCAACACAAGGATACATACACCAATTCCTCCCTCACTGCAGAATATATTTAACTAAAATTCACTGCATGCGTCTCTGCAACTGCAGGACATGTGTAACTTAAATTTAAGGCCAGCATATTAATTAAAATAATTTGACACTAATTGGTCCCTCAAATCCCAACCGTTGTTGTCAGCGAAAAAAAAAACAAACAAAAAAAACGCAGAATTATCCCAGTCTAGTCCATGGCTTGTGGCACTCTGGGGGCCCTCTCATTCCTCATGCAGGCCAAATTGATAAGCATGCCTAAGTAATGTTGCATGCCTTCACAGGGCTTACCCTTAATTTGGCAAGGCACCGAAATCGTGCCTTCTGGGTGCCAAAGGTAATTTCAACCCTGATTTGTGTAAGGTGTCAGGGGAAAAGGCTGGCAGGCATGCACCCACCCATGTCTCCCAGTAACAGTCCCAGAAAATTCACCTGTCAACACAGTCTCATCATTACAACCTCATAAACAGAGTGACATTCTTGACACAGCTATGATGTAAATGTAGTTATTAATAAGGGATGTTTGACTCACCTTTTGATAGGAGCTGATAGATGTTGGATGTCCGAAAGACTGAGTAATGGACTGAGCCAGGCCATTTTGCCACAACATTGCTGATCAGAAAGTCAGCTTTGCAAACCATCCGAAATCATAAGATGAGGACTATTAAGCAAATGAATGTACACAAGCAATGTTCAGTGTTCATCAATTGACAAAATCAAAACACTTATGTTCACTTGACCCATCTCCTGTGCCTTACCTGTGGGTTTTCTTTTTAACTGCTAAAATAGTATATATAAAATAGTATAATATACACGGTGTGTGAGCATGCACCTTCTGGGTATTATATGCTTCTGGGTGATATATGCTCGTGCATTTTTAAGTCTGTCTTAGTCAGGGCCCTTTCTATTCTGGAGAATGTTCTTGTATTTAATTTGACTTTTAATTGACACAGATGTAGAGCAAACACAAGAAAAGAAAAACTAAGCATGCAACCTTAGGTCCATTGAAAGGCGTTAGGCTATATAAATTCAAGTTCAATGGGCCTATTATTATTATTAGCTCATATATTTATCAGTTACAATCTGAGGAGTTACATTTACTCAGATTTATTCATATCACTTATATCTGCAGTTCTCAATTTAAAGAATCAGCTCATAATCAGAGTAGCCTACAACTGCAACGTGAATTAACTAGCTTATTTGGATTGCTGTAATTTTTCTGTGGAGCGGTGTGTGTAATTTTGCATTACTTACACATTCGGGTGGTCAGCAATACTTTGCCACACTTTTTCTCTTTGCTTTATTACTGTGGCTGTGTTGCCTTTCTTCTCGGGTTCGTTTACAGGTGGAATCTTCACTAAAATTAACTTGGAAAGACGGTGCTCAGGAACAACTTTTTACCGAATCTTCTCTGCTTCCTCTTTTTCTCTACACATGTTACCATGGCAACACCACACGCTAATTAGTTAGAGATGGACCAACGATACATTCAGTATTAGTTGCATTCTAACATAAGCAAACATTATTTATTATATTTAGCTCATTAAGTAAACTTTTCCAAGATTTTTACATCGATTTAAATGCTCCAGTTTACATTGATTATATCCTTTACTTCCTCGTACACGTCTATGAGGATTCTGCCTCCGACGGCGAAAAGTAGCCAATGCCGCTTTACCTGCCATAGCAAATCAGTGAATCTGTGATCAGTGGCGGGGTCTATTTGAGGGAGCCGTGATCGCGCACTTATCCAGGATAGGTTACACCTAGTCTGCTTATCCTCGCTTGATCTTTGTGCAACCAATTAAGCCTGGACGCTCTTGTTTTGGATCCAATGAGCTTCGCTTATTCACGTATCCTGGATGTCTTAATCCAACTTTTGTGCAACGGGCTCCAGCGCTCCCGTTTGGACACTTGCACCCCAGAAACCAACACAGGGAGCCTAACTGACAACATTTGTTAACAAAGTCACTTTAGTAGCACAAGCATGTAAATGTTTCGATGTTATTTGTGCGCACATAACAAGAACCTGTCATTTACTGTTGTTTACTGTAAACTTAAATAAAGCGTTTACAGTGAATCATGATCTAGCGTCTTTTCTTTATTTATACTACATGCAATATTTCGTAGTATGTTGTGTGTGATTTTTTTTTTAAGCTGCTGGGGGATCAATAAAGTATCTATCAAAGCAATCTAAACCCTCCCATAAACATTGAGGTAATCCCACATCACGTAACAGCATTTTTTATTTATTTTGATCACTGCATGATTCGTTTGCTCGAACACATTAAAAGCCGGCAAAATATAGGGTTACATACGGTTCACTCTGTCACACCGCTGTCTGAAGTCTCATGAAGCTGTAAAGCACGTCCGCCTTCAGAACCTCCGCTTTAGAATTTCCTAGAGTGCTGAAGATCTCAATTTTCTCATTCTCATTATTCTCATTTTCTGATTTCAAAATGAAAAATGGGAAACAAGTTGTTTTCTGATTTTGGATTTCCCATTTCAGAATGAAAAAATCGAATGGCCGCGACGTACACAGACCCTTAACCTATAACTGGTCACTGTAACTTGTTACACTGATCAGACAGTGTGTTTTAAATCTGTGTTTTTGAAATTTTACAGTTATACCCTGGCTTGGTTAGGTTGATTGTCATCGTATTACAATGGATATTTGACTTTCAATAACATTGACATTTCCCAGGTAACAGTCCGAGATGCTCTCAATCAGGCAATGGACGAGGAGCTTGAAAGGGATGAGAAGGTGTTCTTATTGGGTGAAGAAGTGGCACAGTATGACGGTGCTTACAAGGTCAGTGTGCTCAATGAAAGGCTTTATCTATTATTTGCCAGTTTTCATGGTGGTATGATACAGAAATCAGGGATGTCCACTTAAAAATATTTGTCGACTTCCAGCCTAAATATCCTGCGGAAACCAAACCTAATCTTAACCTAGGTAAAAGAGATGGAGAGTAGCAGAGTAACAAAATGTGGTAAATTAACCCATTTCAGTTTTTTTTTTTATTCACATGCATATTGAACTGTGGAAATAAAAACATCAGAATGTCCACAGGTCATTAAAAAGGCCTTTGAAAGCATTAATTTACTTTAAATATCCATCCAAAGGTCTTGAATTTAGAAATCTTAGTTGTAAAGAGAATATATCCAGTTATCATGAAATGGTTTGCACTTTTAATCATTTTTGTTCTTCAAGGTTCTACTTTGTACAATATGCGGTGGCTAGATGGTTCAAAGATGTCGAAATACGATGCCAGTAGACCAAGGATTTATATTTAATCATCGATTTTCAAATTGAAAGCATTGAAAATCGACATTAAATGTATACCTTTGGTGACTAGTTAAGTGGCGAGTTGTTACCTGAAAAACTTGTAGTGCCAACTGATCGGAAAAATAGGGATATTTGTAACGTTGTGCTGCAAGTTACAAGACAAACTGCCCTTCTCATGACATTGTCGGTAATTAATTAAGCTAAACTATCGTTCTAACAATTAGTAAAACAATGAGTTTTGTGTAGCTTAATAGACCGCCTGGTTTTCCTGATAAAAAACCTATCAAAGCTTAGATCAATGAGATCCTTTATGAGAAACTAACACATTGAGCATTTCCTCTCCGCATGTGTTTCACATGCTATTTTTTTCAAGGTCTACAGTACAGGTATTTGTGACAAGATGTAAAATGTTCTGACAGCCATAATATCCCGACAGCAATTTGATTTGGTACTATAATGGTTGTGTATCTTTTGTGGTAAAGGTATGACAGGTCTGTGACGTTTATTATATTTCTTGTCATGCATATGCCAGTACAAATTGTGACTCCAATCTGTACTTAAAGGTCTCATTCCATTGTATTTTCATTAATTTTGAGTGGTCTCTTGTTTAAAATAATGTCATGAGAGTTGGTTTCGACAAAAAATATGCTGTGGTTGTCTTGTTTCAAGCTATTTTAGTTAGGTGAAAACGAGAGCAGGGATAGCTCTTGAGGATTCTTTTGAATATTAATGATTGTTTCGCCTCTGATTGGCTAACAACACTGTGACGCTCCCTCTAGTGGGTCTCAGCGTTTCTTGAGGACGGGTTAACTGCATAGCTAATGTTCAAATTGACGTACATTTGTATGGCTTTTCCGATTCGCTCGTTTTTCCCGGCAGTTTTCTATCACAGGCGAATACAGACTACAGGGGTTTGAGAGCAGTTTTAAGTTGAGCATAGAAGTACAACTTTTGCTGACCTATGGTAATGTAAAAACATAGGTATTTTGGAAGGAGACCTTTAAAAATTCCCAGTATAGTAGGCTATCAGAGTGAGTTAACAATGCACAAAAACATAGTGTAGTAAAGTGTGTGTGTGTATTCTGTTCGCTCCGACCCCAAACAAGAGCACACCCCCCCCCACACACACACACATAGCAAATCCCAATTTAACCCCTGTGTATTTTTTAATCTGGTCAGTGATTTATCACCAGTGTACGTGGGGGTTATCTGCATAATGCCAGAGTTGTTAGTTCCCACAAAACTTTAGAGAAATTAGACGTTTCAGAGCTAAGGTACACAGCTAGCCGCTAGCTAGTTTTCACCAACCTTCAAGACTTCTAACTTGTTAGCAAAACATACAAAACCTCACATCCAATTTACAACAATTTGCACCCCTATTATTTTGTCTGTTTCTCTGTGATAAGAACCCTTTGTAGTTTCTATATTGCTAGTCAAAAACACTAATTGATTATATAACTAGTAGTTATTGTACTGTTATAAATGGCAAGCTTTTTAGCTGAAAAGTTCTTTGAGAATTGTGAATAATGACCATATTCTATATAAATGACCATATTCTCTTGGTCTGTCTGTTTAGGTAAGCAGAGGTCTTTGGAAGAAGTATGGTGATAAACGCATCATTGACACACCCATTACTGAGGTAGGTTTCTTTATTTTAATATATCAATGCATAGAATTATAACTTGCTCTATAAGATGCAACATTGATTACCTTGTTTAACAGTATTAGAGGTTGGTCTCCTAAAATTAGAATATTGTGGAAAAGTATTAAAATAGATGTGGAAATTTCAGTAAAACATGTAAAATGGGAAACTTGTATTACAGTATTTAAACACCCTACGATTTTGCAAGTTCTTCCACTTAGAAATCATGGAGAGGGCTGAAATTCACAACGTAGGTGCATTTCCACTGTGAGGGACAGAATGTAATAAAAAAAAAAATCAGGAAATCACATTGCATGATTTCTAAAGAATTTATTTGTTTTCTACTGCTGCATATAAGTTTTTGATCACCTGAGAAAAATTGTGTTAAAATTTGATACAGAAGCCTTCATTTGCAATTACAGAGGTCAAATGTTTCCCATAGGGATTTTGGTCCACTCCCCCTACAGATCTCCTCTAGATCTGTCAGGTTCCAGGGCTGGCGCTGAGCAACACAGAGTTTCATCTTTCAGCTAATCCAATGTTCAATTGGATTAGGTCTGGAGACTGGCTAGGCCACTCCAGAACCTTGATATGTGCAGCCACTTCTTGGTTATCCTGGCTGTATGCTTCAGATTATTGTCATGTTGGAATATCAAGCGACGACCCATTTGTCGTGCTCTGACTGAGGGAAAGAGATTGTTGCCCAAAATCTTACAAGACATGGGCTCATTCATCCTCTCCTTAATATAGTGTCCCCTTTGCAGAAAGCACCCCCAAAGCATGGTGCTTCCACCCCTATGCTTCACAAAAAGGATGGTGTTCTTTGGATGCAACTTCTCTTTCTTTTTGCTCCAAACACAGTGAGTGGAGTTTAGACCAAAAAGTTCTTTTTCTGACCAATCTTAGTCTTATCTGACCAATGCCTCCTCTGGATCATCCAGATGGTCATTGGCAAACTTAAAACGGGCCTGGACATGGATGACTTGAGCAGGGGAACCTTCTGTGCAACGGATGATTTAAAACCGTGTTCTATCCACAGTGACCTTTTGAAAATTTGGTTCCAAATCATCATGTCATTGACCAGCTCCTCTCGTGTAGTTCTGGGTTGATTCCTCACCTTTTTTATCAGTGACATCCCACAATGTATGATCTTGCATCTTGCATTCTAAGGGATACTAACCACCGTTTTTAGCCTCTTCCCTTTTCTGAGAATTGCTCAGTTGATCTATTTTTACTAAGCTGCTTGGCAATTGCCCTTTAGCCCTTTTCAACCTTGTGGAGTCCATGAATTTGTATCTGGTGTCTTTTGACAGCTCTTTGGTGCTACTAATTAAGATTACTAAGTGGAGAAGGGGTAGGCTTCTTAAAGGGAGAGTTCCAGGTCTTTGAAAGCCAGAATTCTTGCTGATTGGCAGGTGTTCAAATACTTATGTGCAGCAGTGCAAAACAAAATAGATTGCATTTTCTTGGCAAAAACCACGGGGTGGCCGTGTCACCGACATCCATTTTTTGTTAGCTGCTGTTAATTAGCTTCTATACTAATGATGCTAACAATGGTAGTGGTGCTCAGTGGACTTGGCTGATGTGAATTGGCATATATGTTAAAAATGCGATTCAATTTGATACATTTTCGATTCAGTTAAGAATATAGCACATTATCAGTTTTATTTGTACATGGATGACATCCTTATGAGAACTAATATACTATTCACACTTCATGAGTCTTCTTGAAGCCAAGGAAACCATCATTTTCATTTCAAGAGATTTTGAATTGATTGGGTTAAAAGGTTTTTTTTTTACACCCAGCCCTAGTTACATTGCCTGCTTATGCAACGCAGTGTCTGTTTACTTTCACTTTTTTCATGTGAAGTGCATCCTGTGGTTGATGGGCGTGGATACCTTTACATGAAAACTGTACGTGGCCAAGTGTTTGAGTCAAACTACCTCCTGTTTGCTCCTCGTGTAGTTTATAGCCGTATGATTTTTATCAAAACAAAAAATCCAAATATTTGTTCATCATAAATTTTGTAAGACTACACAGCAGATAAGATTTATTACAATTTACATGGAACATGCTAGCAAGCATTTATTCAAGAAATTAAACTGCTATAGGTTAGGGCTGGGCGATATGGACTAAAATGTATATCTCGATATATCTCTCTCATATATCGATATACGATATATATCTCGATATCTTTCCAGCAAAAATAAATAAATAAATAAATAAATAAAATAAAATAAAGTGTCTATAAAATAAATAATGAAAATAATATAAAGAGTTTTTTTTCAAAATAACAAGTTCTCAACTAAACTGTGCAACAGTAATAACAAACATGTGGGCCTTCTTTCCATTTGTATATTTTGTGCAAAGAAAACGAATGTGTTAAGAGTCTCCGCCGTAATGTGACACACAGGTTCTGCTAACTTTTCTCCACTCGTCTGTTGTCATTGCGTCACAGAGTTCAAATGCCAATTGCGCTCTCTCATCATAGTCGCGGCAGTTCTTGTCTTGTAAAGTAACAACACAAATCCGCGTTCCACTACGGCAATTGATGCCATGTCCACCGTGATACGGCAATTGATTTTAACGTTATGCTCCACCGCCGCTTTTTCTGTCATAGAGTTAGGGAACATTGCATGCTAAAGAGTTCTGAAGTTTTGCTCAGTTCCCACTGGTTTTGTGGCGGTCTGTCCTCGGAGTTTGTAACACTTCATATACTTGCCGGTGGCCTCCATTTCAAAATGACCAAACCGTTGTTTCGCTTTTTTGGCCACAATAACCTTTCCGCGGCATTCTCCATCTGTATAACTCATGCATTCTATGGAAGTCGCCATTGTTGTTTACTCGGCCTACATGAGTAGGGGAAGGGAGGAGCTAACTCAAAGCAAGGAGCACTGAGCTATCAGTGGCAAGGAAGCTGGTGCACAGACGTCGCATAGCAGAAAAAATCGGAATACTTGTCTCTGGATTAAAAAACAAGTCATAACCGATATATACGATATGTCAAAAATCATATCGTGGTTTGAAATTATATCGATATTGATTAAATATCGATATACCGCCCAGCCCTACTATAGGTAGCTGCATAAGTTTGCTGTGATAAATCAGATCAAATATTTTCCGTATAAATGTTTTGGAGTTTGTTTTAAACAAATTTAATTGTGTGATTAATGACAATTAACTACATATTGTTTTAGATTACCGTATTTTCACGTATATAATGCGCACATGTGCATATTGCACGGGGACAAAGCAATTCTGCATAGCGCGCCCACACGTATACCGCGCAGATGAGGTTGATTAAAATAAAAATGGTTAATATTTTCTGTCAAAAACAACAATTCAACAGATTTAATTACGCTATCACTTCCTTTATAACCTCTGTTATCAGTAGCCTGTTGTTGTGAGAATCCATGCTGCATTGAGGGACGCATTTGTAACTTTTTGCTGCACTGTAAGTGCCCGAATCAGGATCTTGCAGCTCTGTGTATATCCAGCTTTCAGTGCTTCAATTAAATTAAACTAAATTCAATTTTATTTGAATAGCGCATTTTACAAAAGACAGGTCTCGTAGCGCTTAACAAAGAGCACCGATTAGCAAGTGGATATGTTTTTTGGCCATGCGTCGTCTCGTGGTGCCTTCCAATATAAGATGAGATGTTGGATGTTCATAAATTCAGGTAGGCTAAACGCAGACCTTTCCTTCCACTCTTCTTTGTACGTCCTACATTCGCTAACAACTTTTTCTTTTGTCGCTTTGGACAGTGACATTTTTGCTTCGCTAGCTAAGAATCTTGAATGTTTCACACATCCAAAAAGCAACAACATCAGGATGTCATGCGAGAATTGGCAACTTTACTAATTCATAGCCAAATCATTAGCTAGTAAGGTTGCTAAGCCTATCTGTTGAATGACGGATGACAGGAGCTGCTGAAGTCATTTTAAATGAATGTACATTATTTTTTTAATAAATAGAGTAGCATATAGGCCTATGATAAAGTTTTTTCAGTAGGAAAGCATGGTTTGCACCGTGTTGTTGTGCTTTTTTTTTTTTGCTTTAATTGCCTGACCTGAAATGGCAATTATTTGTATTATTATCACAAATATTTTACATGTTGTCGTCTAATGAATTTATGTACAATGTAAATAAGACACACCCGCCCATATATGGGACGCCGTGTCATTCAATGCCAGAAGGAGTAACTTCAAATCAAGCAAACTGACATGAAAGCCCAGGGTCTTGGCTTTCATTTGAAACCATTTTATGTTTCTAGGTAAAGGGGTTTTCAAGTTATAAACTTTTGAATGTCAGTAGGCCCTCTTGTTTACAAAAAGTCTCTATGGGAATTTACATAGGGGTCCCAATCAAAACGCATAAACATATTTTTCAAAAATGTATATTCAAAAATCATATTTTTGGTCTTTTTACTTCAATTTTTTTGTGTAACAGGTTGAGAGATGGAGTTAGGACTTAGATGTTTTTATTTGGGGGTATCATATGGATGGTACCTTCATATCTTAGTTAGTTCATAGACATTTGAAATGAGCGGAAAAAAAAAACTTAGTTCCAACCTCTATAACATAATATATGTCCATATGTCACAGAAACATACATATTCCTCTAGAAAAAACTTGAGGGTGTCACCTTTCCAATGGTATGAGGCTCATCCCTGAGTCTAAAACTATGTAGGAACTGTCAAGCTTTCAATTTGGGTATGCCGTTGTTTTGAAAAAAAGGAAAAATAGGGGTGTGCCTTAAGAGGTTAAAGGAGTTTTCCTCAATATTGAAATTTGTATTTTTTTTACACTAAAAGGTGTCTATAACAATCTATAACATTTCTATGCTGTCTACACAGATGGGGTTTGCTGGTATTGCTGTTGGTGCTGCAATGGTGAGTCTTATTTTATTTGCCTGAGTGCATGTAGAAATTCATATAACCTTAGGTAATAGTTATAATTAATTAATATTATATACATTCAAAAATGAAGATGCTTACCTAACCTCAAAAAATATAAGATGGTTGAAAATAAAAATGCATTTTCACTTGTCTTATTCAAGATGGAATTTCCTGGCTATGTCAATACTATGTTTATTCAGGCTGGTCTCAGACCCATCTGCGAGTTTATGACCTTCAACTTCTCCATGCAAGCCATCGACCAAGTGATAAATTCTGCTGCCAAAACCTACTACATGTCTGCAGGACTGCAGTCTGTCCCAATAGTGTTCAGAGGCCCTAACGGAGCCTCAGCTGGTGTGGCAGCTCAGCACTCCCAGTGCTTTGCAGCCTGGTATGGTCATTGCCCTGGGTTAAAGGTGGTGAGCCCATGGAACGCTGAAGATGCCAAGGGCCTCCTCAAATCGGCCATCCGAGATGACAACCCAGGTCAGAGACTTTCCTGTTCACCCCTTGCGCGCGGCGCAATTAGAGATTGGCGAAAGTTTGCCATTAATGTCCGATCTGCATTACTCTCAAGCGTCATTCTTGTAACTTGCTGGAACGACTCTTCCAGTGAAACTAGTGCAACTAAAGCAAGTTGAATGTCCATAGCAGGATCGCCATTTTGCTTTTCTGGCACTGGGGCAAGCATGTCACTATGCGAGGAGAAACAAGGTTTTGCATTTTCAATCATTTACACGATGACGCAAGAGTGGAACGTTTTCAAGTTTTCCACTCTGGAGGGTTTTTTGCGTTTTCAACCTCCTATAACTATGTTTCCGTCGATACGATCTAAAAACGTCGAAACGATATAATATTTTGCGTTTTTCACCCCGGAGCATTGGCGTGTAAACGGGGCCTTTGTATTGACCTGCAAAATCACCAATCTATATACTCCCTGTTTAAAATCCTGTTTTTGGTCTTGCAGTGGTGTTCCTTGAGAATGAGCTCATGTATGGTGTGGCTTTTGACATGACTGATGAGGCCCTGTCCAAAGATTTCACCATACCTATTGGAAAGGCCAAAATTGAAAGACAAGGTAGGTGTTCTGAACCTAAATCCAGTAATTATGGTGTTGTGATTCAATCACATTTAATTGTATTGTTGCCGTGCAATCACATTGAAATTAATGGTAAAACTTTGGAGAGTGATAGTCACAGTGCCCCCTCCACTCTAGCTGCTAGAGTGGGAGCAGCTAAGCATATTTCAGATTCATTCATTCCATTCAAATTTATTTATATCTAGCGCATTTTTACAAAAGGCATGTCACAAAGTGCAGATGGGGAAAAAACGTTTTCAAACGCAGTATAAGTTTACTTATATTTTTTTAGGTGAAGTGCATATTGTGGTTGATGGCATATAGGTAGATCATGTGTGGATGCACCTGATTTGCCTTAACATAATGACTGTAGGTAGCCTAGTGATTGAGCTTGCTTCATTAGACTGAAATGTCAGGACTCAAACTACTTCTTTTTGGCTCCTCATGTAGTTTTTAGCCATATATCTCTAATCAAAACATGCATTTTGATAATTTATGCCTAACAGGATATGAAGCAAAATATAGCTTTTATAGAATTTATGCCTTTGATAATTTATGCCTAACAGGATATGAAGCAAAATATAGCTTCTTATTAGGGGTGTCAAAACAAAAATTATTCCTGACCAACCACTGAGCCTCATTAGCCAGTTGAAACTGGTTAACCAATCAGATATTTGTTGCCTAAACTGGCAGCAGTGTAATGTCAAGCATTCAAAATACAATTACAAGAATGGTCTACTTTTTTGTGTATTCGCTGTGCTGTAGGGCTGAACGATTAATCATAATCTAAACGAAATCACAATTTTAACAGCGATTATTTTGGCTTTACCAGTGTTTTTGAGTGACAGGCAGTCAGGCCCCAATCAGAAGAATCAAGCGTCTAGCATCATTTGCCTGCTCACGAATCACAAGAGCCTCCTGTCGGGGTCACTCTAGCTAGCAAGTTTGAATGCTACACACAGCGTGTTTCTCCTATGGCACTGGAAAGTCGTGCAAACTATAAAGAAGTTTATAGAGTACAGAAATGGCTGAACATATGCCACCACCAATGCAAGAGGAGGAAGATTTAGTCCCGAAAAAAGGAGGCACTTTTACTATCTATAGTAAAAGACTTTTTCTGCGTTACCAACATTTTGCACAGCAGAACCATGTAGGCCTATGACCTTTTAGCCTAATTAACGGGTGAACAAAATGCACTTGTTTAGTTAGTGGGTCATGTGTGTTGTGTGTCTGTTGCTGTATGTTAGTTGCTGAAGGAAAGCCAAGACATGGCCGAAAGCACACCTTAGGTAACGCGACAAAACCACTGAAATGCAAGATGTATCCAATTTGTGTACATACTCAGTTTGCCCATTTGGATAAAGTTGGTTGTGCCTACGGTAAGATCTGACACTTGCAAATCATTTTGATAGTTCATAGCCTATTCCCCTAACACAGGGGTTCTCAACCTTTTGCAAGCTGAGCCCCCCCAAAGCCGGTTCAATGAAGTTGGGCGCCCCTCCTCCCAGCGCCACCCACGCATTCACCTCCCCACCTCCCAACTACACCACCTTTCATAGATAGCTAGATAGATAGATAGCCTTAGGCTATTATTATTATAAGGACCACACTATTATTATTATTATTATTATTATTATTATTATTATTATTATGAGTAGTGATGGGCCGATTATCATTAATAACTAGGCTATTGCTATATTATGTACATGATGTTACACATTTTTTATTGATATTATCATCATCATCATAGTGGTAGGCCTATTAATAACATTACTAGGCTTTTGTTATAATTGGCAGTAGCACCAGACTTCTAATGTGAGCTTGCAGTCATTATTATAATTACCCTAATATTCAAGATTCAAGATTTCTTTTATTACATCTAATCTTTGTCTCCTCAAAAGATAAATTAATGAAAAGTGTGTCTTCAGCATGAGTGCAGCAATCTAATTGTTCAGCAATCTAATTTAATCTAATAACATTATTAGCCTACACTAGCCTACACATATCGTTATCCGGTCAGAGACTGTTCTTTGCGATAAACTCACGCAAGTGGGCTAGTTCTGCAGTAGCAACGCACTCCTTCACAAATTCCCCATGTGAATAAAGTTTCAGCTTCTAGCGATTAGTTCACTCACCACATAACTGGCAGACACCACGTTTTCTCTGATGGAATTTGGTCTTGTGAAAGCGGTCTGTTGGGCAACTAAACATCGCTGAAGTGCATTTAATTTGTCTTTGGGTAGCTGGCCTTGCAACACTGCTAATTTCGCATGTTTAATGTAATGCCGTTTAAGGGTGGCCTTTTTTAGTACATAAGGCAAACTGGCTTGCCCATCACTAAACGAAGTATAGTGGGAATGGGGGCTGATATGTTTGAACATTTTTATCATTTTATGAATTAAATAGGCCTTGCCTCCACGGGCCACATCAAAGGTTATGGGACTACTGCCCGGGGCTGCTGTTAACCTGACCGCCCTTGAGTAGGCTACTTTAGGATGGGGGAGAGGCTCACGGTAGCACCCATTGCTCGTTGAGGACTGCAGAGTGATACTTGCTCTCATGTCTGAGTCTCCAAAATATCAGAAAACTCTCCATTAACATCAGCCAAAAATCACTAGATTTATTGCTGCATCTACTTTGTAGGCTACGAATAGTCAGCGAGTTGAGAACCACTGCCCTAACACATGCAGTAAATGCTAATAGAGGCGGCTTCCATCTTTCCTAGATCTCTTGTGCTCTGGCAAAATTACCGCAAATATAGACCTATGAAAGTAGATTTCATTAATTTTATGAGAGTGCGGTAAAACTGTAGTACCAAGAACAACCATTACATGCGTTTCAATGTCCGAGTGGCGCTGTGTGTATGTACTCCAAAAGAGAAGACCCAATAAACCCCCGCTAAAAAAGCCAAAGACTTAATCCAGAATGGGAAGAGGTGTTCATGTTCACTATGGTGAAGGACAAGTGTGTCACCAAACGCAGGCGCTTTCTAAAAGAGGCAATCTGCTGTGGCACCATGAAACTTACCACCTGAAGTTTAAGAACGTGTACCTGCCGAAGAGCACGCTTTGCCTGAACAAGGTGGCCGAACACAAGTCAGCTAGGGTAATAATAATTTGTGTATGATTTTATTTACACTACTGTTGGTTGATCTTGTAGTTGCCTAAGTGGGGGCAAATGTTTCAGATGACGAAAATGTTTCAGATGACGTGAAAGGTAAGAGACAATTCCATGTAGTTCTTAAATTTTGTGACTCATTAATGTTGCTACTCATTTTATTGATGGAAAAACGAATGCCTAGGTTCTCGTAGGTCAGCCACTGCCGTATATGTTGTTTTGTTCATGGAGACACTCATTTGTCCTTAGGAATTTTTCCCTTTAGAACCGGAAGTAGTAAAATGCTAATCCACAGCATACAGAATGACATGGTTGACTTGCCAACTCTTATGACGCTACGCAACATGGTGACGTTATTAGAGGCAACTGGAATTGATAAGGGAATCGTTGGCAAAAATGGCAAACGATTCCAAAGAATTTAAATGCTGGGAACCGTTTTCAATTCTCAACCCTACCTAAGGTAGTGTTTGTGAGCGAGTGAGAAAGGGAGAGAGACAGAGAAAAAGGGAAAAAGATATAACAGCCTCTGTAGCAGTTAGAACTTGCCAACTGTTAAAGTTTGAATTTCACTGAGTGTTTTAAGTAGGCTTTGGCTGGGCAGCTGCACTGTGTAGTGCCACAAAGTGAGAGAGCTGTTGACCAAAGCCATTTAATAGAAGAATTTCATGTGTCTCTACATGTGTTTACATCATTTAGATTGTCTAAAACCCTGTTTTTGTTTCTGGAATCCCAGTTTAAAAATGCCATTTTCTTGTTAATTCCACTCTAGCAGCTATAGTGGAGAAGGGAATTTATTACATCATTACTCCAAAGTTTTGCCATTAATTTCAGTGGGGGAAAAAAGGACAAGAAAAACAAGGATAACGGACGAACAAGCAAAGATACCATAGAGCAAGCCCACCATTACTTTTTGGTCTTGTTTAAAATACGGATTAGATGTTTGTGATGCATAGAAAAAGGGAACAATCCAGCAAGTACTGAAGTGACTTGCACTCACTAAATCAGTAATGTGAGACTCAATAACTGTATCAACAGCATCAGTATCACAGACTTTCTGTCCTGTGGTCCCCATAACCTCCCACCCACATAATCATCCATCATAGCCTCCTTAGTGTCTTCTTTTGGGCAACGAGGGCTTCAATTTGGTGACAGCTGTGCAACATCTATACAACAAAACATGAACAAGTGTCTAACCATTAAGATGATTGTTTACATTTTATTATCCAGGTAATCACATCACTCTTGTTTCACATTCGCGGATGGTTGGCCATTGTCTTGATGCTGCAGCAGTCCTGGCAAAGGAGGGTATTGAATGCGAGGTTAGTAATTTGTAGCTGGGAAAAAATGTCTAAATGCAAGGTATACTGCACAATATAAATGAAACTTGCAATGTTAAGGTTTAAAAGCAAAACAACGCAAGAACTAGTTTTACAAAAGCAATTATAATTCATCACTAGCGACTGTGATGGGCCCTCGGATGATGCACTGCAATCCTGACATTCTGCTACCCCTAGCTTAGCAAGCATCACAAATCCATCAAGGGTATAAGTGGGGTGCATGCTTTAATAAGCAAAGGCATATTTCATTCTTTACCTGACTGTGGGCACTAGACATGGGAAGATCTAGAGATTGTTCTGACCACCTAAACCATACATTTTACAGTGTCCTGGGTCCATATACTTAATTTGGTTGCAATATGTAGAAGTGTTGCATAAATATAATTTTTGATCACTTGTGACCACTGGTAAATAGATTTGAACAGGCAGAAAGGGGTCCTGAGTTCACCTACCAGGTTTGGTTATAATAGGTCAAGGCATTGCTGGGATATAACCAATATACTACCTTGTTAACTGTTTTTAATTAGAACATGTATTCAAATGAAATGGTAATGCACCATAAGAAGTGGTGGGGGCAGTAGCACGTCCTCAATCAATCACACAGTGAAAAAGAATAACAGAGATTAACAATGGCGGAGGCTCCGTGTGAGCAAAAGATTGTGACAAACTAGCAGCTAGTTTAAGTTCAATTCTAAAATATTACCACGTTTAAAATGAAACGTTGGCTATTGTCTTCTACAAAAGAAAAGTGGGGAGTATCGGGACAACCAGTGGAGGGGCCTGATGATGAGGGGACAACGAAAGATGCAAAAGAAAGAAAACAGTCTGAGCCACCTGAAACCGAGTGTCCCGAAACGCCATCCACCTCTGGGACAGGGGAAGGGGGCCGACCCGACACACGCACACGAAGCGAACCTCATCCAAAGCCAGAAAGTACAGAGATTACTTTATTAAATATGGCTTTACGTGCATCGTTATAAATCAGATGCAGCACCCTCAGTGTGTTGTGTGCACTGGAGTTCTCGCACACGAGAGTCTTAAGCCCGCAAAACTGCAAAGACACCTGACCACCAAACATCCCAGCCTCACCGACAAACCCCTTGACTTTTTCCGCAGGAAGGAGGGAGAGTTGCGGGGACATAAGCTAGTAATCAGTAAACATACAAGCATCCCTGCCAAAGCACAAATGGCTTCATATGAGGTAGCCTATTTAATTACGAAAGCTAAAAAGCCACACACGATTGGGGAAACTTTATTAAAACCTGCCGCAGTAGTCATGAGTAGAGCGATGCATGGGGATAAACTGGCTGCTGAGATTGAACAGGTACCGCTGTCTGACGGGACTGTTTCACGTCGCATTTCAGACCTTGCCCAAGACATCAAATGCCAACTGATTGACCGAGTAAAGCAGGGAGAGAAGTACAGCTTGCAATTGGATGAATCCACGGATGTGTCAAACTCGGCTCAGCTCCTTGTATTTGTCAGATACATTTGACAAATTCCCATTCAGGGAAAACTAAATGATCTGTATGCACAGATGGCGCTGGAGCGATGCTGGGGAAAATAGAGGGGTCTCAGAGCACGAGTCCTACAAGTTGCGCCTCACGTGAACTTTACGCACTGCATCATACACAGAGAAGCGCTCGCGAGTAAAACCCTGAATACGGAGTTTAAACAGATCCTTGACACAGCCGTAAAGATGTTTAATTTCATAAAATCGCGTCCACTAAATACAAGGCTGTTTTCCACTCTCTGTAATGAAATGGGATCAGAGCACACTAGCCTGCTCCTGCACACTGAGGTTAGGTGGCTGTCGCGTGGAAACGTGTTGACGCGCCTGTATGAGCTGCGGGATGAAGTGCGCATTTTCCTCGCGGACCAACAATCCCCTCTCGCTGATCATCTCTCTGACTGGGTGACAAGACTGGCATATTTGTCCTGCATATTTGAAAAACTAAACTGCCTTAATTTATCACTACAAGGCGAAAACACAAACATCTTGTCGCTCAATGACAAAGTGCATGCATTTATGAGGAAACTGTTGCGTTGGAGAGAGAGAGTGAAAAAAGGACGCATTGATATGTTTACAGATCTGGATGAGTTTATGGAGGCAAATGCTCTGAGTATTAACATAATAAAACCTGCTATTATTTCTCACCTCCAGTCCCTTTTGGAGCACAGGTTTTCAGACGCCTTAAATTGGGGGTCGCGGGCTGAAAAGTTTGGGAACCCCTGTCATAGAGAACCTTTAAAGTATCTGGACTGTCGCTGAAACTTGATGGAAGTGAATACGCATTTTTTAGGCTACTTCAGAGAGAAGCAGATTGGTCAACTACTAAAATAACCGTTAGCTGCAGCCCTAGGATATAACCTATATACAAAATTTGATTGGTGAAAGATGAAATGTCACTAAAGTGGCATTTAAGGTACAAATCTTGCGTTTGGTTATCCATCCGTTTTGGAGCTCCAAGGAGAAACCTTTGCCTTTCCCTAGTGATGCGCACTGACACACCTCTTTTCCTCGGACCGTGGATGCAATATCTCACAGCATCTGTGTCTCTTTCTCTGGGTATAGGAGTCGGTGTTGTGTTGAGGCCAGTAACGCTAAACTAAAGCGTGTGTTTAGCAATGGGTGATGCTAATCTTCCCTGGGGTTGCTAACACAAAATAAACAAACATGAATGAAGTGAAATTTTTAATTCATGGCTTTCTGGGTGGCGGCCATGTTTTTGTCCACCTCGCAAAACAAAATAAAAAGCTTAAAGTGTGAGCGTGGCGTCACATGCGAGATCCAAGTCGGTTAGCAGAGGATAATAAATTGCACCAATATATCTGAGAAGTCAGAAATGGGTCCTGAATACATGTAGTAAGTTTGTTTTTTATACACCAAAGCGTTGCGGAGATTTAACTTTTGACCAGTGGTGGCGCTATAGCATTGCCAATGCAGTGCACATAAAGAAGTTGTTCATCTTCTCAATACATATTCTGTTTCTCATCAATACATTTCCTGTTTTAGTAGTGAGAAATTCATATAATAAAATGTTTATTATTTCGCCATTTCATTAGTACAACATATCAAAAATCCCTTCGCAATTTAACATCCTAACCATCTTGGCATCATATTTACCAAGTTTGACATGAATCTGTTCAAGTGTCTCTGACGAGTATGTTAAATTCCATTTGGTGTCCAAAAGCACAAAATCTGAAATACTTCACTTCCTATTGGCTGTGACTAATGCAAAGAATAAACGAAAGTTGTTCGGCTTGATAATCCCTAGCATCCTGCCAAATTTGGTGTGTATAGCTGAAACTATACAACTACCACAGGACATTGTGTTAATTTGTGGTGCATTTCCTGCTTGACCAGTTGGTGGCACTAGACCAGAACCATTGAGTGTCTGGATATCATCAAAACCATAGTATCTATTGACCTGAAATGTTTCAGACCATTCTGTCAATGCACTGTGACTTAATGGCACATTTCCTGTTTTTGTTGCTAGAAAATAAATTGATAAAAGTTTAAAGTTGCGCCACTTAAATGAACGAAATTATTATGAAATATCAAAAATCCCTTCGCAATTTGAAATCATCAATGTCTTGGCATTGTGTATACCAAGGTTGACATTAATCCGGCAAACGTTCTCCGCCGAGTAAGTTAAATTCCATTGCGTGTCCGAACGCAATTACATCACTTCCTGTTGGCTGTGGCTAATGCAATGTATATACATAAGTTGTCTCGGCAAGCCATACAACTCCACAAAATTTGGTGTCTAGCTTGACCTCGGCCATAAGCGAACCCGAAAGCTGAACAACTTTAGGGGGCGCTGTGGAGTTCCTGGGCCACACCCGAAGCCAAAACCCTTGTGAGGACCGGCCGTGATAAAATTTTTTAATTCTTTTACAGCCATAGTAACAACATATCTGGACTACTTTGAGCTTAGAAAGACTGTTTTAGGTGGTTTTTTTTTGGTTGTTTGTTTTTTTTAATTCATGGTGTGGTCTAAAAGAAACTCATAAATGAACCTTGTTTTAATGGTTTACCCATTATGAATCATGTCCCCAGGTCATAAATCTGCGCACTATCAGACCCTTGGATGTGGAGACCATTGAAGCTAGTGTGATGAAGACGAATCACCTTGTGACTGTTGAGGGTGGCTGGCCCCAATTTGGTGTTGGTGCAGAGATTTGTGCCAGAATCATGGAAGGTGAGTGTGTTTGTTGCCTAGATTTGAGTGGAAAAACATTTTTATTGCAAAAGATATTTTAGTTGTTAATACTGTAATAATTGTATCTTTCCTTATACATTTAATCACATTTACAGGTCCAGCTTTTAACTATTTGGATGCCCCGGCTGTCAGAGTAACAGGGGTTGATATCCCCATGCCCTATGCCAAGATCTTGGAAGATAATAGTGTACCCCAGATTAAGGACATAATGTTTTCTGTCAAGAAGACATTGAATGTCTAATTTTGCACCCATTACAACAAAAAATTCAACTCAGATGGACCGAAAGCTATTCCTTATTTGCAAATGTACTTTAACACATGAATAGCAGCCATGTACATTTAAGAAAAACTCCTACTACAGACCCCTCTGTTACATCTTTGTTGGTCACTGAAAGACTCCTTAAACAATTTTTGGGAAGAGGGAATATTTATTATGGTTGTCAGACTCTCCTTATGTTACTGTAAATTCCATTGTAATCAAATAAACAAAATTAAACCAGCAACCATCTTTTGCCAAGATCAGTGTTAAGTGTTGACCACAGAATAATACCCTTTAGGATTTGTGCTGATGTAATATTCAATTCAATTCAATTCAATTCAATTTTATTTATATAGCGCATTTTTACAAAAGGCATGTCACAAAGCGCTTAACACAAGAGGCCCAATGAGCAACAGGGGCAAGGAAAAACTCCCTCGCAGCGTTTTTTGTTTTAACTTGTTATGGTAGAGGAAGAAACCTTGGGCAGTTCCGACGGCTCAAGGGGCTAACCCAACTGCCTAGGGCAGGTTTTCAGTTTCTTAGATGGTGAGTAGTCCACTATTATTCCATTAGATACATATTACAAGAAAATTTTGGTAAATAAAGTACAGTAATATAGGAGTCCCATTAGAATCCCAGGATATAGTCCCATGTCATTAGGCGCAGTCAAGCCAGGGGCCAGCTAGAGGCTGTAACAATCGTCAGGGTCATCTGTGAAGCTGAAGGCAGACCGCCCAGGAAGCCAGAGATGCAGGATCAGGCAGTGGAGGGCACTGGGCATTCAGGAGTGCCGCCGGATCACGTTGGAAGAAGGTCCCAGGAGAACCCAGGAGGTGCAGGCGCAGGCAGTGGAAGGCAGTGATGACTCACGGCAGGGTGGTAAAGGCATGGAAAATCAAGAGGAGATGAGTTAGAACAGTCTCCATCAGATTTCAGAGAATGTGAGTTATATTGCATGTGAAACCATATACAGATGTTGGCTAAGTGAAGAGAGAGAAGTAAGTGGAGAGGAAAAGAGAGGAGGAGAAAGACAGAGTGAAAATTGTACGGCTTAACAGATGGGTGGATTGTGGCGGCATTAAACTATAGCAGCATAACTAAGGTATGATGTATAACAAGCCAACACCACCAAAGGAAATGGTCAGTGGCCACCAAGCCCTGGACAGGAGCTTACAGCAGAGGCAGTCCTTTCCAATAAAACCCTGAGGAGATGTGGCTTACCATACACCATCCCTAACTAAAGGGGTCAGTAAATAGAAAGGTTTTGAGTCTAGACTTAAAGGTGTTGAGAGTGTCCGCTTGACGAATGTTAGAAGGGAGTTTGTTCCACAGGACAGGCGCACGATGGCAGAAAGCTCTTCCGCCCATTGTTGATTTTGATAATCTAGGAATTACTAGGAGACCAGCATTCTGTGACCTTAGGGGTCTAGAAGGGTGGTAGGGAACAAGTAAGTCTTTAATATATGCTGGAGCAAGGCCATTAAGGGCTTTATATGTTAGGAGAAGTATTTTAAAATCAATTCGGCTTTTAACAGGAAGCCAATGTAAGGAAGCAAGGACAGGTGTGATATGTTCATATTTTTTTGTCCTTGTGAGTGCTCGTGCTGCAGCATTTTGTATTAGTTGAAGGTTTTTGATGCAGCTAGTACCACATCCAGATAACAGTGCATTGCAATAGTCAAGTCTGGAGGTAACAAATGCATGTATTAGTTTTTCTGCATCCTCAAAAGAAAGGAATTTTCTGACCTTAGCAATGTTGCGTAAATGAAAGAATGAGGTTTTGGAGATATGCTTTACATGACTATTTAAAGAGAGGTCTTGATCAATATACACCCCAAGGTTCTTGACCTTTGTGTTAGGTGTGAGTGAAAGGTCACTAAGTAAGCTCTGATGATGGGGTAAAGTGTTGGTCAGGTTTTTAGGGCCAATCAACATGACTTCAGTCTTATCAGAGTTTAAGCAAAGGAAATTATTAGTCATCCAGTTTTTGATGTCACTGAGGCAGGCAACAAGTTTTGTTACTGGCGTACAGTCATTAGGCTTCATTGAAAGGTATAGTTGGGTATCATCTGCGTAAGAGTGGAAGGTAATGCCATGTTTTCTAATAACAGATCCCAAAGGTAGCATGTAAAGGGAGAATAGCAGAGGTCCCCGTACTGATCCTTGGGGCACACCATACTTGACTTCAGTGTGGCATGATGCTTCATTATGTGCATGTACAAACTGGTAACGTCCAGTAAGGTATGACCTGAGCCAGGCTAATGCAGAATCTTTGATGCCAATCATATGCTCAAGTCTATGTAGTAGGATGCTGTGATCAATAGTGTCGAAAGCAGCACTTAGATCCAGTAGGATTAATAATGAAATGCATCCATTATCAGATGAGATAAGGAGATCATTGTAGACCTTTACTAGGGCTGATTGGTGTGATATGGTACGCTCTAAAGCCAGATTGATAGGTTTCCTGAATGTTATTTGCGTCCAAGAAAGTACGAATTTGCTTAGACACTATTTTTTCAAGAATCTTTGATATAAATGGGAGGTTGGATATAGGTCGGTAGTTAGCCAGGACATCAGGGTCAAGGTTGGGCTTTTTGATTAAAGGCTTAATGACAGATGTCTTGAAAAGTTTGGGAACATGTCCTGCTGCAAGAGAGTGATTTATAATATTAAGTATCGGCTCAGCTAGGCTAGGGAGAGTAGCCTTAAGGAGATCAGTAGGAATTGGATCCAGTAGACAAGTAGAGGCCTTACTTGATGAGATCAGCTTGATAATTTCAGATATACTGGCAGGTGTAAACGAGTCCAGGTATGCTATAGGTCGGCTAGGGGTTGCTGTTTCCATTATAGGGGAACCAGCTGAATTTGAGGTTTGAATGGTGTTATTTATTTTACCTCTAATACATTCAATTTTATCATAAAAAAAAATCATGAAATCATTACTGTCTAATGTTATTGGAATTGAGTGTGTCACTTCATTCCTACTTTTAGTTAAGCGTGATATTGTGTTGAAGAGGAATTTGGGATTGTTTTTATTATCATTTATAAGTGAGGAGTAGTATTCTGTTTTTGCATTATTAAGTGCTTTCTTATAGTCTTTTAGGCTGTCTTTCCATGCAAGATGGAACACTTCAAGTTTGGTGGCATACCATTTTCTCTCAAGTTTACGTGCAGCTTGCTTCATTGAGCGTGTCTGTGCTGTATACCATGGGGCAATTTTGTCTTGTTTTCTAATTTTCTTTTTAAGTGGCGCAATGGAATTTAATGTAGTGTAAAGTGCATCTATAACATTATCAGTTAATTGATCAACTTGAGTAGGGCTGGGAGGAGGGCCTTTTAATGTGTATTGTGTCATTAAGGGTTCAAGAAGAGAAGGAATTTTATCTATGAAGTCGCTTGTGGCTTGGGAGGTTATTCGTCTAGTGTGGTAGCAAATAGAGTTAGGGGCTGTAGAATCTATTGTAGTCTTTAGAGTTATTAGTAATTAGTTATTAGTTATTAATTATTAGTAATAATAAAATTGGATCACTCTATTTTGTTGTCATTCCACCAAGTCCACTGTTTAATAATGTGGAATACTCGTGCTAAAGAATAGCGTTGAAATGGAACTGTATTAAAATATTCATTTAAGGGAATATGCTTCCATAGCTTCCATTCGCTCATTTTGAAGAATGACATGAAACCCAAGCACAGAATTGAGAGAATTTAACAGTAGAGAACATAAAATAACACAACAGCGGTGGGAAAAGACATAGGTATACAATAAACAACACAAAATTGTGATTGAAAGAAAATAAAAAATTATAGCCGCTAGCGGCTGTGATGGGCCCTCAATGATGCACCACAATTCTGACATTCCGCCACCACACAGTTTTTGTTGCTGGAAAATGATAAAAGTTTAAAGTTGCACCATTTTAGGAAGTATTGAAAATCCAATTTAACATAATCAATGCCTTGGCATCATGTATACCAAGTTTGACATGAATCTGGCAAACAGCCTCCGACGAGTACGTTAAATGCCATTATATGTCCAAACACTCCTGTTGGGCATGGTCTCGGTGAGCCCTACAAAATTTGATGAGACTAGCTTAACCTCTGCCATAACCCCTTGGGGATCAATAAAGTATCTATCTATCTAACCCGAAGACCTAATCACCTTAGGGACGGGGAAGTGCAGCATTTCCCCAAGTAACATGTTTAGTCACTGATGCAGCTCCAAATATGGTGGCTTGTGGTGAAGCACAAAACCTGAAACATGCAGCACACATCGCTCATGTCTTCAATCTTTCTTATAGTGGAGAAATTTCTTGTAGAGATGACTGTAAGAGGGTTAAATTATATTTTTTATATCTTCAATCTAGCACCACTTGAACCCATGGTGAAATGTAGTTTTGTGCATGTGGCTAAAAATTACCCACCATCACGTTTGTGGTATGGTCACAAAGTGACATGTCCAACACACATCTGCACTACACTAACTTTGATACACTCATCAATGACTGTTTACAGTGGGATTCAAAAGTTTGGGCAACCTTGTTAATTGTCATGATTTTCCTGTATAAATCGTTGGTTGTTAGAATAAAAAATGTCAGTTAAATATATCATATTGGAGGCACAGTGATATTTGAGAAGTGAAATGAAGTTTATTGGATTTACACAAAGTGTGCAATAATTGTTTAAACAAAATTAGGCAGGTGCATAAATTTGGGCACTGTAGCAACATGGTATCAAAACAACTCTCAAATGACCTGAAGACAAAGATTGTTCACCGTCATGGTTTAGGGGAAGGATACAAAAAGCTGTCTCAGATATTTAAGCTGTCTGTTTCCACAGTTAGGAACATATTGAGGAAATGGAAGACCACAGGCTCAGTTCAAGTTAAGGCTCGAAGTGGCAGACCAAGAAAAATTGCGGATAGACAGAAGCGATGAATGGAGAGAACAGTCAGAGTCAACCCACAGACCAGCACCAAAGACCTACATCATCTTGCTGCAGATGGAGTCACTGTGCATCGTTCAACCATTCGGTGCACTTTACACAAGGAAATGCTGTATGCGAGAGTGATGCAGAGGAAGCCTTTTCTCCGCCCACAGCACACACCAGAGCTGCTTGAGGTATGCTAAAACACATTTAGACAAGCCAGCTTCATTTTGGAATAAGAGTTTGAGTTATTTGGGCATAACAAGGGGCGTTATGCATGGAGGAAAAAGAAAACAGCACTCCAAGAAAAACACCTGCTACCTACAGTAAAATATGGTGGTGGTTCCATCATGTTGTGGGGCTGTGTGGCCAGTGCAGGGACCGGGAATCTTGTCAAAGTTGAGGGACGCATGAATTCCACTCAGTATCAGCATATTCTGGAGACCAATGTCCAGGAATCAGTGACAAAGCTGAAGCTGCGCCGGGGCTGGATCTTTCAACAAGACAACCCTAAACACTGCTCAAAATCCACTAAGGCATTCATGCAGAGGAACAAGTACAACATTCTGTAATGGCCATCTCAGTCCCCAGACCTGAATATTTGATATATCTGTGGTGTGAGTTAAAGAGAGCTGTCCATGCTCGGAAGCGATCAAACCTGAATGAACTAGAGATGTTTTGTAAAGAGGAATGGTCCAGAATACCTTCAACCAGAATCCAGACTCTCATTGGAACCTACAGGAAGCGTTACAGCGTAACAACCAACGATTTATACAGGAAAATCATGACGATTAACAAGGTTGCCCAAACTTTTGCATCCCACTGTATATATAAAGTCATATAACAACATTGTCATTGGAGTCACCATCGGATGCATCCTTGATAAAATTGAGAACACATCCAGGAATAATACATGTTCTTCAGTAAATGCGAACATTTTTTATTGGAACAGTAATTTGGAAGTCTTTTATGATGTTTCACAAGTTCATGAGAACATAAGAGAAGTACGGTTATTAAGAAACCACTAATAAGCAGGCTAGCACTTGTTTTGCACATGTTCTCCTTCAAAGTGGCATTAAAAAACAAAACAAGCACACAACAAATATCAAAAGTGACAATTGCAGATGAAAATGCATAATCTGGAAGGTATTTTAGTAAGCTCCTACAGTACCATGTGAAGCACTAGGCCTGTTAATTTGTCGGACAAAAGGTATGATACTGGTCCATTAATTATAAGCACATTTTGTAAGCTTTATTTCAAATTGACAATTCCATCAAAAATATTTCTATCTACACAATGTTCTCAGAACACTCAAAGAAAACTGTCCTATGCTGTTAGAAAGTAAAAACAGCTTGAGGCTGCACTGTAAGTGCTTCAGTGGTTTTGAAAGATGTACAGGGTGTCAGCAAAACGGCAGATCAATAAAATATCTGTGTATCACAATCAATTTTAAACCATTGTAAACTGTTTGAGACCACTAATAGACTTTGTGGTAAAGTGCTATGAGAGTGAGGATAAACTTTCTTTCAACAATTAAAAAAAAAAAAAAATACTTGTAGCTTGTAGCATTCATCTCTTAAGACTGGTGTTACTTACAAGCATACAAATGCATATAGGATTGAGAAATATCTTTTTTTTTTTACCTCAATGGAAATTTGCAGATTATCTAAACATCATATCTTTTGAATAACAGCTGCATGTTCCTGAACAATGCACATGGGCATTTTGCATTATAAAGCAAATGGTAGATACAAAGCATGATGCCATAACCTTTTTTACATGCTGTCAAATGGAGAACAAAGGAGCGAAATCCATCTTGGACATTAATGCTATATACATATAGGCACAATGGTAAGAAATTTAAAACTCATAAACAAACTTTTTTCATTTGAGTGCATGTTTAAACAATAGACATATGTTCAGAATTAAAATGGCACAGAATAAAATTGTAGAGAAAAAAAAGATGCTGCATGTGTGAACAGAAAGCCTTGCTTGCAGCTGTGCAAGTCTAATTATTCTAAATGTAAATAACAAAAAAAATCAAGAGCAAAGTGGTTCAAATGTACCTACAAACTATCTATTTAAGTTAAAAAAAATCTCAGATATTCGGATTTGAACAGAAAAATCATTCCAGTGAGATGGTATACTGGGACAGCTCATGCTGGTTAAAGCCACCAATAAGATTGCATTCTTGCATTGACAATGAATCTAACATCTCTATGGTCTCAAGCTTATGCTTATACACACAAGCAGCTCCACAGTGGCCCAAGTTATCAGGTGCGATATTGCATTGCATCATTACACACTTGATTTGTTCTTTGTATATTTTGCATTGATTATTAATTGTACCTCAGCCTTCCAAACATGGCATGTTGCTAGACAACTAGAGAGACCAATAAGGCTTTGATGTTTTTCCAATGACTTTGCCCTAATGAAGACACACAGTATGTCTTGTTCCTCATATAGAGTCTCCAGTCCTTGCATTACACCCTGAATGACCATTGGACAACAATTAGGCAGGAGTAAAGTAGAAAGTAGGGTTGCCCCTCAAATGATGGGCTTACTGCGGTCACAAGTCTCAGCTTTCCTCAGCTCGCCCTTTCTGAAGCTCTGAATGGAGCTAAGAAGGGCAGCACGGCCAAGACCACTTGATGGAAGAGCCTGGTGAGTGGGGCTAGAATCATATGGTGAGAGTGCGGGAGGAGGAGGAGGAGGAGGAGGAGGAAGGGGTGGCATCTCAGAAGTTCCTGTGTTAAACACGAAAAACATTGTCTCAGAGTTATGCAAAAAACAAACACACACACACACACACACACACACACACCTGTTGGCTAGGGCTGGGAAATATGGGAAAAGAAAGCACTCTTGTTTTTTAAATAGTATAATACTAATTGTTGTTTATTTTTTTGTTTTTACTTAAAGAGGACAGCGTGGATGAATGGATGTAATATACAGTAGCAGACCTTGTTCTCATATGTTAAAACAGAATATACATTACTTTCATTTATTATAACTTTATTCCAATGGTCGGAGACTAAGGCCAATAATACAGTAATAACCATTTTGTAGCACAATTTTTAATTTTAAGATTTTTCCACTGTGAATAAACTTGTCTACATTAGCAACAACATAGGGCAAACAGTTAGCTGTACCCTATCAAGCACTGTTGAGCAGGCATAGAACCCTGTTCAACTGAGTAAAGCTTAACCCTAGATGTGGCACATTCAGTGACTCAAATACAAAGTATTACTTGTGCTGTTCAGAGCAATGCATTTTAAGTGTAATGTATTTGTTTAATATTTATTATGGCCATTATGCCAATTTTCATGTTTTACATTAATTTAGTGATGTGGCTGTTTGATAATATGCTATAATAATATGTTTATGGTAATTGGCTTGGACACACCTACAATGCGCTCATATACATAACGCAGTAGGCTTTTGCTTAACAAAACCAGCCAGGCTACACCATCAAGGACCAATGGAACTAGATGCAACAACAGCATTGCAAAGAAATAAAAAAATGAAATTGCTAGCACCACACTACCAAAGCTTCAGTTATACGAATTAGGCCTCACCCAGAGCATGCTATCGAGGCTTACAAACAGCAGCACACAACAAGCTGAGTGACTGGCAACTCACAAATGCCAACTGAATCTAAATTACTGCACACAAACAAAAGCAGCTTAGGTTACAAATCAATAGCTGCTAAAAGAGCTGCCAAATTCAACAAAGTAGTACGATAACCACAACAAAATCATCTCCTGGACATGATGTTCCCACATTGTTGAGAAGCCAGATACAAAAAAACTGCACCTCTGTGCCAGCAAAAGCAGTCTCACAAATAGATGGAGAACTCAACACAAAGAGCTGTGGAACTCCCTTCCTAGCTGATATGTTTGGGAAAAACCCAGAAAAGTTGCAGGAATACAGGAATTTCCTCATGCTGATGAAAAAGACGGTGATGAAACACGGGCACAAAAACAATGAATAGATTAAAATGGAAAAAATTGTTTTTATGTTTTAACTGATTTTTGAACACTGTGATTTCCAGTGAAATGATTAATTACTTATCTTGTTGAGCAGTGTAAGCTAAGATCTTGGAGCCACAATGTTTTCAACCTTCTGACCGCCTCTGCCTCACATTGCATTTGATCCAAGAATTTTATACACCCCCTCCCACATTTGCCAAGCAGACACTCTCAACACCTTTAAGTCTAGACTTAAAATTTTACTATTTACTGGCCCCTTAATTTAGGGATGGTGTACGGTAAACCACCCCACCTCATGGTCTTATTGGGGCTTGGTGGCCATTTACCAATCCTTGTGGTGGTGCAGGCTTGCCATACACCATTTCTTAGTTATTCTGCTATAGCTTACTTCTACCACAAACTGCTCATCTGCCATGCTGTACAATTCTCACCTTGTCTCTCTCTCTTCCTCTCCATCTCCATTTAGCATACATCTAGATATGCATGCAAATGCAAGCAAATGCAATATAACACACAATCACTGAAATCTGACGCAGACTGGCCCAAAAAAACAAAACCTAATTAATACCATGGACTAATCACCATCTGAGACTGAAAAATTTGCCCTATATGACCCTAGGAAGCTGAGTTGGCCCCTTGAGCTGTGGTCCTCCCCAAGGTTTCTTCCTAAATGACTTGAAAAATTAAAGGTTTTTCCTTGCCCCTGTTGCTAATTGGTGCTCTTTGCTGTGAAGTGCTACGAGACATGACTTTTGAATAATACGTTTTTGTGGTGTTTTGTTTTTATAATGGTATTTCCAATTTGAATTTCCATTGGTATTTTCAGTTGAATTGGCCTCAAACTTCACCATGTACATAAAAATATGGATGTGAAAAAATATCACTGTAGCACTAAAAGTAATTCCCAGGATTACGATCTAAATATGTCACTCAACACAGGCCTAGCAGTCACCACTAATCCCACACCCACTGTGTTAAATCCAACCCACCTATATGCCCACCTCTATTACCTATACTTCCTGAGGTGTCAGTTTGCTCAGTTTGATCCAAATTCATTTTGAGGGCTGAAAGGTTCAAGTGTAGTCAACTAAGTTCCACAAAATAAAATGTATCGTTATAACTTCAAAGTTGATTTACCACAAGTAAAGTGAGGGGATAAAGTGAAGAAAACGTTATGAGGAAGCAGGTGGAGATGGAAAGGTGTTAATGCTGGAGAGAGTCTGCTGCAGGGTGTATTTTAACCTGGCACTTAAGTTGGATTATTCCCATCTGATAGCAAGTCGACACTTTTAAGTACAGGTAATGACTGAAATGCATAAGTGTGTTCTAAGCCCAATTGACAGACAGCCTAATCAATTAATCATGTCTGCATAAACTAGAATATGTACTCAATTGCAAATCAACTGTCACATATTAACAATCATAATTTCAAAAGGGCCATGCAGACATAATAAAAAAATCTGTCCATGCTGGTAGGCAGTAAAGCTCTTTTAAAAGGCAGAGCTGAAGCTAGTAAGAGTGTCTTTCACCATAGGAATAACTCGATTATAGTTTAAGTTTGTTGCCAGACCAGTTATGTGTGCCACTTTGTAAGTCGCACCTAACCACAATTTTTTAAATACTTAACAGGCTCAACATAGCATAATATTGTGGTGGTTCAGATGGTACTGGTTATGTTTCAACGCTTTTCCGCGGGAGTCCCACAGGCAGTCCCGCAATCCTGCAGCCTTTTTTTTTCCAGGAAATGCTGCAATGTACCGGATAATCACCAAGTGGCACTTGGGAGCGCAGGCTTTAGTGCCTGTACTGACATTACAGTAGCACATTTTCAAATGGGCTACCATACTGTAGGTTACACAAATTAAATTAAATTTGTGCAAGCCTAGGCTAATATTAGCAATAATGATACGGTTTGACAGGTATTTATTAAAACAATGGAATCGCAGAGCCTACATGGAACCTGAGGAGCCTACTTGTTAAATGGAAGACTCAAACGATATATTAACATTTGTCAATAAAATGTGGATAAGCTGGTACTGTTTACTCTGGTGTGTGATAAATGGATTCGAGGCAACTTTGATTAAATACGAAGTTGCCTACGTTTGCAGCAAAGGAGGATACAGTCGGAACGGTAGAGAAAACTCTTTCCATGGCTCTGGATAATCACAACATTGTGTTGGTTGCTAGGTAACAGACATACAAGCTGATCATCAATGTTTGATTGCTGATTTAGGATTCCTAACTCAAGATAAGATTCCTAACTTCAGTTACAATTTGCTTCTGTAATACCAAACTGAAAAAAATCCCATCTTAAGTATAAAGTTAAGATAGGACTAATTTAATATAGGAAGTTTCTGTAATACGGCCCCTGGACACAAAGGACACCTATCTCAGAATGCTGTTCACTGACTTCAGCTCAGCATTCAACACAATCCTTCCATAGCAGCTGGTAAAGAAACTGGATCAGCTGGGCCTGAACACTACCCTCTGCAACTGTATCCTGGACTCCCTGGTGGAGTGGCAGCAGGCAGTCAGAATAGAAAGCAGGACTTCCAACACCACCCTGCTGAACAGGGGAGCCTCCCAAGGCTGCATGCTCAGTCTTCTGCTGTTCATACTTCTGAATCATGTGCAGCTACACACAGTTAAAACCATTTCATCAAATTTGCTGATGACAACCGTGGTGGGTCTGATAAGTGGAAACATTGAGGATCTGTACAGAGAAGAGGTGGCTGGTGAGCCAAAACAACTTGTCCCTCAATGTGGAAAAAACAAAAGAACTGATCATTGACCTGCTCTGTTGAAGGTTTTTCTATGCCCGGTCTTACTATCTACTGTCTTTGTCTTGACACACTTTATGTATAGTATATTTATAATGTACTGTAGGTGTAGTAGATGTAGCTTAACTTATATGTAGCATACTAAGTAGGCTTAATTTTATGCACCATACATAGTGCGTGCACCATACATAGCCTGTCCCAAATCTTATCATCTTAATATAGCACCACTTGGATCCATGGCGGAACATTGTCTCATCTCACTTTATACTGTGCATAGGGCTCAAATGACAACTAGACTGCATTTTCTCTGCAGAAACCACAAGGTGGACTTGCCACATTTCCATGTAAACTAACTAATAAGAATAAGATACTTATAAGGTGGCAAGTCCACAATGAAAGACACTTGACTTGGAATGTTGATTTTGAACCAGCACCATCTTTAGTATCATCAAGTCTACACATATGAGATTGAGCATTAAAAACATTGTTGGTGCATTTGACAAGCTCTGTCGACATTAACAGTGTTCTCAATGCTAATGTTCATGTGTAGGGATGATAATGCTACAACCAGTGTCAACCATGTCAAGCCTTTTTAATATTTGACAAAAAATGTATTTGTATTTTGTGCTTACAGAGTAAATAAGTGAGATCTAATGAAGTTGAAGGTGTTTGTTTTTGTTGTCAAAGGTGTCCCGCTGCTACTGGATAGAAAACATCCAATACTACCAATACCAGATAAAAATGCACCCTGAAACTGGAAGGAATCAGTAGAGTTACTTTACCCCACAAATGTTCAAAATGGTGCATGCTCTACTTGGAGGACAGCAGAGGGAGAAAAAAACAGGCAGATAAACATTACTGTTAATTGGGTAACACTTTACATTATGGCACGCTAATGAGGTGGTAATTGTATGGTAATTTGTAATTTCATTGCTTTTGTTGTTTGCATTTTTGTTTTGTGTTTCCATGCTTCAAATGTTGAATAGTGTCCTTGAGTGTTTTGAAAGGCGCTTTTAAATAAAATTATTATTATTATTATTATTATTATTATACTTAAAATAAAAAATAAATCACTATTACCTATAAATGGCAGAGTAATTGCACTGGAAACTGCATGGAAATTACTTGTAATAAATGGCTATAAAGAATTATTATCATGAAATTACATCAAAATTCCATGGAAATTACCACCTTAAAGGAGTCATAGAAGTTCAAACCACATTTACCTTGTTATTGTTAAATTTAGGTAGCTTAAGGTATCCAATGGACCATAGCAAAACTTCAACACGTAATGACATGTAATTTGGCTAAGATTAGGGTGACCGTAATGCTCGTGCACGCAGACAGATTTTCTTTTTTTTTTTTTTTTTTTACATAAACATGCACTGTCAGACATATGCCTTGTATCTGGTACTGCTTTTTTCTCATCTTTGTGGTAGAGTGCTGTTCGGGCCTCATGTTTCTGTCCAAAGCCAACCCACCTTCAAAAGAGCAGTGATCGAACCCGGCATGCATTTTAATGTGTTTATGTCCAAACATAGCCTATTAATAGGCTATGTTTCTTTTCGATGTGAAATGGATTTGAATTTTAGGTTTGGCCAAAACAGGCGCTAATAGCCTAAGTTTTAAAAAAGTGTATCCGTGTGTAGCCTAAAAGAATAGATGTTCTCAAGGATTGAAGTCACAAGTCACAAACACGCGCAGTGTACCTTCAGGAGAGTCATGCCATGATGATTATGGCATGCTATTGAAAATTACATTCAGGACTTGTGACCTACAAAACTTTTATTTTCTATAGCATTTCAAATGAACTTTTGCAAATATTTAGACTAAATTGATTTAACATTTTCGTTTTGAGATGTACCGTGGACAAGTGCAGGAAAAACTCATGAGCTGAAGGAGAAAATATAAAACTCTTAGCTCAGACACATGCTTATTATTTTGTAGAAGCTCACACTGATGCTCATTACCCAGGGCTTCTCCCATGTAGCCTACTTCCCAGTAAATCTTTTGAAACCTAACATTTTCTCCTCTGCATTGTTGCATAGCAGCTGCTAGCGTTAACGCGGCTAATATACTGTATTGCAACACTGTACAAAAAGATACATTTTTGACTAGGCTACACATCATACAGTCTTTGCTACAAATACATTGATGTAAAATTGGTAAAAGCTGTAGACTAGCTGTGACGTATCTCATTGGCTATGTGATGGCAGTAACTGGGACAGATTGGTAGTATTTGGTTTAAACCGGGACATTTTAGCGTCCCGACGTACTTTTGTCAGGACTCGGGACAGGCAACTCAAAAATCAGGACTGTCCCAGTCAAACCGGGATGTCTGGTCATCCTAGCTAAGATACACCTCCAGTATTTGCATGGTTCAACCAAAGATCATTTAGAAACGTCTCTGATTCCCTGTTGTTTCATGAATTTGCCGGGAGGGGCGAGAAATACGAATATATTTGCGTTATAAGCCTTTTAAATGAGCCTGTAAACAACAGGCTAGCAGTGCTCCTGGGTCACTTTCAGACGCACAAATTTGCATATGCTATTATTGAGCCTTAAAGACCAGTTTCTGATGGTCAAAAAACATGTTGTATGACTCATATAATTTATGTTTGCATCACTGTTACTTAGAAACAGCAGAGTAATTTCACAGAAACTGCATGGAAATCTTCTAATAAGTGGTAACAAGGGACTGTTACCATGAAATTACATAGAAATTACTATAGAATTACCACCTTATTAGCGTGCCATAATGTAAAGTGTTACTATTAATTTTGTACAATAAGCAGAATCAACAACACAAATCCTACAGATCTAGATGGATTAACTGGATGGAGGTAACCAGGTCTGAGAAAAGACAGCAGGTTTATGTTAAACTCTGAAATGTGCATCACTGTCTAACATTGCTGCAACTATTGGCGTTGAATCAGCATGCTTTAGCTAAAACACCACCACTCATCTACCGTATTTCCTGAAATAATGGCCGGGATCAATTAATAGCCGGGCCTGGTTTAATGGCCGGGGGCGTGGCCGACACGTGCATTTAAAGGCCGGGCCTGATATACAGACATTTGGCAAATGCAAAGAAAAAACACAATATTTATTTCCAAGGAAAAATAAACTAGCCCATCTAATATTTAAATTTAAAGCAACACACCACCGTTCTTCAATATTGAAATATGTTCCTCCCCTAACTTAGACAAGTTAGGCTACCTGTCACGTCTCAGACCGCATTTAAATAGGAAAGATGTGGACTTGTTTGGTCGCTTCTAACTTAAAGGCTGGACATTATGGATATGAAAGTCATTTAAAGTAAGTGAACTGTTACTGAAACTTTATGGATGTGTGGGCAAAATCGCATACCTTTTTCTCTGTAAGTTTACTGTGCAACGGTATGTCACAGCGAGATGAAACGCATATCAATGGAAAGAACAGAACCAGGGCTTTCCATAGCTATATGGAAAGCTACATGTATGTGCATCGATGTGTTGTTGAGAAAATAATTTATGAATGTACCTTAATTTTGTAAACGGCAAACGTTGCCATCACTGCATTAGCCTACTACCGAGTCAAATAACTCACAAACCCAGAATCGCATGGTATGAATATCAAATGAAAGTGCAGAACCAGAGCTTTCAAATGGCACTCTACTACTAGATTGAAGCAACCGTACTATAAATGAATAAGAAATGTTTGGAAATTAGGACTATTTCTTCCTAACCGACATTACACTTCATAATTTCAGTTGCTTCATAACTTATGAACGGCAGAACTTTACAGGATAGTCCTAAAATGTCTTAGTTGCAAAAAATGTAATCCAGGTATATTTCTGCATGGTAGGCTACCATTTATAATATTGATATTTTATACTGCTGCATCCAACACTTGCATTCCTCAATCAAAAGGAGAACATGTATCCAGTTGTCCTAAAGCATGCTAATGTGTACTAACCAGATCAGGCCACTTGAGTGGATGCAGAGATGGAGATATACAGTATGTTTTGAGTAAGGAGAGAGGAGAAAAACAAACCCTTTATCAGTAATGATAATAATAATATAAAATCATAGCCTACATGTAGTTCACCGTAATTGAAGAGCGCGTAGGCCTATTCTACCTACCAGGTCAATAAGAAATAAAGGCCTGCCTTTAATTAAAGCCTGCCTAAAATTAAGGCATGGGCGTTGGGTGAACTGAGTAAATAAAGGCCCCGGCCATTATTTCAGGAAATATGGTATATAACATTCCAGCATGGGAACCACTTGGACTGGTCTGGCAACTGTACATCATGCAAGTGGGCAGGGCACGTACCTGATGTAGATGGTGGGGTAGGAGAGGAGGGGCAAGTGGGTGGGGAACTGGCACCTGAGCCTGTATTAAGGAAGAGTAGGACTCAACACCACTATTTCAGTTTAAAATAAATAAATAAATAAATAAAAAATTCAGCTGTGGCAAAATGGTTGACTTAGTTTGTGGTTGTGTCAGGCATCTTCTCAAGCCTAATATCATATAGACATGGTACCATTACAAAAAAGTACCATGGTTCAGCAACTTTACCTAAAGGATAAATTAAAAACTAAAAATCCCCTGTCAATTCAAAGATTCAAGATTCAAAAATTCAGACTAGAGAGAAAAGTGAAAATGGAAATGGCTGAAAAATGACTATATTTCTACTTTTTACCTACCAGTATTTTTTCATTTTGCTTTACATTATTTCATGCTGATGTATGGTATGTAACCTTTTCCACCACTATTGTAACAACTAATTTGAGAACTACTAATATTTCTTACTGTCTCTGTAAAAGCATATAAACAACCATAAAGATACCACAATTGAAAAAGTAGATACCTAGGCTACGTTGTCTATTGTTAAACATTTCTGACCAATGTTTTCTATGATTTTTCATTTATAACAGGTAAACAAACACCAGAAATCAGCAACTAAGTGAATATCACCGTTTTGAAGAATTTTGGGGCTAAAACAGTTCTTTTTTACAATAAGGACATGTTTTCCCACATTGAAAAAATCCACTGTATGCTTTGTTCTAAGGTGGGTAGTGTAACTGTGAACTGTAGACCACACTATTCATCATGTGACAATGAATCAACTATTAACATAATTAGCAAAGTCAATGTGCAGGACTGGGGTTGAAAAGGTCCTCATGATTATGTGGTCCATACGATTGTTGCCCTGATGTTGATGGGCAACTATGATCAAGGCTCCAAGTGATTGTTGCCCTTTCTGAATGAATGAAAATCACAGACACAATCCAAAACCTAAATTTCATTTTCCCTTTCCGCTCATAAACCTACCAGAGTTGTTACTGTACTTCACTATCAGGTCCTCATCATTCTCACAAGTTGAATGCCTGGATTTCTGCAGTCATAAGAAAAGTAATGTTAGCAAAACACTGTGATCTACTAGAGAACTCACAAGGTAACTGAAAGGGTGTATAATATAATTAACACACAAAGTGTCTTAAGGGTCAAATGACACACAAAGTGTGTTTAGGGTCAAATGACAGCACAAAAAATAGGAAGAAAGTTTCTGTTTCCTTAAATGGAAATGTGTTACTCACACACTTACAGCAGCAACCCTAAGCACATGGAATTGGGGGTCTAAATAAACCCTCATAAAAAAATCAACTTAGTAAAATATTCGGTAACACTTTACATTACAGATCGGTAATAAGTGGGTAATGTTATGGTAATATGTATGCAATTTCATGGTAATATTATTTTTAAACCACATATTACAAATAATAAATGTGTAATTTCTAGACAATTACTGTGCAGTTACCATACAACAATGCAAATAACTTGGATTTAAGGGTAAAATAAAATGGTGTTAACTGCTGTAAATATGTACTTACCGAAGCAATAAATATTTAGGATTTACTTACTGTGATGTAATATTGCTGTAATTACACCAACATGATGGTGTTATGAAGGACTAAATTACATAGTAACTTCTAAGTGTTATGGCACATTTACACAGTGGTCAAAGTTTTTGTAGTCATTAGTTTGATGGTAAAATGTGACCTGTTATCAGTTGTTATGATGAAATAAATAAGGTAAGTTCATAACAACTATATAGTATCAGGGCTGTAAAATACTGTTTTGTCTTTTCGAAAGGATTTCTGTACCGTGGGGTGTTGCTATAGTCCTACTCCTTACCGTCCAGGGATATCCAGCATTTTTTCCTTGTAATAACCATGAAATAAATAAGGTAGTTTTGCGAAATTACACAGTGTCAGGGCTGTAAACAGTATTTTACAGCCCTCATATTTACAGCAGTTATTACTTTTTTATTTTACCCTTAAATCCAAGTTATTTGCAAATATGCTATGCTAGGCTGGAGCTGCAAGTGGTGTCACCAGGCTCGGAGAACGGCTTAATGAACAGAAAAAAGGTAAAACTCAATTTCTTAACTTGAGGGGAGGTGCAAAATGAACTTATTTCCACAAATGGTGGCCTGAAACTTAAAAGCATTTATTAAAGCGGCACCAAGGAGTTTTGAAAATAGCACCCTCCATAGATTGAAACAGACGCATCCCATAAGACAAATCAATTGGAACCCGATTGGACAAACTTGTTTAGTGCCGTTGAAGCCGATAGAGGGCCACAGAGCAAATGCAGCAAGTATTGCTCACCTTGTTACGAGTTGATGGATCACCGAAACGCTTTTGAAATTATTATTTTAAGGTTTTAAAAAGTCTTTAGTGCCGCTTTAAGGCTAGTAAATGGAATTTAGTCTCTTTAAGCAGAGTATATGCACATTTTTGATCTACTACATAAATTTAATGACTTTTAAGAACTTTTGAAGACCTCCAAGAATTAAAATTAAGACCATTACCGCTCTATAGCAACAGTGCAAATAGTCAGTGCATACTTACAAAAAAAAAAGATAAGGGAATAAGAGATCAAACTAGGCAAAGAACATCAACATTCTTGTCTCATGAAGTTTTTACTTTTGATCTGTTAAATATCTCAGACCACCAACTGCTCCCTATTTTTCTTTAGCTAATCAACTTCGGGTGTTTGACTTTGTTATTCGTTATTTATCAGTGTTTTTAAAAAGGAAGCTCTAGAAAATGATGCGGCAAAATGTAGTAAGACGAGTACATTTTTTGTTAAAATCAACGACAGCGAGACAACTGTTTGTCCTGCACAAACTATGATAATATATTCTTTAATTAATAGCTGGTTTAATTCCCTCATGGTAAGAAAGCTGGGTAGGTTTATCAGCTTAGTCAATGTTTTCCTTGATTAGTTAGTGTCACGAGTGCGGCGTTTAGAAGGCATGGTGAGACCCAGACGCAGGCAGATTGGACACGTAGATCATATTTATTGAACAAGTAGGATAACACATGGGACTAGTGATGTTACGTTTGAACTGAGACTCCGAGGCTTGCGTCGAACAAAAGGGGGCGTGTCAGATAAAGCCCTAAATCGAAGCTTGCATCATTTCCAAAAAATCACGTGATCGAAGACAACCGAGGCCTCGGATAGCGCGAGGTGACGTCATACGGCATGTAGAAAGCCTCGTTTGGACTCCGTTGCTCCGTTTAGTGTCGGGATGTTTCAAGTATAAGCTGTCCCATACACAAATGTTCAATTGTGGCTTGTCAGTAAGTGGTTGAAGACAAGAATTGCGAACACACATCCCCAGAAATGAAAATCCACTGCCATTTTGAAGCACACAAAACACTATTTCCCAATTTATTTATCCTTGCACAAAAGTTTTTATGTAGGCTACACCAGCCTCTTCAGTGCCGTGTGAGCGGATATTTTCAATAGCAGACGAAGTGGTTTCAAAGAAAAGAAATATATCTACTGATCTAATAAAAAAAAATCACTTCAACAATACTCTAACACTATAAACTATGAGACAATAATATTCATTTATTCTTTAATGTAATCACCAGAAATACAATACTCATTCGGTGTGAGACACGGATGAACGGCATAGTCACTAAGGCGTCAGACCGGGAACAATGCGACCGGGGTTCAACACCCAATAGGGACTTGGAAAGAAGTCATTCACACAATGCAGATTCGCCCGATTTGCTGTTTTGTCTTCTATTAATCCCGTGTTTTCAGCCAAAGATGGAGCCAATGCATTAAAAGCTAACCCATTTTTGAACCACCGCACGCCATGTTGTTGTTGGACGGAAGTGAAGATGCATTCTTTAGCATAGGCTACTTCAGAGAGTTTTATTGTTGTGCTCAGACCTTTTTATTTTTCTTGTCTTTCGTTCACCAGTAGGTCGCCCCTCTGTGCATGCGACGCTTCGAGAAATGAATCACTTTCCAACACATTTTGCTGGAAGGATTCAAAGTGTTATGGAGCTTCGTCTCGCCATCACTACATGGGACAAGACTTACGCGCACACACCACAGGAGAACAAGAGTAGAGGGTCAGGGTAACGCGACAATGCAAAGACAACGACTGAACTAACACAGGGGTTTAAATACACATGAGGATAGATTAACACAAAACAGGTGAGGCAGGGCGGAGCTAGAAACGAGACAATGATTGAATAACAAGAAGACAACATTGGACACAGGTGGATCAGGAGGCAGAGCACACACTAGGAGAAACATACGGCAAATGGTAAGACGCGGACTGATAGGACAGGAACAGGAACATACTGAACAGGAAAACACGGGCTGACAGGACAGGGACCGGAACGGACTGAACAGGGAAACACTGACAAGACAAGAACAGGAACTGATCATGACTCATCATTAGGTTGTTGACAGAGTTGGGAAAGGTACTCAGAAAATGTAGTTAACTAAGCTACCAGTTACTTCACATCAAATAAAGCTTCACTACACAAAAGTTGCCTGAAGACCAAATGTAGCATGCTAACTTACAAAAAATGTCATTAAGTACTATGAGTAGAGTACTACAGAGGTAGAGCTACTTTTAAATGTACAAAAAAAATGAACATTCTAAGATTATATTGATTAAACTTAAAACTCTCTCAACAGCTATACAACAGTACTGTATCTGATTATATGTAGCCTATTGATGTATGACTGTTCGCTGTAATTTTACCTTATACACATTTTGTTATGGCACCACTGACTTATCAAACGCACCACATTATCGCAAGGAACTTATCTTCCATGTAGGCTACGCCCTAACGTTAGATAGAAGATTTTTCTGCAGTGAGCTGATGCATCAAAACGTAGCTTAAAGAAAAGATACAGTGGGATGCAAAAGTTTAGGCAACCTTGTTAATCGTCATGATTTTCCTGTATAAATCGTTGGTTGTTACGATAAAAAAATGTCAGTTAAATATACCATATAGGAGACACACACAGTGATATTTGAGAAGTGAAATGAAGTTTATTGGATTTAGTATGCAAAGTATGCAATAATTGTTTAAATAAAATTAGGCAGGTGCATACATTTGGGCACTGTAGCAACATGGTATCAAAACAACTCTCAAATGACCTGAAGACAAAGATTGTTCACCATCATGGTTTAGGGGAAGGATACAGAAAGCTGTCTCAGAGATTTAAGCTGTCTGTTTCCACAATTAGGAACATATTGAGGAAATGGAAGACCACAGGTTCAGTTCAAGTTAAGGCTCGAAGTGGCAGACCAAGAAAAATCTCGGATAGACTGAAGCGATAAATGGAGAGAACAGTCAGTCAACCCACAGACCAGCACCAAAGACCTACATCATCATCTTGCAGCAGATGAAGTCGTTCAACCATTCTGCGCAGATGCTGTATGCGAGAGTGATGCAGAGGAAGCCTTTTCTCCGCCCACAGAACAAACAGAGCCGCTTGAGGTATGCTAAAACACATTTAGACAAGCCAGCTTCATTTTGGAATAAGAGTTTGAGTTATTTGGGCATAACAAGGGGCGTTATGCATGGAGGAAAAAGAACACAGCATTCCAAGAAAAACACCTGCTACCTACAGTAAAATATGGTGGTGGTTCCATCATGCTGTGGGGCTGTGTGGCCAGTGCAGGGACTGGGAATCTTGTCAAAGTTGAGGGACGCATGGATTCCACTCAGTATCAGCAGATTCTGGAGACCAATGTCCAGGAATCAGTGACAAAGCTGAAGCTGCGCCGGGGCTGGATCTTTCGACAAGACAACCCTAAACACTGCTCAAAATCCACTAAGGCATTCATGCAGAGGAACAAGTACAACATTCTGGAATGGCCATCTCAGTCCCCAGACCTAAATAAAATTGAAAATCTGTGGTGTGAGTTAAAGAGAGCTGTCCATGCTCGGAAGCGATCAAACCTGAATGAACTAGAGATGTTTTGTAAAGAGGAATGGTCCAAAATACCTTCAACCAGAATCCAGACTCTCATTGGAACCTACAGGAAGCGTTTAGAGGCTGTAATTTCTGCAAAAGGAGGATCTACTAAATATTGATTTAATTACTTTTTTATGGTGCCCAAACTTTTGCACCTGCCTAATTTTGTTTAAACAATTATTGCACACTTTCTGTAAATCCAATAAACTTCATTTCACTTCTAAAATATCACTGTGTTTACCTATATTATATTTTTAACTGACATTTTATATCGTAACAACCAACGATTTATACAGGAAAATCATGACGATTAACAAGGTTGCCCTAACCTTTGCATCCCACTGTATACTACATGAACAAAAAAAATAGCTAAACTACTGAAAAGCTATCAGATTGAGAATATAGCGTCACTACAGCCATGCTTCAACTGCTTGCAAAAACGGCCCTCAGTGTAGCAGTAGAGAACGTACTGAAGGCATTACTTACAAGGCCCTGAAGACAGCAACGCGGGTGTAACATTATTGTTTGCATTTGTAGCCGAAAACATCAAATGGGCAGTTGTTGCCTGACTTAACGTTACTAAGTGTTTGTGTATCCCCCCTTTTATATGTGCATTGAAAGCTTTACAGCCAGTTGTCCCAATTTCTTATTATATTATTCGTATGCCGTAGTTTTTTGTAACCAATACTTTTCATACTCAAGCAATTTATCGCTAAACTTGCAGTTGCTGTTGCTTGTGTCTTCAACTCTTAAACACTTCTTCGTCTGTAGCTACGACGGGCCCACAGGGAAAACACTTCCCCTTTTGCTGTAGGCACACTTTTTTTACATGCGTAACATGATGCAACATAATGAAAGTCTTTCCAAACAGATATCTTTCTGTCATTTAACCCAGATGAAATTTAATGCCGCCCCGATTAAATTTAATGCCACTCTTCGTAAAATAGCGAAATATAATACTTTTTAAGACCTTTTATTTAAGACTTTTTAAGACTTTTAAAGATCCTGAAGACCCTGTTTAAGGTATGCACTGACATGGTTTATTATGAAAGAGCTGCACTGGGGACTTTGAAATAAAAAAATGACCATCTTGGCACACACATCTTCTATTTGATTCTATTTCTATTGTAAGTTAATTGTTGGTGCTTTAACACCTCATGAGTAGAGTGTGTGTGTCTGTCTATGTGTCTGTTTACCTTTCTGGCAAGAATTTTACGCTTTTTCTTCTCCTCTTCTGAACCATGGTGAGATTGTGCTCTGGTTAATCTTCTGTGCTGATGGACCTAAACCAGAAAATAAGAATAAGAACAATATTGCTCTAAATACTGTCTTGTGATTTATTTGTTTTTATGTAAAAAATTAATATGTTGTGGTGTGTGTGAATGTATGGGATGACCTAGTTTTACAAAGTCAACATGAGACCATGTAGTCATAGCACTTACAATTTTCTGTTCTTCCTGAAGTCTTTTTTCCAGGCTGTCTTTGGCAGTTTTTAATGCTTCCTTTAATTTGGTGGTAATCTATTATTGTGGTAAGATGAGAGTAAATAAAAATGAGAGTAAAGAAAAATAATATTTTAGATTAAATTATGTGAATACTCATCACACTCATCATAAACACGCGCGCACACACACACACACACACAGACAATATTGATGCATTTAAACCACTTGTTAACTATGACATATATACATATATGAGACATTTGACTAGATTTGCTATCTACATGTAAATAACTTGCCTTGAACTGGGCTTTCTCCGAGTTAAACAGCAACACATCTTTAAATAGTCTGTGAAAAAATAACAGTGACAGATCTGGCAAGAGATTCTTGCACTATGCATTAAAGGCATACCTACGGTGGCCCTGAAGTGCAAACCACATTAATAAAATTACTAAACACAACAACAAATTGAGAAACAAACTAATTCAGAAACAACAACAAAATTGAGAAATGCAAAAACAAATTAACACATTGAGTGCCAAGGTCGTAAATATACAGTTTTAGCTCCCATGTGTAGAGTGCCAACAACGTAAATAGATGTTTTTGGCTTTTTTGGTTATTACGGAAATAGACACTCTCACCGTATGTGTAGTTTTTGGAAGTCTATAGTGAAGAGAACTGAAGCAGATGACGATCGAAAACTCATGAAATCTCACTATTCATACATTTTATCTGGACATTATATAAACGGCATTTGATTGATATTGTCACATGAATTGTGTCAGAATATCGGCAAAGCCTGGTCAACACTAGGTCATCGCGTCACATTGTGGCAGTATCACGATGCTTCGCTCAGAGCCGTTTACATGGTTCTGGCCTGGCTGGATTTGTCAGCTCTCCCAAAATGCTATGGCCCATTCAAACAAAAGCCAGCAATAGTGTGGATCCGAACTTAAACACAACAAACAATGACAAATCAATCGCCAACAAGATGGGTGTGAGTTACTCTACCATCTTTGTTGTCGATCGGTTGGCCGGGGTCTGTTGTGTTTAGGTTTGAATGTGAAGTGTTCGTTTGAGTATCAGCCTTCCTACTATTAGCCTCCCATCGAGCCCCAAACAGCGCTTTTTTGATGTTTTTTATAAAGTACGCCATATCTCCTTTTCTAGAGAAAAAAAAAATGTAATTTTGATGAAAACCGTACAGCTTGGGATTTCTCAGGAATGGAGACACGTAGAAACAAACAGTTTTCACCGACTGAGAGGTCAGAGTCTCACCTTTCAAATGAGCCATGGTATGTGCCTATAACTATAACATGGAATACGCTATGGCTCTACAAAAATAATAAAAAATTGTCTAAATTGGCTGGCACTCTGGGACATAAATTCCAAACAGTGTGGCACTCAATCTGTTAAGAATCACATCAAAAAAATGAGAAACACACAAAAAAATTAAGAGTCTGAAAAACCTAATTTAAAAGCACAAAAACAAAAGAAGAATCACAAAAAACAAATTGAGAAACACAATTACATTAAGAAACCGGAAAGGGTAGGTAGCTGTCAGCAACAGGAGACATCACTGATTGGACGACGGGTTGTTCGTCTAGTTCAATGTTTCTCAAAGTGATCCACCAGCAACCTCTAGTGGTCAGCGAGGGAATCAATAAAATAATATATTCATTTAGGCCCAGTTTCCCATTAAGGGCTTAAAATAAACCAGGACTAGGCTCATTGTACCACACTAAACAACTGACTTTCTGAGATGTTGCTTATGTTTGGATTAACTAGTTCTAGACTACAGAGTCTCAGATTAAGCAAAAGCACAAGAGGTCGCTATGAAAACGTGTTATGAAATACTTGTAATTCATTAGTCTTAAGGGTGTGTGGAACAGGAGTCACTACACTTAACCAAAAAATGGATAAAGGAAAAAGAAAACGCTCAACCAACTTAAATTAATTTGAGAAGACCATTTTCAAACAAATTGAAATCATATTTGTACTAATTTTAATCCTTTTAAATAAATCCTCATAAATTGTTTTTTGAGCCTCAAAAATAGCATATGCAAATTTGTGTGGCTGAAATTGACCCAGGAGCACTGCTAGCTCGTTGTTTACAGGCTCATTTAAAAGGCTCATAACGAAAATATTCGTAATTTCCGCCTCCCCTGGCAAATTCATGAAGCAACAGGGGATTGGACCAGAGATGTTTCCAAACGATCTTTGGTTGGACCATGCAATATAGGAGGTGTATCTTAGTGCTGCCGACGTCAAGAGCCACCTTGTTTCAGATTGACCTGTTTCAGCCCGGCCATTTCTAGCTTAAAATTTACATGTAGAACGAGTTGGAAGACGCAGTTGGAGAGGAAGAGGAAGGAATTTATGAATTCATCTTTATTTTATAGTCGGCAGTACAGTTCAGTAAAGTGTGTCTGAAATCGCATACCCGCTTCTCTGTAAGATTGCTCCGGAACGGTATGTCACAACGCCATGATATTCATATCACTGGAAAGCACAGACCCAGAGCTTTCCGGTCCACCAATGTGTTGTTGAGGAAAGAATTTATGAATTTACCTTTATGTTGTAAATAGGACAGTCGTACTACTACACTCTGTACTACATTGAAGCAATCATGTTATTCATGCATACATTTCTACCAAACCGATTTTACACTTTATAATTTCAGTTGCTTCATAATATGTGTGGTAATATGTGACTTGTGTGGTAGCCCATCCTTCAGGAATCTGGTCCTGCTGCCAGTCCAGTTGTCCACAAACTTGTATAGTTAGTTGGTAAACGGGCCGGCTGCAGAATATTTTGGCAATAGGGAAAGAGACTGGGCACTTTCTGGTACTGCTCAAAGTGTAATGTACCACTATGTGTAGTTCCCTCAAGGAACTGTTTCAACACTTGGCACCCTCAGGTGACATCTCCTTAAAAACACTGATGCAAGTGACATTCTTCTACTTCCATATTATTCATTTTTTTCCTTTTGATTTGTTATTTTGTTTATTTGTTATTTGTTATTGTTTATTTTATGTTATTTTTAATATTTCATATAATTGTTATATCACTGTTTTTATATTAAGTTAAGATATACATATATTACATTTTTGTAATAAAACATTTTTTTTATCACTGGGAAAACACATAGCATTTATTCAGAATTAAAAAAAAAGAAAAAGTGCCACTTATTTCCGTCAGGCATACACCACATGTTTTCAAACAAACTGTGTGTCTATAACTATATCTAGATCATAGGTCACATTAACCAACAAATGTCCGTCACTGACAGATTTTTTTTTAGCTATGACGGAAAATTCTGAAGGCCGTCCGTCTTTTTGACGGATTTTACCATTACCAATAAAATATAACAATAAAACACAAATTTGAAATAATAGGCAAGTTGTGAGTTTCTTACTCTACATAAGCTTCATTGTCATCATCACCAACTTTCATTCTGAGTCGACGTTACGGCAGGTATTCAGTGGGCTAGACTACTCATCTAGATAGGCTACATTGTAGGCAGCTGTGCGAGGCTGATCAGCGCCCGTCGCACTCCACCCAGCGCTCTGACTTAAAACTGTTAGCAGTCTGATGTAGGCTACAGTTTGTTTCCCTTCTCAATTATCTGAAGAAACACATCATTTTGCTATTTAAAAGAGTTTGTGTCACTTCCCTGTCTCCTCTGTCTTGTCATAAACATAATTTAGTTTTATTAACCCCCCACTATCACATATGTAATTATCCTTCGAAAGAATCTGGCCGTCCGTAACTTTGACAGATGATGAATCATAAATTTAAGTATTTCTCCCGATGAAGCGAGTAGCCTACTAGCAGGGTCGGGAAATCCCAGGTTCAGAGCCTCTTGCCGTCTTATCATCGCTTCCCTGGGAGAAATGTTTCCCGATTTTTGGCTGAAGTGGTGCTGGTTATTCCAGTATCGCAGCTGAGCACAGGTTCAGCCTTCAGAATAACATTAAAACCGTCATGAGAAGTCGTCAAAGATGCAAAATGCAAAATTTAATGACAATTGCCTCGGCAGCAGTCTCCATTGACGTGTTTGATTATGCACAAGCGAGTTCCAAATTCAGATCCATGAGGGCCAGAAGGAAGATTTGAGCTACAAAAGGACAATTAAGATTACAACTTCAACCTTCTAAGTGGACTGTTCATATTTCACTACAATCGTTCTAAAAAGAACTGCTCGTATTTTAACTACAATTATCTACGTTCGGCTACACTATCAAATAACATTGTTCATATGCCTGTTAAGGCACAACAGCTGCAATGTTTTAGCGGTGGCAAAAATGAGTTCACAAGTGACCGAACGCAAGAATCTTTGTTCACCTTTTTACTTCAGAATTATATAAATGATTAGATAATACATTCTTGTTCTCTGAATTATTTTTTAAAATAAAAATGAGTCAATAAAAAGAAGAGTTATTAAATATAAGCATTAGGTTATTGTCTATATCACCATTTAAAAGTTTAAATAAAATGACGGATAATAATGGACAATGACGGAATTTTTACGACCCTTTGACGGACAATGAAAAAGTCTAACGCAATCACTGATCTAGATAAGCCTATGCACAAATAATAGCCTAACGTAAAATATAAAACCAAAACATCAGTAAGCCATTTGTGCAGTGTGCATGTGCTAAGTCAATCGCCCTGTTGACCCATTTTTTTTTCCAGATTCTAAAGTCTTATTCACTCCGTAATGAGCCATTTAATCATCAGAGTGACTACGAAGCTGGTAAATGAACCTAAAATGATGCCTGGTGTGCCTTTAAGTTACTAGTAAGGAGCTTAGTGAATGAAAGACAATGATTATGAAGATTATTTGTAAAGGAGAAATAAAGTGGTACTTACGGTGACTGTAGAAGTTGTCCTACTGAAGGCATCCCTGTTTTACTGGCCTCAGTGGACAGAATGGATTCCAGCACTGGCACTGATAGGATCAGAAAAAGTGGAACAGATCAGAAAATAAAATAAAAAAAAAACTTTTCTGGCTCTGCCAAGAGACTATTTTGCGTCCTCACCAGACAAGAAGCTAGCTTTCAGGAAGTAAAAAAAATTAAATGTATTATTTTTATAAATATTTGTTAATATTTAACAAATTCAATTAAAATTGAAAAATACTATAATAATGCTACATTAATTATTTATTTAATTAATAATAATATAAATTGATTTTTATGACTACACCCTGGTATTATTATGACAATGCTATGGTTATCCTGAATCAAGAAAGGCATTGCTGTAATTTCGTTACATTTTGCAGGAGCGAAATTATGTAATGGATTACATTTAAAATATCAGTAATTCATTACAGTTACTGCCTATAGTAACAGACTTTTTCTGCATTACCAACGTTTTGTGCAGCAAAACTATGCCTTATTAACTGATCTGTAGCCTATGCGTGGTGAACGAAATTGTTTAGTTAGTGGGCCATGCGTCGTGTCTAATAGCTCAAGGAGAGAGAAGACTTGGGCAAAAGCACAAACATCTAGACAATGCGACAAAAAAATGCAAGATGTATCCCGGTCGTTTTGTGCGCAGATTCAGTATGCCCATTCAGATAAAGTTGGTTATACCTACGGTAAGGTCTGACATTTGCAAATAATTTTGATAGGCTATATTTAGCTCGTAGCCTAACGTCATTCTCCCAAACACATACTGTAAGGCTACTAGAGTATGTCTCAAGTAATGTTTATAGTGATTAATTCAGTCTATTTTGCGCATTGATCTGTTTGTTGTGAAACACTCTGAAATCCCACGTCAGTCATTATGATAACGACAAGTGCAGATTATTAGCTAATAGGAAGCTAGGTATACATATATATATATATATATATATATATATATATATATATATATATATATATATATATATATATATATATGCTATAACTCTGAGTGGAAGACATCATTTGTGGTTCTGGCTAGGATCTGGATGAGTAAAGTAATGAGTAGTGTAGTAAGTTACTGTTGAAAAGGAGTAGTGAGTAACGTAATTTAGTTACAAATTAAAGCAGTAACTAAAGTAAAGTATCAAGTTACTTTTTTGAGTAACTTTTCCAATTAATTAATTAATACCATGGACTAACCGCCATCAGAGACACTGAGAGTTAGCCCTACATGAACCATAGGCAGCTGGGTTAGCCACTTAAGCCATGAACCTGCCCAAGGTTTCTTCTTAAACCATAACAAGATATGGAATTTTTCCTTTCCCCTGTTGCTCATAGGTGCTCTTTGCTGAAGTGCTACAAGACACGACTTTTGTATTATGTGCTGTACAAATAAAATTGAATTGATTGTCACACAAAGAACAACTCGGTAAACCTGGCTATTAAACTGGACATTCAATGATTCAACGAAAACTTATAAAATTACACTGTGGTGCTCTTAAGAAGCAGAGTTGGTGCTTTTAAATACAACTCAAATGGCCTTTGTAGTTTCAAAACAACCATCATAATAAACAATCAAGTTAAACAATAACTCAAGCCCCAAAATCCAAGCAGTAATACTGCAAACAAGGATATGAATTCTCCATTGAAGTTTCGATTGAGCCTTCACACACACAGACATGCACAGACACACACAAACACACACACACACACACACACCTACAACTGACAATTCTCTCACTATCCATCATACAACAACCTCATCATCATGTCCTCCACCCACCACCATACATTCAGAACATTGATCCCACACTCAAAACATAACCAGTATGCCCCCCACCCCCTCCTAACATACACAAGGAACACCCCTCCCGACTCAACACTATATCATAGGACATGATAATTAATAGAATGCCCTTCCACCTCAACAGGCATACGGTACACTGCCATCACCTGCCTAAGCATATCTAGATAAGCTAAAAAATTGCTGAGGCCCACTTGGAGGACCCACAACACAGGAACAGAAAAGTTAATGATGAGAGTTTGATGATACCCTTCCACTATCCCTGAGGCTCCGACTGATACAGCAGGATGCAAGCTGTGTTTGTAGATGAGCAAAGGTCACTTCCACCCATGGCCTTAATATACACCAGCATACCTGCCAACCTTTGAAAAAAAATTTGACTAGCAACTAACAGTACTGCAGCAGCACAGTGTGGCGCAACGTGATGTGTTGTCAGGTGCATTTCCAGTTCCAAGTTCACTTGGTTAATTTGTAACTACATAGTCCCCAATTAAGACCATACACTATCTAGATATTGAATATTCAACTATAGTAAATGAAATCTTTTAATGACAAGGCAATTAATTCCACAGTTTTCTGTGATTTGACACAATTTGTTCCACTGTTTTCACCAAGACATTTGACAAAATGTAGTCAAGGTAATAAAAAAAATGTCCTTTAAAAAAAGCTTAACCATAACTGAAAAATATATTGTTCTGTGGTACGTTACATGTCTCGAGCATTATAAACTACAAAGAATCCCAAATACCATGCTATGTCCCTTTTGACATTTAACTCTTCACCTTGATAGCTTTGCCTCATAGCCTGCTGACTTTGCCTTTCTGAGGAGAGAATCACTGAAGTTTACCATGTGACAAACACTCCCAATTGCAGTAAAAATAAATTATACTAGGGCCTAACCTATAATAGCCTTAAGGTTGTATCCATATTCGATGAAACATAGGCTATGTTACAGTATTGTGTTGTGCTGGAAAGCACCATCATTTATGTATAATTACTGCAGCTTATATAGGCGCACATGATGGTCCAATTTAAAAAAAAAAGAATGGCCTATGTACTGTATAGAAATGAAAGCATTTGCATGTTAGCCTACAAATGCACATTTCAAATGCATATTACCTGTTGCTCCTTGATGGCTAACATCAAAATCATAATTGTGCACTGTGCAAAACGCATGTTTAAGTAGTTTAGAGGGACAGAGGCATAGCCATTGATCTTGAGGCTAATTCGTCAGAAACTTCTGAGGTGCATAAACTCGCTTTGTTTTAGATTTGCTTTCCTCCCCCTCTCTGTCAGTATAGTCCTGAGGAAAAACCTAATACACACAACTGCCCCCCTCCCCCGCCACCACTTACCTAACTCTCCCACCTCAGTGCATCATAGAAAGCCCCCCTCCATATACAGACAACATATTGCCCACCCACCCACTGCATCATCAGTAAACCACTGTCCCACGTGCACAGTACCCCACCCCACCCCCCACACCACACACACACATGCTGCGTTCATGTTCTTAGGTAATTATGGTAAACACACAACAAAAGCCCATGTAAAAAGTGCACATGAACACCCCGCATGTGGTATTTTTTTACTGGGCAACTCATAGATTTTTATGATACACAAGTTGATGAGATGAGATAACATTTGAACGTTTCAACATGGCAGCGAGCAGCGAAACAGATGTGAATGAGCATTGTAACATATTAAACGTTTTTTGCTTCTGTTAGTGGATTGTTTTTGGTGTCTATGTAATACTGTGTCATTGAACATTTTAATATAATGCGTTAACACTGTGTCAAATTTTTTTTAAAATATATTTTTGGTTTTTTTTTTTTGCCTTTTATTCGGATAGTGAAAGTGGAGAGACAGACAGGAAATGAATGGGAGAGAGAGATGGGGCAGGATCGGCAAAGGATTCGAACCCAAGTCGCCGGAGCAGCCTACCCAGAGCAGATGCAATAGATGCATTTTCCATGTTGTAGGCTAATAGATTTTAGGCAACCTAAAATGGTTTTACCCAAGTAACAGCTCTGAATCTGTAAGTCCATCTTTCATTTCTCCACAGTACAACAACAAAAGCATGTGAACACAACACACTGGTAAATACCACTTTAAAAATGGAAAATATCGTAAAGGCAGCAACACACACACACACAAATCCCCTTACCCCTATATACATACACAATATACATCTTTTGAACCCTGCCTTCACCATAACCCCTACCACCACTCCGCCAAGTCCAAGTCTTTTGCACCCCTAACGCACACTTTTTTGATGCCCTCTTTGTTTGCGTCACCCCACCACCACCTAAAGCAGCACTCTATACCCTCTAACCAAAACTGAGTTATGCGTCATACCCACAGTTGTCTGAGGAAATGATACACAAGATTGTTGTCCTGGTAGTGCTTGAGGATGGGGATACAGCAATCTTGCAGCTAGCTTTAACATGCCAGAAGTTTTACAGCATTGCCTGCCAGCCAAACCTCCGTCAGGATGCCCATTTCAGCTGACTTGACAGTAAGTTTAATAACAGTCTATTTGCAGAACAGTTGTATCAGATGTTAGAATGCAATACAATATGATGAAAGAAATGTGTGTAGGTATCTTAAGTGTTATTTGTTACTGGATTTTAGGTGTGGTGAAATGGAACAGGCTGCCACCGAAGCACCAGGATAGCTACAGGAAGCCTTACGCAATTTCCCAGTGCACCCGCTTGCTTTGGTGGAAGCCTCTACAAAGACTGCGGGGCTGGCTCCCAGGGAAATAGCCAGTGGGTAGTCCTCCAGGGGTTCTAGTCCACCAATGACCATCCTGGATATTGCTGCTGGGACTGTTTCAGCAATGATTGGGGGACTTGAGTGAGCCTGAGCTCCTGCCCTGTAACTGACCGCAATAGAGTCTAGCCATGATTTAAAGACATAGTTATTGTTAAGTACAATTTTACAGTAGTTTTAACTGAAATTTGTAATTTTGTGGTATTCATAGTTATAGACATATAGTTGTTGTCAAAACTGTCAACAACTTTTTATTCTTTTTTTTTCCTTTTGCAAATTTGTCAGTGCACTTGTTTGCTTGGAATGCACTGTGTAATTAAAAAATACATAATATAATTTTACTTACTTAAGTATTTGAATTGATGTAACTTACTAATACAATTATATTATACTTGTAAGTCAAAGCCGCAATGTTTGTTTATAAGGACGTTCAACAAATAAAATTATTTAGAGCAAACACAAAACTAAACTAAATGTAACACCGTCATCATTGATTCAAAACTACTTGAAGTGAAGCTGACGTGTTTCCAGTGAAGCAAGCGATCGCAAAATGCACTTGTGCTTGATGTGGCCGGGGCTTGATGTCAAGCCCCACCTTCCCAGAGGTCGCAGCAAGATGTACTTGAGGTACTTGATGGTCGCAGCGAGATGTGCTTGATGCACTTTATGATCCGTTCGACATTGTGAGCGGCTCTCTTCGCAGGGTGAGGGTTTTTAGAGGCCAAGGGAATATCTTTGTCAGTAAATCGAGACAGATGTCTCTAACATCACCCGCCGTAGCAATAACTATTGAGTAGATAATGCGCCTTGCGCTTAGATATTTTGCCAGTGGACAATTCATGCATTTCATCGTGATGATCAGTGTTGGGTTACTAACGGTGTAATTTTTTCAGTAATGGAGTAATCTAATGAATTACTTGTCCCATACTTGCAACGCCGTTATCGTAACTGAGAATGTAAAGTAGCGCGTTATTAAATTTTGGTTGCATGATGCGTGAGATGTCAAGCTTTGGCTTTATCAGCTGTCTTGCATGCATGCCTACCAACCTGTATGCAGGCAGGCTAATTGGGCAGAGCCTGGTAAGAAAAAAAAAAACACGAGGTGTAGGATGATGTCTGTTTGTGTGTACCTTGCAGTTAATAATACACATGACGTTAGCTGAGAATACTGGCAGAAAGGGAAAGGAAAGCGAATCTATCCAGCACAACGCAATACTGCAACATGTTTCATTGAGTTTTGATATAATATTAAGGCTATAGGCTACTATAGGTTAGGCCCTAGTATAATTTATTTTTTACTACAAAGGGGAGTGTTTGTCACATGGAAAACTTTAGTGATTTTCTTCTCAGAAAGGTCAAGTCAGTAGGCTATTAGGCTAAGCTATCAAGGAAGTGTTAAAAAGGGACATAGCATGGTATTTGGGTTTCTTATAATGCTCAATGTATTTAAGGCATGTAACATAGCAGAGGACAATATATTTTTCAGTTATGGTTAAGTTCTGTTTAAGGGACTTTTTTTTGGATTAGCCTACCTTGTCTACCTTTTTTAAAATATCTTGGTAAAAACAGTGGAACAAAATTAGAAACAATTTGGGGAAAAAAAAGTGTCAATGCACAGAAAACTGTGGAATTAATTGCCTTTTCATTAAAATTTTTCACATACTATTTAGTTGAACATTCAATACCTAGATATGGTCTTGTGGGAACTATGTAGTTACAGATTGAGCATGTGAACATGTTCAATTACATGCATGAAATTCAAAGGTAGCGTTCTCCTCAAACTGGAAGTACCGGCATTTCTCCCTTGTCGAAATTAAGGTAATAAAGTGTATGTATCATGCATGCTATGCCCAGGAAAAAAGATATTATCCACGTCTACCTCAAGCAACTCTAACCTTATGAAAAATAACGTCAGGTACAGTGCTCAGTAACGAATTACTTTTGCAGTGTGGTAACTGAGTTACTAACTAAATTACGTTTGGCCAGAAGTAATTTGTAACTGTAACTAATTACTTTTTAAAAGTAAAATGACAACACTGGTGATGATGCTGAATATCTGAGCAAGAATAGGCTACTGTATGATTCGCAAGGTGGTACTTTCTCCCTCTGAACTGTTAAATGCATTTGTCGTTTTCCCTGGCCATTTAACCACTCTGCAATCACAGGTAATTACTAATATAAAAATAGGTGTCATACACTGTCAATTGCAGGCAGAGCCTGAGGGTGATTAAGTCAATCACAAATCTTTTCACAGCATTTTGTTTTGGAGATTATTATACTTTTTTTCCTCTAATCCCTTAACATGTTTTACACATCAATGTGGGGGAATTTTGAATTGTTTTAATTAAGTGTTGAATGTATTTCTTTAAAAAGTGTTTTTGATGAATCTTGTTTCATGTGATTAGGACATTTAAGGGTGAAATTAAACAGTTTAATGAACAAAGAAGAATGACGTGACAGAAAGTGTTGTAACAGATGATTTTGGTGTGATTTCCTTAACATATGTGTGACTGTGATTCCTTCTCTTTGTCGAGGTCAGATGCTGTTGCAAATCACTGGTTAGATGCAATAAGCAGCTCCGTTTCTTATCTGGGGCCTTCTTGGCCAGGAAGCGTCCTAGGGAACGAATGGGGGAGCGCGGCGCCATTGCTGCCTATTTGGTCTAGGTGTAATAAAATAGGCGACAGCTGCTGATGTATCGACAGGCAGAAGAATTTATTGTTTTAGTGATCAAGTTGGGCAGAGACTTGCCTTTTATTTTCACTCTGTTATCTTTGTATAAAAGGTTTTGTACAACATTGCTCCGGCAGACTCTGTCTCCGGGATCTCGTTAAGTCTTGTTCCTCGACTAAAGAGCATTTCATCCACCGAATCTCTCGCGACTCTTCATTTATTCAACACTTGGTAAAATTCTCTTACGACAACGTCTTTTTGTCCAACCACATGGGGTGGCCCTGTTAATTTACAGGTGAAACATTTTGCCTCAACCTTCATGCAAAAGTTAACGTTAACAAAATTACCAAATAGCTTAAAATTCTTAGATGGCATGTGATCACCAGTAGACTACAAGGTGACCAGGCTCAGTCCACGACTCCCGTACTTTTAGGGAGTCTATCCTATCTGCAAGATTTGAAAATAATTTTTCTGGGACAAACCAACATATGACATTTAGCTCTTCATTTTATCTCATGGCGTTTTGAGTTCGGCACTTCTGCATTGTGTTGCATTTGTAGGCGATTTTTATGAAATGTAAGTTGGCAATTTAATTATTTCCAAACATTTCAGAAATTTTGCTAACTAATAACACAAATTTAAGAACGTGGCAATAATGTTTCACTTAGGCTGTGCATTAACCGATCTGCAATACGTTGCAAACAAGTCTTTCTTGCCTATTGGCAGCCAATATGTTTGATTTTCCCCTAAGAGTACATTGGAACTCTTCATAGCTTCCATGATTATTGTGCATTCCCCATCAGTGAAATAAGGTGATTGCACCATTGTTGCCCCTTTTATGTGAACGCGCACAAACTGTTAGGTTAGGTTAACACCCAAGGTTTCTTCCTTTACCATAACAAGTAAAAACAAAAAATGATGCTATTGAGATTTTCTTTGCCCCTGTTGCTTATTGGTGCTCTTTGAGTTAAGCGCTTTGACACATGCCTTTTATAAAACGCGCTATACAAATAAAATTGAATTGAACTGAAACACCAGTTCAACAAATCAACCTCTTAAGCAGCATCATAGTACCTATTAACACCAATTAGGATAACCAGGTTTTGTTAACCCCGGTTTAACAAGGTAACCCTGGGTTACTTCTGGGTTGGTTAAACTCCCTTCGTAGTAAAAGCCCCTGATGTGGAGTAGCTGGTAGCTTAGTTAACTACATTTGAGTAGCTTAAGTAGCTTGAGTAGCTTGAATAGCCTGAGTAGCTTGCCCAACACTGCAAAACACATTGACTGTTGCCAATCACAAGCTACTCTTTAGGGCTCTAATACGTTTGTAAATCTGATTATAAGTCATTGCCTCACCAGCCATGAACCTCACCACACGTCACTGTCTATCGGCTATAATAGCACTGAGCAACTTAGCCAGATCGGGCAGTAGATCTGTAGGTCAAATGAAAACAACAAGTTTGATTTGCTTTATGGCAGACATTGCATGGCACAATGGCATAACTTTAAAACTAAATCCAGAAATTCATTATGGCGGAGCTAATTGAACGACAGCCATTTCTGCGTTAAACTAAAAGATTTGGGCTTAATATCTCGATGTTTTATAAAACGAGACAAGAAATGACTGTAATCTGAAAACTTAGGTTATGTGATCAGAAAATACATCAGTGGAGATATACAACGGGTCTACCAGCCATGAAGTCCTAGAAATTAGCCAGTGGAAACGCTAAAAATGGGAGATAACAAGTAGCTTCTAAATTGTTATCATGACGGACCCTGCAAAAAAAGTGTGATGCCAGAAGAAACAAAAAAAAATGGGACATGATCAAGACACAGGACCAGCTCTCACTCGTTGGTGAGAACTGAATCGAACAGGAAATTACTAAGTTAGAAGCAAGACAGAAGGTGACTTGACTTTGTTGCTACTGGACCTAGAAATAGATGACAAACTTATCAAGACAAACTTATCATTATGTATGAAGGTCAAAAACAGGTATTCATCATAATTTACAACTGCAGTCGCTCAAAAAGCAACAAAAAGCAGACGTTTCTGAAGTCACAATAAATCATACTTTCATAACTTTATACAATATACCTTGTCTCTAAATGGTTATTTCCAAAGTTGGAGTTGGACAAACAAATTGCCTGCGCTTGACAGTAGGCAGTGGAATATTTATGGCAGCAGTAATTCTGCTTCCAACATTTATATAAATAGCAATATACAGTTAATATACAGTCTGCATGTATTAACCTACAAGAGGGATAAAAGTTGCTCACTAACCAACATAAGTGAAGGGGGTTGGAGGTAGCTCGTCCATGGGCACAGTATTTGGAGGTTTTCCATATACCATTTCATACAATAAGTGTCCAAATGAGTACACATCAATGGCCTCAGTCGTCTACAAAAAAAAACACCAACCATCAACTAGTTTGAAGGAATACACCACCATTTGGTAAGTTAAATATTTTTCTCAATATTTTTTTTTTTCTAATTTAAATTTGTACCAAGACCAAAACCAAATGAAATGTGATTACCATGGTAAAATGATTTCTGTGCTATGTGAGCCTAGGAAATCAGCATGCTTCATTTTCTGTTGGTCTTAGTATACATGCAACAACAAAATAAAATTTTAATTCATATAATCATAATAATTATAATTGAATTCATAGTCACATTTGAACAAGATGCGAACAGGCAAGATGTTAATGGTTTAATTTGATTCAATGATCTATGCTAGACTGGACCTAAAAGTGCTTGTTGGGCTCAGAAAAAAGCTGGATGAACTACACAAAGGTAAAACTCCATTGTTTAACACCAGGAAAGGTGGAAATTAAGTGGTCTGTGGATTAACCAAAATGGTGGCTTATGCCTCTTTAAAGGAACAGGACACTGTTTTTCAATATTGAAATATGTTCTTTCCTGATCTTTGACAAGTTGATACCTGCCTCATGTTTGTTGCTCTGGCATGTCATGCTACTTTGTTAGCATTTAGCTCAGCATAGTTCTTTCAATAGAGTCCAAATGGGTATGAAGTTAGAATGGTAGAAGGTACAAAGGTTACATTACATTGCTTTGGTTATTAATCCAGCTAATTACTCATCCGTGCTTTTCAGTAGGTTGCATGTAGGAGAACAAACATTATGACTAAAGTTATTTGATGTTTGCTGAAGTGAGGGACAGCTCCAATGAGCCATCGTTTGTTTAGTTTGAGGAGACTGTAGTTCTAATAATAGCCTAGTAAAGAAAGATGTTGATTTACCTTATCTGTCACCATTGAATATCCTGAAAGCGGAATATTCCCCAACAGACCGCAACACGATAATACCAATACATAATACCAGAACATCATTCGTATAATACCAGAACGTCATTCTTTTTCGTGAAATGGTCCCACATACTCATCATGCAGTCGTCTGTAGACTTTAGCGTAACAGCCTACAATCCACAAATAATGTAAGCTCTCACACCCAACAAACCATGTGACCCGGCGCCAAATGTTTTTTAAAGGCCCACCAAGCAACTTTTTTCAGTTAATTAATCCGTTTCATACTGTTTAGGATGCTAACATGAGTCATTACACGGCGAACGAACAATGTAGAATGCACCACTGTGGCCTACAACGATAGATTGTATTCGCAGCGGTCTTTAGACGGAGAACGTTGCTTAGCCCTGCTTTAATGGTTTATTAATGGTTTATTAATTCCTTTAATGGTTTATAATGATAACTTAAGTACTTCCACGTTTTGACGGTAACCTAGCTGTAAAATATTAGCTGAGTACTTCTGACTGCCCATAGACTGTATGCTTCTGCTTTGCAAACGTTGACCCTGTAAGACTGATCTTATATCTATGTAGATGAATAGATATATACCTATTGTCTGTTGTCTATTGTCTCTCTTAGTCTCTTCCATTACATAACGTTGGTGGGAAATTAGAATCATCAGGAATTGCAGTTAAAAAATACCCACTTTTTCGTAATATATACAGTTTTGTGATAACCAACATCATTAAAAAACAATGGATAACTGTTTGAATGTTTATTACCAACAAGAAAGTAGCGCAAATTCACTACTCATTGAACCTTAAAACATACCCTTTATTCTTTGCCTTAGTAGGGCAGAGTTGTAATCTGAGGTGAACAGTAGGGTAGGCACATCATAATTGACCAAGAATTCTCACATGAATCTCCCTCAACTTGATGGCAGCGCTCTGCACTAGGCATGAAAACAGGTTCGACTCTTGCCTTTTTTGCCCCAGGCCAGTTTGAGAGCACTTGAGTAGCCTAAATGCACAATGTAATGAAACCCACGTGACCTGGGCCCTCTTGTAGAGGAGGTAGGGGTGGGGTTGGGGGTGCGGGTGTGATAAGAGGGGAGGTGGGGGTGTAATTGGCTACTGATATAGTCATGGCTACCTTGGTGATTCCACTCATTTACACTGATCTTGTGATTCGATACGCTGTTTTGGTGACAATGGAGACCAGCAGTTTCTGGTCTGTGGACCAGTGGGCTAAAGTCCGCAGCCGGATCAATGAAAGACCCTCCAGAAAGGTTGACCCTGAGGCGCAGCGCCTCGGCTTTCACTGACATTTATCTTTATTTTTTTATTTTGAATAGTGTAGTTTAATTGTTTGTGATAGCCATTGGTGAAAGTAGTTTTCATTTCTTGCCGGTATTACAATTTTTACATCATTTAATTGTTTATATATATATATATATAGGCCTACGTGAAATGAAATATTTTACTGTGAGACTCAATCATTCAAGAGACATTCCATCCTCACCTTTGTGGTTTCAGTGCAGTGTATTAACAGTTTAGAACTCTTTCTTTTAAGTAATTTAATTTGGCACTTGCAAAAACGATGCAAAAACGATGAACATTTGCAAATACCACAGAATAATACAATTTCATTGAACTCATAAACTGTGCGCAATGACAAAATAAGACAATAGGTAATTTAGCGCTTCTTAACCAGTGAAAACCATTTAAAATGTACCCCTTCTACCTTAGCCTGTTTGTTCCATGGAGGACAGGGAGAAAAAATAAAGATAAGATTGTAGTCACACACAATAAAACGATCTCAGTGAAAGTGATGTAATTTCGAAGTTGTGCACTTGAGCACACATTGTGCTCAAACTACTACGAAATCCGCTGTGTGATTTAAGATTATGCAATGGAACAACCCAGATGCCAGAATTGCACATAAAACGCACTATACTATTTGACCATATAGTGGCGCTTTACGTTAATACAGCCCTCAAAAGTGCGTAACAGTAAAAAGACTTAAGTCAGGAGGAGAATACGTGTAAGGAAACTTTTCATGAGGAACGCCCCTCTTTCAGGGTTGATCCGAGGGGGGGATGGGTCCTGCCCTGGGCCCTGCCCTGGGAAATGGGGGATGGGTAGGATCATCCCCCCCTCTGGTTTTTACCTTTGCTGAGTGAATTTTATCCTTGGGGGATAAAACTAGCCTCGCCCTCGCCAGCCCCGCCCTGGACTTTCATTTCATTTCGTCCAGAGGGTCTGGGAGCACTCCATTAACAATCGTTCTCTCCAGCTGCCGGCCCAATCAGCAATAAGTGGGAATGTTCTAGTGAGTGTTCTAGGTTTTGTACGCAACGTTGCCTGGCTATTTCTATGGCCTGGCTGCGCCAATAACAATGCCGGCAGTGAACCTAGTACAGGAGGCTATTCAGTTCGTTGTGGGAATAGGAAGAACAATCTTTATTTAATTTTATCTGCGGAAAAGATGTTGTGGCCCAACTACCCACAGGGTTCGGAAAAAGTTTGATTTTCCAGCTTGCTCCGTTAGTTTCCAAGGAAGTGGCTAGGCTAAATGGTAGGGAAGCTATCATCCTTCACAAGCCGTCGCGTTGCATACGTCACGACCAGGCATTAGCGATTGGGTAAAGGCAGATCCAATCAGTTTAAACTTCAGTAGAAACCACATATCTAATGAGAGAACGATTGTCAATGGTGTGCTCCCAGACCCTCTGGACGAAATGAAATGAAAGTCCAGGGCGGGGCTGGCGAGGCCGAGGCTAGGATAAAACCCCATCAATAATTAAAAAAAATAACAATTGAAATTGAAATCAGGTTGTGACAAGTTTCTTACAGGAATAATCACAGGAATAATCTACATTGTTAGTAGCCTTCTAACTTTCGATTTGAATTTTCGGCAATCTCGTTGTTCGTGAACGTCCCCATGCACATAAATACCGGTAGTCCAAGGAGACAATCTCCACCAATCCTCTGACATGTTCACATGATCGGACCTTATCCATGGTTCTGAAGCCCAAAAAAGCCATCACATCGTGGCCGGCACAGAAAATAAAATCTTTCATGTCTTTTTAAGTTTGCATTGAAGATTAATGTTCATAAGGTTCACTAGAACCACCAAGGGGGTAATTTCCCCCCCCTGGCTTTTTTAAACGCTTATAGTTCTGTTAAAATAAAACCCCTACATCTTTAAGTTCACACCTTAAAATGGATTTATTAATTATCTAGTGGATTTTGGTGAGTGTGTGATGAGACTAAATATAAATTACCATTTTTACCTAGAACCACCAAGGAGTCATTTTTACCTCCTTATTTAGATCACCGTTTACAGCTGTCATTTTTCTCTCACGCTGCTCCCATTTCTCTAGCAACGCTAGACGCACGTGAAGTCATCCAACTTTGACACAGCACCATTGACTAAAATATTGCAAAATCTAAGACATGGACACGCACAAAAGATGACAAGGCAATACACTGCCCAAGCTGTAAAAGGATGCAAGCTGTGTAGATGAGCAGTTGGCCAGTTGCGGTGTTCTATAATATATTGGACATAGGCCGCACCGAATGCGTGGGTCCTGTACTGGAGCTGCACAGACACAAATATCGCCCAGCAATTTCACCCTGGAGCTCTTCAAGCTGTTGTACAAGTGCAGGCCTACATTGTTTGTGAAAAATGTGTGTGTGTGTGTGTGTGTGAGAGAGAATGGAAGAGAGAGGGAGCGCACAATGTTACTGTTCTTCTAAAATAGTTAGGCTACTGAATACTGTTATTTTGTTACAGTAAAAAGTTATTTGAGAGTTGTTTTGTGAGATGCAAGACCGAGCCATCACTGCTCCTCCCCCGTGGAAAAATTAGAGATTGCAACTGGTTTTCACACAGGCCGATTCAAGACTGGGCAGGGCTGCATTGACAACTCCATCTGGGGTGATACATTATTTGCACGGAGCCGTCACGGACCTGTCAAAGAGCAGTTAAGAGCCTGTCAGAGGCCAGTCACGGAAACTAAGGAAAAGAACTATGGGTTCTACTATAGGCTACTCAGTAGCGACTAGGGATGTAACGATATGCTCAACTCACAATTTGATTCACGATACGATTTTATTGCGATTTAATAAAAATGAGCTGCAGACAAATTATGATTTTTATTGTAAGGAAATAGTATAAGTGATGCTTTCTTTGTAAACTTTGTAAAACAGTTTGTTACCTTTTATAAAAAGTGCAACTTAAAACACGCACTCATACAGTCATTTACTGTATTTGACACTGTATATTCAAATGTAGTAGTTACACTAATTAGCTGTTTTCATGAACAAAAATCTCTTTATATGGTCTAAACAATGACCATACGTATCCATACCTCCACACCTATCATTGAAAGTGAGATTTTTTTGGAAAGAAAACTGTGTGGTGAAGCTGACCCCACACTACACTATTTTATAATTTATAGGATTTTTAAAATCAACACTCCACCAAACACATACAGAGAATTGTAGCCAATTTGTTTCTCTCCCAGATATTTCAAAATTCAAACTTTAAAGGGAACACCAGTGACAACCCTGCAGACCTGCAGTAGGCTACACCCCAACCCAAAAGCTCTAAATCCCCAAAACACAGAACTAGGCTGCTCAATAGTGGCGAAAAATTCACACTACTATAGTAGTGTGTAGTAGTAGTACTATACACTACTATACATTTTGAACTCTATTACAGTTGCACCAAAACGTCTGCTGGATTGCACATGCTAATTCACTACATCTGTTACAGTCTGTGATTTGTTGTTCTGGGCTAAGTAAAACGTTCTTTAGTTTTAAAAGTTTGAACAATGTGGATACTTAGGCTACCGTATTTCTATGTTTACGTATACTGCCATTTAGCCTCAGGCTGTTGCTTTATTGTTAATGATCATGACTTAGCTTCATGCATTCATTCAGTTGTAAATAATCGCCAATGTGCAGAATTATTACGTATCAAACACGATAAGCATCCACATTGTTCAAACTTTTCTTTTCAAACTTAAGAACGATTTACTTACTTGTCGAATGGGATACAATGCACAGATATATGCAGTGAATCCAGAAGACGTTTAGAGTGCAACTTCACAAAGCCAGGCCAGCTATGCGTGTGATTACCATGGCAACTAAAAGTCCATAACCAGAGCCTGTTTCTCTGCCGTTTCTTTGCCACAACTATCACCACTTTCCGTTGTGGGATAACTTCCGTTGTGTTGTGGCCAATTGTATTTGTGTTGTGGGCTTTTACAATCGTGTTGTGTTGTGGGCTTTTGTATTTGTGTTGTGGGTATTTGAATTTGTGTTGTGGGTATTTGCATTTGTGTTGTCGGCTTTTGTATTTGTGTTGTGTTGTGTTGTGTTGTGTTGTGGCCCTTCCCGGCCACCGTACGAATGCGACGCATTGGGAGTTTACTTTAACTTTTTTTCAGGTTACATCCCGTGGTTAATGGTCGATGGGCGTGGATGTGCACATGTTTCTGCTGTTACATGAAGACTGTAGGTAGCCTAGTAATTGAGCCCGCTTCATTAGACTAAAATGTAAGAAGTCTTTCTTTTTGCTCCATGTAGCATATGCCTTTTACTGCATTGGCCCGAATATAAGACAAGTTTGTTCTAAAAATAGCTCTTAAAATAAGGGGGTCGTCTTATATTCGCAGACTAGACAAAATAGTGGGTTTTAGAATTATGGTAGTGAACACGGCCTCAAGCAGCCAGACAATATGGGGTCATTAGGTGCAATGTTTGTCGGTAACGGCTTAAAAATGTCAAAGAAAGTTTTGCCGCGGGTCAATGCGGTCACTTCCAAGAAATTGCCAGGTGTGAGTATGTCACAGTAAAACATAAAGATGGAATTGCCCATAACCAGAGCCATATTACAGCAAAAAGCTTTGGAGATATCAAAATAACTGAATGTAGCCTACCCACAAATGAATTCAAATCTAGTCTCGGATGGTGTAAAAGAATGATGCAGTGCAATGGACTGCCGCTTTGTCGCAGACCAATCTTTGCCTGGATAGCGAAGTAGAAGACGGTAGAAGACTAATGCAAATATGCTGTAGGCAGCTGGAGATCAAGTTTGCAGTGATAATCAGAGCAAACGTTTTCCATAGAAATGTGTTGGAGTTTGTTTTAAACAGATTTTTGGGCAATTTTGCAATTGATTGCAATTAACTACATATTTTTAATAGATAAATAGTGATTGCAATTTTAATCTTTTGACAGCCCTAGTAAGCGGCCGCTGTAACTAGCATGAGAGAAAATATTTTGTCTTGTGTCGGTCATATCATGTTATATCGTTATCGTGATATTTTCAAATACAGTATATCGTGATAAATATTTTTGCCCATATTGCCCTGCTCTAATAAGTAGTGAAGTAGATTACATGGTGTAAATTGTATTCAAGTATGAGTAAAATTACACACTTGAAAAATTACCTGTGAAAGTACAAGTACCCAAAAAATCTACTTATATACAGGAATGTGAGTATTTGTAATTTATAACTTCCACCCCTGCACAAAATAAAATGTAGAGATTTTCTAAGTGGAGATGAAAGGAGATACCTGTTTGGACTCTATTGAAAGAACTAGACTAAGTTAAATGCTAAAAAAGTAACATCGAAATATTTACCATGTCTAGACCATTAGATCTTGCACAATAATACATTGTATGAGAATTATCTCACACACACACACACACGCACACAGACTATCAGCTATTTCGGTACATTAGCCCAAACAGTTTAGACCTACTGCAGCTCTGGGACCCATGATTTTTATCATTGTTATACAACACAAGTCAAGTTCTTGACGGTGATCATGAACATCAAGACTTACGTTGATTTTTCTTAGCTGTGTTACATAAGGCCTGTAGTAAGAGGGCAGACCCAGTAGAGAATTCTCTACGTCCATCAGCTTGCATGTGTTATCTTCAACTAGGATGTTGGAGGCATGAAGGTGACCATATGGAAATCCTTTGTCGTGAAGAAATTTCAGAGCCTATGTAGAGAGTTTCAAAACCTTAATAAAATATCCAGAATTATTTAATACCACAATAACAGATTAGCATTGGTCATTTTTATTATCTTAAAGGCATATGTATGACTATTAGTACTATTACTACTATTAACATAAAGCCCTGAAGATGCTGAGTGATAAGAATACAAATGAAAATTTGGTGTAATGTGAGACTAAATGTGTGAACCAAAAGCAAACACTAACCGAATGGGCCCCAGTAGAGGACAAAGTATATGTATAGAAACACAATTTCTTTGCTCTTACACCTTTACACTTTTACGCTGTGCTGTGCCTAACTGCTTTATTCTCATTCCTACTGACAGCCTTTGGTAGCTTTCAACAACAGGGCTATTGGTGAAATTGACTTCAGACAACGGTGTTAAGTCTTGTTGCTTACCTCCAGAATTTGCCTCCCATATGTCCTAACCTGCTGAAATTCCAGGCCCTGGATCTTCTTAATATTACAGTATTTCTTCAGAAAGGGCTCTTTGGGTTTCACCTAGGGGTAAAAAGGTCACTTCAATCTTTTGGTGAAACCAATTTCATTCAGTTGGTTCTGAGATTTTTTCAGAACATAAAACAAAAAAAAAAGTCTGATAGGGTATGTTTCAGAAATACTGTAACTGTGATTGACTATAAAGTCCAGAATTAGATCACTTTATACTTGAATCTAGAGAATTAAATGTACTGTATGGTGGAGGTTCAGGTATGATGGTCCATTGTTAGGATGTGAAGACATCTGGCACCTTGACAAGCACAACATGCCAGACAGTGCACAATCAAGAAGGCAAGTGCATACTTTTGGCACGGCACACGGTAAAAGTAAATTTCATAGTCTGTGTCAGACGAGAATGCATTACCAGATGCATCTTCAATATAATAAGATAGAAAATGACTTACTATATACATCATATACAACTGACTGCCCTCCTACCTCTTACTATTAGACCACTTCTACAAAAAAAAACGCACTCTATACACTGCATACATGTTCTTGCACTCTGTATACCTGCTCACTTACAGACATACATACATACCTTTTCTACTGTATATATTACCTGTATATATT
>JAGFZM010000374.1:308445-421290 GCA_017657215.1 Limnothrissa miodon | reverse complement strand
ATATATTGATCATACTGTCTATACCATATCGTAAAACTGATTTCACAACTCTTATCTCATATTTATACATCTTGTTTAGAATACATATCTTTGTCCATTTGTATAGTACTGTTGTTTGTACAGCTCAATACTTACCCATATGTATTACTGTTGCACATTGTAGCTGACATATGAAGAGTATTCACTGTACATACTGTACATACTAGGGCTGGGCAATTAATCGAAAAGTAATCGTAATCGACATTGAAAACCTATAATCGATTTTTCAAAAATTTTCCAGGTCAATTATTTCAATTAATTTCTCTTTAGAAACACTACCACGTGTGGAGTCACGTGGTCCCACTCCGACATGTCGGGCATGTAGAGCTTACACACTGAAACAACTGAGATCTCCAACTTATAATAGTGAGCATATTTACGGCACAAAACTTGTCAGTGAACTATGAGAGCAAATTAATAAAATAAATAAAATAATCGTTCATTAATCGTAATCAAGTTAAAATGTTAAATTCATCAAGATTTTGATTTTAGGCCAAATCGCCCAGCCCAGTGTAGAGTACTCACTGTACATACCATTCTGCTCTCATTTGCACATAACCATACACGGCTGCTCTGAACTGTACATATTGTCCATACTGTATACATTCTATGTTGTATACTGTATTTTGCATTTGCTGGTTTTTGCGCTGCTGATTAGATAATAAAGTGCATTTTATTACTTTGTATTTATGTGTGCATACATGTGCTAAAATTTGTATGTGTGCATACATGTGCTACAATTTAGGCACTACAAGTTAGGATAACCTAAAGTTACCCGTCTCATCTTTACCCTTCTATTAGGCATAATGTTTACGTATAAGCCAGCTAGGAAACACTAAATCAATACTTATTTGATCCCCTCACGGACCACTAGAGGTCGCTGGTGGACCACACTTGGTGGAAACACTAGTCTAGCGAGCCTTCTCACAAAACTAACTTCAGACTTTTTTTTAATCACAGCAAAAAAAAAAAAAAAAAAAACAGAGACCTTAAGTATATTTATTGAATGCAAAATCAACATAAATATTTTTCTGAACTTGGCAAATGGGAATTTACAATATGCTGATTTTGCAAGCCTTAAGCCTTGCGATTTAACTGGCAAACTGCTAGAACACTTACTTTATATTATGTCTTGTCTTATATATACTGTGTGTCACCTAAGTATAATGCCTTAAGCCTACTTGCACTTTTTTTTACTTAACAGTACCTTATTGTTTAAATTGTTTTTCTTGTTGTGTATCTGCACTTTATTGTTGTCAACGTCTACGCATGGGACAAGTGTGAAACGTAATTTCGATTCCTTTGTATGTCAAGTAAATGTGAAGAAATTGACAAATAAAACTGACTTGACTTTACTTGACTAAATAACCTAGCTGGCTATCCAGGTAGGCCTGTTAGAACAGTGAGCACTCAATACATGAATTGTTTAACATGCTAGCAACAACAACCCCTTACAAAGGTCTCAAAGAAGGTCTATTGTGACAACCGCATAGGAACACACCACTCCATTCCACTCTGCTCAATTTTGCCACTAGCTCCTCTCGACCATAGACTGTATGCTCTCAAATGTATCCAACTCACATTGCTTACGTTGGAAAACAGAACACCGTTTCTCTTCCTCCGTAGGCATTACAGCATTTCCTTGGCAAATTTTAAAATTTCTGCTAGTGTATATTCTGACAATTAAGCTGCATTTTACAACGCTGTGCAAAGGTCTGGAAACATAAATATTTCTCCATAACCTAATCTCCTTCTTCAATGCTTTTCCAGGCCTGGAAAACACCAAAATTAAATTCCATACTTTTTCATACAGTGTAGGAACCCAGTTCCCAAAACTCATTATACGCAGCATTACCGTGTAGCCAATGGCTTAAACACCACACAGAAGGCCCTTTAGGAGATGTCGTAATTCTGAATCATATACATCATAGGTGTCAAACTCTGGCCCGGTGGGCCGAATCTGACCCTCTGTGCAATTAAATTTGGCCCACAAGATCATATCACATATGTATAAGAGTTGGTCGGCCAAAGTGCACACACCTTTAATACCTCTAAAGTCCCTGAATGCATTGCTAGGGTATTGGCCACTTGGTTGGGATCGCTGGGCTCGAAATTGCGACCATTTTGGTCACATATGCTTCCAAACTTCATCTAGGCTCCTCTAGGTGTCAGTCAAAGACGCTGGCTTAAGTCAGGTCAAATCGGTCAAAAATGTGGCGGCGCAAAGCTACAGTGACATCACTTGAATCAAATGAATTGCAATTTTTGGGGTGTGCTCCTAAATTTTTGCTGGTGCTCCTAACTTTTTGAAGCATCAGTGCTACCAAGTAAAAAAGTTAATTTCGAGCCCTGGATCACCAATGACGCCTCCTTTTCTATTGCCAGTCATTATCATTCATGCTACCAGTCAGCTTGAACAAACTTAACAAACCCCTTCCCAAACATGACCAAACGAAAGATGGAAAACAGGAGCTTTCAAAAGAGGCTGGAGGCAGATTGGCCCGCGGCTTCCTCACAGTTTTTAATTTTGGCCCACTGTGGATTTAAGTTTGACAACCCTGATCGATAGATCAGATCTAGAAATCAGGAAATAATCTATACAGCAGTATGAACTAGGTGTAACAGAGTGGCAATAATATTTTCTATTCTAGAGGGGTTCCTATATCTCCAAATGTCACAAAGATTCAGCTCCTGCATTTACTGTTGAATTGTTTTCCTGCTCTGCATGTGTGAAGCATCAACTCCTGAGGATTTATTAAGAACTGGATCAAGCGTACAATTAAAGTCTCCATTTAATGTTGATAAAGAGTTAAAAATAGGTTATTATAAAAATGTCTGTTATCACTTTTTAGCCCATTTATACATTACAACTAATTTAATGTCTTGATCCAGTAAACAGCCCTGAACACATATCGGCCAGCTGTGTCCTGTATGGTGTTATAGTTTCGAAATGGAACAGAGAAGTGTTCCAGTATTGCTACACCTTGTGCATGGGATGAATATGAGGCAGACATAATTTGACCTGACCACCTCCTTTTTAACGAAATATATTGATTATATAGCAAATGAGTTTCTTGAATAAAAGCAATCTGTGTTTTTAGTTGTTTCAGCCTGGACATTACCCGTTTTCCTAATTTTCCTAAGACCCCTACCATCCCAAGAAGTCATATTAATTCTAATATCAACTCCCATGAATTACCTGACATGTTACTTAACACCCATTTCTGTAACCATGCCATGCAACATGATGATTGATGTGCCCTCAAACCAAAACAATACAAACCAACTGAACAAAGAATACAAGCACCACTCCCCAATAAGGCAAAGAATAAACTTTGTGCAAGCGAATGTGCACATCACCCCCTCCCTCCAATGTCCAAGATCCCGGATAGGCTCCGGTCCGATTCTTGGTGACGACCATTGGCTCTTTATTGTCAATTTTCCATTTATGGGCTATCTTTTGAAGCTCTTCTGAAATGTTCGCTCCAGTGTGACTTACAGACATTGCTCTGGTTTGTAGTACGCAAGATTTTAATTCCCACTCGTTGTTTACAAAGTGCATGGTAACTGTCAAGTAGGACTCTGTGGCCCTTGATCACATGTTAGTCCCACTCTTTCAGCAGAAACAAGTGCGTTCTCGACTTTAGCCCTTGTCTCCTCGTACATGGCTGGAATTGCTTTGTCAGTGAAATATCTTTGGCTCAGTATGTCATTTCTAAGTTTAAGGATGCGCATCATATGGCAAAAGCCATCATTCTCAACTGTGCTATATGGACGAACAGCTTTACACAAATACACAGAGATGCCTTGTGTTATAAGCATAGCCCGGGTAAATTAAAGGGCAGCTTTGCCTGAAAAAAGAGTATCAACGCTGGGCTGTGCAGGTGAGCTTAATGGAATAGGCCACCCCAAAACGTAATTTAGTCTCTTACCATATTCCCCTGAGTTGGATAAGTGAGCAAAAGTGTTTTTCATTCAGCCCCGTGGTCTTCCTGTATCCAGAAGCGCAGCGTTAGCTTAGCTTAGCATAGAGCGCTGTAACTGGGAGTTGCCAATTAGCCAGTCTTCTCAAAATAGTCATAAATGAACTCAAGATTTTTCCTAATTTCGTTGTTTTACCTGTACATTCAAACTGAGTACAAATGCCAATGGCATTATCACAAATTGGGTGTGCATGCATGTCTTACTGGTGCTGTCTGAACAGTGCCCAGTATGTATGCCCCGTGTCCTTGCAAAATGCAATGAATATAGAGTCGACTGTATAAATAAAAAGGTATGGACATGGTGATAGTCATATTTTGTGGAACCTGGTTACAGATGAACATGAACCATTCCTGCTGACTGTTCTTAAAGTCTGCGCAAAGTCTCTGGACATTATCAGTACATCATGGAATGTTATAAGTGTGCTGAATGTTCTCAGCGTTAGCTTTCTGAAGCTAGTTTAAAACTCTGGTTTATACACTGCCCAAATTACAGGGGGTTGGATAATGGAAATGTAAGGGGGTCTCTCACATAGCTACTTCTCCTATTACGTGTTATCACACCTCTGTTCAGATTGGCCCTTTTTTTTTTTTTTTAAGATATTTTTTTGGGCTTTTTGCCTTCAATCATACAGGACAGTGAAGAGTGACAGGAAGAGAGTGGGAGAGAGAGATGAGGTAGGATTGGGAAATGGACCTTGGGTCGGACTCGAACCCGGGTCCCCGGATTCAGAGATCACGTGACGTGAAGCTTCATTTGCGGTGCAACCGTTTCTACATTGGGTTAATAAAGATGTCCTGTGAAGAATATGCATTCATGGGTTTTTGTCAGTGATTGAAGACAGTTTGAGAAGTGTTTTTTCCCCATGGTGAATTGCAACTTATGCATTACTCTAACAATGGACATGAACAAGAAGAGGAAGTTTTTGCTCACCTGTTTGGGAACACTTTAATCAGATTTCTCTAAATAGGTAGACCACGGTATGCAATTGACTAAGTTATGTTCACAGTACCAAATGGAAAGGTTTTGAGGTGCAACAAATAGTTTAAAGACAGAACTCTTACCTTACAAATGTGGTCTCTCAGTGTTCCTTTCTCATTGAACATCCTAATTACCAATGCAGAAGATTCATTTGTGGTCGCAAAGGTGATAGGGGATATGAAAGGACACTTGAAAGGAAACAAAAAAATAAATAAATATTATAAATAAATAAATGTTTTTTCTTTACAGCAACAATTTGGAAACTTCACATTGCTTACTCCTTGACACTGTAGGGGGACACTGGGTCGGGGCTTTAACTCTTTAGGTGTCAGGATATAAAGAAAAAACAAACAAACATTTTGACAAATATTTTACAAGATTGTGGTTTAAAGTGACTAGAAAAATGTGGCTTATGTTATTATTTTATCATTGATCAATAACATTCAGTAAATATTAGATACTGAATATATATTTGATTTTTTTGTCTTTACACTAAATGAACATGAGGAGAAAGAAAGTTTAACAGTAAACAGTATTGGCTATAGTAAACAGTAGCCTAAAACAGTAAATAGTAAATTACTATGCAACAGCAAAATACATGTGCATAAGTTCTACCACTTATCTGCCCATTGTAGTGTTCCAGACCACATGCGTTATAGTTCTTAAGACTATGCATTGCTTTGCATGGGTTTGTTTTGATAATGTCACACACAAGATGAAATGGCGTATTTACATATAGAAGCATATTTACATACTTTCATATTTCACAAAACTTTTTGGACATTGGCACACAGGACATAGCCGCTCTGTGATGAGTGTTCAAAGATTTAAGCGAGTTTCTTCAGCAGTTAAAGAGGATTAAGAAACTAGTTTAAACAAAGTTTAGACAAAGAACGGCGTCCAAGTTTGGCTTAAAAAATCCTTACCTCTTCATTTCTAAGTGAAAACGATTTCCTACTGAGCGTCAGATATATAGGCTATACTCACTTAAGGTTGTAAACATCACAAAAACCACATCACAAAAACATCACAAAAACCTTGTACGGTCTGTGTACTTTTTCGTTTATTCATTATTGCATTTTTGGATGTTACATGGGAAATAAAAAAAGACTTGTATATGAATTTGTACAGTTACATTTGATTTCTTAGACAGAGGCTAAAGCCATGGTTTCATGTCTTTTAGGAACTGAAAAATTAAATACTCAATCATCTCCAGCCAGAACTGATGAAGCTTTCTGGATGGAAAGTGAAATGTCCAGTTGCTTTAACTGAACATTATGACAATTAAGAAACTTGTTCAAATAAAGAACAGCCTCCAAGTTGGGCTTCAAAAATCCTCTTCAACTGCTCAAGAAACGGCGATTTCAAAATGAGCATCAGATACGGTTAAGGTTAAATATCACAAAATATTCAAAGCAGCCACGTCATGCGCCAATGTCTTGAAGGTCTTATGAAATACCTGCATGCGTTGTATGCCTTTGCAACATCACAAATTATGTCTGAATATGCCTCCAAAGACGCCATGTCATGCAGTTGACAGTAGGCCAAAAACGCTCTATAGGCCACTTCCAGGCAGGCCACAAGTCCAAAATAGACAAACATCATTACGAACGGCAGGTTTTTAGAATTTAATTTTCAGTTCGTAAAAGAAAAAAAAATTGCTTTGGCTTAATTTAACAAGTTATAAATAACTGTAAAAATGCATACATGTGTTTTTTCATGGATGTAACATCCAAAATACAATAACGAACAAACGAAAAAGTACATGGACTTTGTACTCAGTACAACGTGTTCTGGGTCATATAAATGCAAAATCGACTATGAGAAACTGTTCCGATGATTCTATTCCCCATTTTTAATCATAGAGAATCAAAGATGGTGTCATTTCTCATTTTCCTCTTAAGAATCAGAAAATGGAGAACAAAACTAGGGTAATTTCTCGTTTTCGTTTTCCAATTTCCAAAACAAAAAACAGGAAACTGATTTCTGATTTTGGATGTACCATCTTAGAACAGAAATCAAACGACCACAATGTACACAGACCCTTTTCCCCATTGCTTAGAAAACAGTATAGAGGGAGTTATATCATCCACTAAGTAAGTAACTCCATTTGTATATTACAGAGGTCAGGAACCTATGGCTCAAAAGCCAGATATGGCTCTTTTGATATGGCTCTCAGGTAAATCTTAGTTTACACAGTTTGTAGGCTCTTGGTTCTCTGATGGTGCTCATGCTGCTATAATGCTGCTACATCAGGTGTAGGCAGAGAGAGAGCAAAGTATGGGCAAGTGAGTTTGACATGACTAGTCAAAAAAGTTGTAGAGGGGTTGAAAAGACAAAAAAACAAAAGTTATCACACTGGTCAGTTAGTCTAATGACCCTATGAATGACCCAACACTGTAAGTTTTCAACTTAAGATGATCGCGTCACAGAGTTCAAACAACACAAAAATGATGTGAAAGTCTGTCAATGACACATGGAAAAATAAACTTACGGACAATGAAGGCAGCATCTTCATAGAAGTTAGCAGATCTTTATCAGAGAGAAATTTATCAGGACCAAACCCGATCTGTAAAAAAGGGGTTTACCACAGGTCACAAGGGGTTACCACTGCTTTTCATACATGGGTTGTTTTCATGTTGTTTCATGGCCTCGATTCTCCCGGACAAACTTTAAAAAAAAATTAAAATAATAATAATAATAATGATAATAAGGCCACACCAATAAAATTAGTTGGTTCTCGGATTTTTTCAGGAAAAATATGGAGCGAGCGAGCGAAATAAAAATAAAAATACGTTCTGAGGGGAAATTAGCACATTCACAGTTAATGTTCATTAAAGACATTTACTCATGTGATTAGGAAAAACTAAATGTGGCCTAATTTATAAACTTAACTTTCACACCTCACAGCACACTTTTTGTCATGCAGGTTTTAGGCAATGTACAAAAACTCATAATTCTGTCATTCTATGTTATGTAAAGGTTTGTCATTTATTTAAGAGTTTGTGAATCTAAGCACCAAGCAGGCTGGCTGTGGAATTGAGGTATGACATACAATGTAGACTACCTCCTGTAGCCTACGTTCAAACCCATTTTGTTACAGTTCATCACAGGACATTAGAACGTCAAAATCGCATTGATGCCCCAGATAGCAATTAGATAGTGACTAAAATTCAGTGATCAGCGCAACGGAGATGAATATTCATCAACGTGCAGTCACGTGAATCTAGAAAAGAGACGATTTTTTTTGCATGAGAAACAGAAGTGTGTGTGTGTGCGCGTGAGGACGTGAGTAGGCACATGCTATTCATTTATTTATTGATTGATTTTGATGGTGAAATACTTTGAATGGGTTTTTTTTCGCCTCTCAATCAATGAAATATCAAACTCACCTCCACAGAGTTGCACAAGCAGACTGCTCTCGGAACCGTGAGTAGCCTACAACTGCGCAAACTTCTCATGTCTCTTGTCTCTTGCGCTCTGAAGTGAAAGGCGCGATTTGGTTTTCGACATCAAGTGAAGGCAGCATGCTGCTTTTTTTTTCAGTATTATAGCCATTAGCCACAGTGTTTTTTATGTTCGTGTGAGTTCGAATTCAATTTTATTTTTATTTCATTTAGCATTTTTTTCAAGCGGCGAATCCGAGAACCAACTAATTTTATTGGTGTGGCCTAATAATAATTTACGCGCCTCTGGTTACATGTTTTTCACCTGCTCATATTCAGCTATTTGGACACGCCCACCATGGCTTAGTTTGAACTAGACATATCAAAGATATATTGAAAATGGAGACCGAACCAGATGTGACCTCATTTACTCTAGCTCCTCAGAAATCACAGAACACAGATTTCTTTAAAGCTTGTGAATGTCATTGAAGTCTATTGAAATCTGTTGTGTTTTGGAAGCCAGCTGGCACACCCAAAAAAATGAATGCATTTTTACATACATGTAGCTTTACCTAACACGTTTCACTCACCAGTCAATCAATTTGTCAAAATTGCCACCAGGCGATACATTTCGACACCTGCACTGGCATAACAATTAGTAAAACTGTGAGTTTTGTGTAGCCTAATAGATCGCTTGGTTTTCCTGATAAAAGGACGACATACCAAAGCATAGAAAGGTTGCAACAGAGATTCATTCTAGAACAGTAACGTTACGTGACCGCTTTTCCAGTCGGCTACTTTTTCCTCAGCGAGTCAGGCTGTCAAACAGAGCACCACACTAGGCGAGAGGTTGATACAGCAAGATAGAAGCAAACAGACAAGGTATGTGCGAAGAGGTGCTTAAGTGAGTAGCTGTCAGTTGAGTACCATTGTGCATTTGGCCATTTCAGTTTCCACACATGAGCCAGCTAGCATACCTCAGGTAGCTACGAATGAAATGCTAACGTAATGACATGAAGTTGGCATAAGCCTAACGTCACCTGAAGTTGGGCTACCTCTGGCAAACAAATAAATCAGTTTTCGTCTGCTTCTGCTCTAAGCCTCGATTTACCGTCGACACAGTTTTGATTTCACTTTATACTATGTAGAAGGTTAATCAGTGTTTTGTAGTTGTAGAGGTAAACATTAAAAATTAAGTTTACATAAGCCTAACGTTACCTGAAGTTAGGCTACCTCTGGCAAACATAAATAGAACTATATTATGCTCTAATTTGTATCCCAAAAAATAAATAAACTATTTTGACTGCAGATCATGCTACATGGTGCTAGTCTTGAAAGTTTTTCATAAAGGATCAATATTTAGGCTACATTAACTCATTGAGCATTTCCCCTCTGCATGTGTTTCACATGCTATTTTTTCACTGTTCTACAGTTTGATTTGGTACTATAATGGTTGTGTATCTTGTGTGGTAAAGGTTTGACAGGTCTGTGACGTTTATTACATGTCATGCATATGCCAGTACCAATTCCGACTCCAATCTGTACTTAAAAATTCTCAGTGTAGTAGGCTATCTGAGTGAGTTAACAATGCACAAAAACATAGTGTGGTAAAGTGTGTGTGTATTCTGTGAAGTCAAAAAAAAAGATGGCTTTTCACTTCGATCCCATTTGTTGAGAATAAATTTGGCACACCCAGTGTTTGCTGGTGCACACCCAGTGTCTTTTTTCTGGCTACGCCACTGGGTAACATACTAAAGAATAAGACAGATACATGAAGCCTTCTGCTCCAAAGATCACAATTTCTTTGTGGAAAATATGTGACATTGTTAATATCTCAGGTGAGTCGTAGGTTGTTCCTAAAATAATTTGTGATTACACCATTTATGTGTGTCAGTGTTCAGATAAGGAAATTTGACGTTTCACTTTCCATCCAGAAAGCTTTATTAGTTCTGACTGGAGATGGGAATATCAGGAGTTATATCTCCTGGCCTGTGGGTGTGAACTGTAGACCTGATCACATCCCTGATCATGCGACCAAGGATCAGAAGAATCATCCATTAACATAATTAATGTGTGATGATCAAAGGATCAACGATCACATGAAAATAATAGCATAGTCAATGTTTGATATTGGGCTTGAATGGGTCATGAAGACCACAGGATCTAGTAAAAAGGTTTCCCTGATGTTGAAGGGCAGCTAGCATCACAGGGAGCAGCTGAGATCTGTCCAGGGGTAAAGTGGCAGGGATCTCAAAGCACAATGGTATGTAGCCCCCCCCCCCCCCCTCCTTCAGAGTGGGATGCTCAAGATGTGTCTAGATGGGCTCTTTTACTCCTCTCTCATACCATCTGTCTTCCCTGTCCAAGATGTGCACATCCTTGTCATCAAAGAAGTGTCCCTTCTCTTTCAGATGTACTACTGAACGCTGGCCTGATGATGTGGGTCTCCTGTGTTGAGCCATGTGTTTGTGGAGGGCAGGGTTTCCCTATGTACACTTGACTGTGACCTGACCTTCAAGCCTTGCCGCCGCACCTTCAGAACCCCCCCCCCCACCACGTTACTTTAGGTTTGGAACAATTAGCACTTTTGGAGCTATTAGCGCTTTTGGAACGCTTTGCCTCCGTTTTTTTTCTCATCCCACCACCCCCCCCCCCCCCCCCCCTCCCCGTCCTCACGTTATGTTACAAAACTGATTAGCGCTTTTAGATCGTTTTTATTCCGTTTTTTTCTCTCATCCGCCGCACCTTCAATGACATCCTAGGGGAAACACTGGGAGGGGTTGTTTAGCTTCTTCATTGTATAGATTTGTGCATTCTTCATTGCATTGTAAGGCATAGACCACATTGATGAGGTTGTGCCTAGGAGTTTTGTCCTTAGGGTGAACCAGTCTCTTTGCGTGTTCCCTGGTTTGAAGTAGACTGGGATGTTGTGCTTACTGAAGATTCTTCTTAGTTTCTCAGATAATCCAGACATGAAGAGGACAACCATTCGCTTTCTTCTGTCACTTCTTTTTTTGGATAGTGTCTTGGTTCTACACCCATGAGAGAATTGTGTAGCACTGCGCTGTAGCACTAGCCTGTAGCACTGCGCATCTCTGAGGTAAACAAACCCTCGTGGTCAGTCGTGACATAGCTGAGTAAGAGCTGTAAAGGGGCAGTGCTTTTTCCAACATATGCGTACGAGCGTATCAAAACAAAGGCACTGCACGTGCATATTCTGAGATATCGCAATCTCATTTTCATATTATTGCCTAACATTATACCAGTTATTATTGTGAACGGTATAATATAGTTAAGTTAAGTCACTTTTATTGTCAATTTCTCTACATATACTGGACATACAGAGGAATCGAAATTACGTTTCTAGCTATCCCACAGTGATACGCACGGTCAGCAGAGCCAGAGGCCGCTGCGTCTCCACGCACTGCCAACCCATTCACACACAGTCATACACCAGTGGAGGGGATTACCATGCAAGGCTCCAGCCTGCCACCAGGAGCAATTTTGGGTTTCAGTGTCTTGCTAAAGGACACTTCGATGGTGTCAGGTAGAGTGGGGTTCGAACTTGCAACCTTGCGAACGGCTCCTCTACCACCTGCGCCACCACCGCCCGGCCTAGCCCTAGTCTACAGTTCACACCCACAGGCCAGGAGATACAAATCCTGACATTACCATCTCCAGTCAGAACTGATGAAGCTTTCTGGATTGAAAGTGAAACGTCTTCAAGCTCAAAAATGAGTCCAGTTGCTTAACTGAACACTATGACAATCCCAACTCCACACTTCATTGGTAGACTTCTGAGGGCCCTGACATTGATTATGAAGTGAACTGAGCTGATGGCCTGATTTTTTCTTTCTAAGTAATGTTTTTTTCCCTAAATCCTTTTACTTGCTAAGATTAAATGTTACTACAGAAAAGTAATAATTTGTAAGTCTAATAAATATGAATGTGCGTGTTTCTGAAAATGAAACAAAATTCTGAAGTCGTAACAAAGTATAGCGACAATGGCACACATTGTATGCACAGAACTCACCCAACTTAGGACTTGCCGCTCCTTGGACTGATCTTTGTTTTTAATGAGGAAATACTTCTTTCGTATCCGCCAGCCTGAAAAATGTAAAAAGGAATGCACGTTACTTTTTTCACAAAATGTATGGCCAAATAAATAAGATTGCTTACACATTAAACATGCTCTACAGCTAACATTATCTTTTTTCCTGTCTTCAGTGTTCAACAGATTAGGCAACCCAAGAACGACTGAGACCAACAAGACCAAATTCCTATCTACAGAAACTAGCATGCTTGAAACTCAGCCATCCTTCAGATATAATGTAACCGCAGTTTGACGTGATCGTCAGCTATTTTAAAAATATCATAGTATGATCTATCTATACTGTTACACCCGTAGAAAAAACAGTTTTGAGCAAAGCATGCACTTCTTTTACTGTGTACACACAACATACCTATCAATATCCTGCAAGTATTCTGCAAACTGGCACAATAACGCAACCTCTGCTTTTGTCAAATAGCCTCAGAGTTGATTTGGGTGCTACAGTATGTGACAAACACATACGCTCTCACACATACTCACACAATGACATAACGTTCATCATTATACGCAAGTTAATGTGGAATGTTCTGTACCCAACAAGTAACAGTAGGTGAAGTCAAAGCATAATGTGGCTGGCATCTATGGGGCCGATGCCAGAAAAGTGTGTGGAAAAAAAACACATCTCTTATTGTTTGTTGCATTACTTGCCAAGATTACATCAACAGTGCAACATACATACCACACACACACATACCTTCCCCTACAAAAATAAAATATTTGCCGCAAGTTTGCAGTAAACTTTATTTATTTGTGGCGAACAATTTAGTTTGCGAGAATAAATCACTACAAGTTTGCCATACTCAGCCACTAGTGCCAGTTGTAGCAATGCTCTGTTATCTAACGTTATCTAAGCTTCAGATTAAGCAATAATATACACTTTTCATTATTATAATGACTGACATAAGTGTCAGACGAGAATATCAGTGCCAGACAAGAAACACTTTGTGGTGTTGATAGTGAGCACAGCATATAAACTTCCTAGCTAGAGCAGTTAGACTTTTTCATTGGGGTCGTAAAAATTCTGTCACTGTCCATTATTATCTGTCATAATACTTTAACTTTTAAATGCTGATATTATAGACAATAGCCTAATGCTTATATTTAATAACTCTTCTTTTTATTGACACATTTTCAAAATTTATTCATTTATAAACTTTTGAAGTAAAAAGGTGAACAGATATTCTGACATTTGGTCACTTGTGAACTCATTTTTTTTCCGCTGCTAAAACATTGCAGCTGTTGTGCCTTAACGGGCATATGAACAATGTTGTTATTTGACTACGTAGCCGAACAAAGATAATTGTATTTAGAACGATTGAAGTGAAATATGAACAACACTTAGAAGGTTGAAGTTAAAATCTGAATTGTCCTTTTGTAGCTCAAATCTTCCTTCTGGCCCGCATGGATTTAAATTTGGAACTCGCTTGCGCATAATCAAACAAGTCAATGGAGACTGCCGCGGAGGCAGTCATTAAATGTTGCGTCTTTGACTCCGACAGACGACTTCTCATTGCCGTTTTAACGTTATTTTGAAGGCTGAATCCGCGCTCAGCTGCGACACTGGATACTGGAATAACCAGCGCCACTTCAGCCAAAACTCTAAAGTCGGGAAACATTTCTCCCAAGAAAGTGATGAAAAGACGGCAAGAGGCTCTGCCTGCGTGTCTGGCTGCGAGAGTGTGATTCCACAGAATCTGCCGTCTTGTGATGACTCTTTGAATTTCTTCTCCGCCTCACCGGCTCATTCATCAGGTCATCTAGGTTAGCGAGTGACATGTTCACCACTGGCTGAATGGATGAGATGTTAACGTACCAGTAGGCTACCTACATTTATGATTCATCATTTGTCAAAGTTACGAACGGCTACATTCTTTCGTAGGACGTGTGATGGTGGGGGGTTAATAAAACTAAATTAGGCTAGGTCTATATGTTATAAACAAGAAACAGCGTTATATTGGCATTGCTATAACACAAAGTAGGAGCCAGGGAAGACACAAACTCTCTTTTAAATAACAAAATTACGTGTTTCTTCAGATAATTGAGAAGAAAAACATTAATAGGCCTAGCCTACTGTAGCCTACATCAGACGGCTTAAAGTTTTAAGTCTGAGCGTTGGCTGGAGTGCGACAGGCGCTGAACAGCCATGCACAGTCTACAATGTAGCTACATGAGTAGCCCACTGAATACCAAGACAGCCGTAACGTCAGCTCAGATTTAAAGTTGGTGACGGCAATGAAGCTTATGTAGAGTAAGAAACTCACAACTTGCCTATTGTTTAAATTTTGTGTTTTATTGTAATTTTTATTATTGGTAATGGTAAAATCCGTCAAAATGAGAAATGAGAAATGTGCTTTGAGCAGATATTTATAGTGATGAATCGAATACATTCTATTGACGGCTCAAAAAACATCCATTGATTACAGGTCTCATTCCATCGTATTTTCATTAATTTTGTGGTGGTCTCTTGTCTAAAATAATGTAATGAGAGTTGGTTTCGACAAAAAATATGCTGTGGTTGTCTTGTTTCAAGCTATTTTAGTTAGGTGAAAACGAGAACAGGGATAGCTCAAGAGGATTCTTATGAATATTAATGATATGCAAATGTATCGCCTTTGATTGGCTAACAACACTGTGACGCTCCCTCTCTTACCCACTCTTACCACCTCTGCTCGCCATAGGAAACACATTACAGTCATGGTCAAAATTGTTGGCAGCCCAATTCAGAAAATCTAGTATTTCTCACAGAAAAGAATTTCATTATCACCTGTTTTGCTATACATAGGTTTATTCTCTTTATACGTATTGGAACAAAACAAAAACATGAGGGGAAAAAAGCAAATTGTCACACAAAACGTCAAAATTATTGGCACCCTTAACATAATTAATTAATTAATAGTTGCACACCCTTTGGAAAAAATAACTGAACTCAGTCATTTTTTATAACCATCAATAGGCTTCCTACACCTCTTACGTGGAATTTTGGACCACCCTTTTTTTGAAAACTACCCCGGGTCTCTAATATTGGAAGGGTGCCTTTTCCCAACAACAATTTCTAAGATCTCTCCTCAGGTGTTCAATGGTATTTAGATCTGGGCTCATTGCTGGCCACTTCAGAACTGTGCAGCACTTCACCATCCATTCCTGGGTGCTTTTTGAAGTTTTTCTGACACTGGGCCCTACAGTGCGACCCAAAATCCTTTGATAATCCTCGGATTTCATGATGCCTTTTACACAGTCAAAGGTGTGTGCAATGATCCAAGTGCGGCCATCCTCTTCTTCTGCTCACCATCGATGGCAGTATTTTGTCCCACTGCACAGCACAGACACTCCATTTCAATCGGCATCGGTTGGCACATTCTACAGTCACACCACTACTTTGTATTGGCTCTCGTTCTCTCAGCTGAATAGCCTTGAGTGGTCACAACATTCTCTCTTTCCAGATCCAAAGCTTGCAGCTCGTCTTCAGAAATCTCTGTAGTCAAAGTCACCATCTTCGTCTGTCAAGTAATCTTCCATATGCATTGCCATTACAACGCTGAGTCTTGGAAAAAGCTTACCTATATCAGTACACACGCTGGTGTATTGACGGAGGTTGGGGGTTTTTAGTTGCTGCATGGTGTCTTTTCAGGTGAAGCAGTGCTTTGCCGGAATATAGTCCCAAATAAAAATCAACCTCTTCAATCCCTTTGTGTCAATTTGCATTATTTGTACTTGATGTGAATGTACAGGTCACGAGAAGTAATTAGCAAAAGTTAGCAAAAAAAATTAGCAAAAAAGAATATTTGAGTTACTTTTGCTACAACGTGCTACATTACAGCGACTATGCTAAGCTAAAGCTAACGGCAGCATGCCAGATTAAGACAATGGCTGGGCCAGCAACAAAACGCACTTATCTAACTCGGCAGACTGCAGTGAACGACCCAATTTCACCTAGGGGTGGCGTATTCCTTTAAAGGTACAATGTGTAGCATTTTTAGTTGTTCATAATCTAAGTCTATTTTATAGAGGTCGACCGATTTATCGGTTGGCCGATATATCGGGCCGATATTTGCATGTTTTTAAGTCATCGGCTTCGGCCGATATCCTTGCGTGGTCGTGCCCGATTTGACGCCAGGCACATCCACGGACAGCCACATGTTACTGGAGTGGTGCAGCCGTATGTGAAGGCCCCTAATAAACTTTTGTAAGATTCAGTCAGAGACACTTAAAAAGACAGTCCTAGAAGATAAAGGTAAGGCTTAAATTCTTACAGTTCGATGTCCTGTTGTCATGTATTTGCTATTATTTTATTTGTAAACTGTGTTGTGTTGCTTCATTTACTGAAAGAAAAAACGAATAACATTTAACCGTCTGGAACTGGCATAATGCTGTAGCTGTTTGCCGTTAGCTTTAAAAACGAAAAAATATCAGCACCTTGCTTGCAAACATACTAGCCCCGTGTGTTTATTTCTCCTGTGTCGGGATTGTAGAATTTCACTCTGTGCATGGTGCGGGGAAGGCGGCAGCTCTCACAAACACTGCAGCGTGATTTGAGGGTTAACAAGACAACTAATTACTGTTAAATCTGGTTAGCATCATTAGTAGGCTATGCTGCAGACATTTGATTGAAACTCTTGCATTCAAGTTGACTGACCATCTACTAATGTTTTTCAACTCAAATACTTATAAGGCCTGTCCCAAGGAGAAAAAGTATTTGCTTACCGTGAAACTTCAACACATCCACAAACTGAACAGTCCAACCAGTAGTAGAGTATGATAGCCTAAGGTTAGCCTGCTACTTTGTTTACAATATTTGAGGCTTCAACCAGACAGCTGAATTTAAGAGGTGAAGTTGTAAGAATACTAGGCTATAATCTGCATAAAGTTTGCTGTTATGAATATCAGAAATTTCAGTATATATAATGTATAAATAATTACATAATGTGTGTGTGTTTCAAATAAAGACAAGCTGTGCATCTTGTTAAAAAAAAACATTAATATTATATGAAAGGAGAGCGATAATAAGGCGATGCAATGAAATATATGGGTGCACCTACATTTTATGCTAGTGAATTGAAGGCACTATTAATAGGCTAACCATGAATGTTTCTTCTGTTCAGTAATTGATGGCTGAAAAGAAACCAAATCCAGTGTGGCAGCATTTCAGCGAGCCAACTCCAGGGAAGGCAAGGTGCAATATCTGCAATGGACTAGTGAGCTTGGGAGCTGAAAAAAGTAAAAAGAAAAACACCACAAATTTGTGGAGTCACCTAAGGTGTCATCATCTCCAGGCGCAGCAGCTGCCTCTACATCCAAAGTAGGCATACCTCAGCCAACTATAACAGAAATTTTTCATGCCCAGCGCAAATGGAAGAATTCTGATCCCAGGTCAAAAAAACTTGACACCCTAGTAACCGAAATGATTGCCACAGACAACCTGCCATTCACATGTGTCTCAGGTATTGGTTTCCAGAGGCTGGTGGCTGCAATGGAGTCCAGATACAAGCTGAAAAGTGAGAAGCACTATCGCACAAACATGCTAGAAAGTGTAGTTGCAAAAGTTGAGAAAAAAATTAAAGAGCTTATAGCAGAGGATGCTGGCCCTGTTTTGTCTTTCACAACAGACTGTTGGTCTGGGGACACTGAGGCACTAATGAGTCTAACCTGTCATTTCATTGATGACAACTGGGAATGGAAACAAGTGGTCCTAAACGCCAAGGCCATGTCTGGCTCCCACACAGGGGAGTACATAAGCAACATGTTCATCAGCCTGCTAAAGCAGTGGGACATCAACCATGACAGAGTTGTACTTGTGCTCCATGATAGTGGGGCAAACAGGATTCAAAAAGGCCTCAGACTGGCCAAAATACCTGACCTCAGCTGCAGCGCCCACACCATCCAGCTTGTGGTCATTGATGGCATGAACAATCAGAGAGTGGACATTAATGCCAAATTAAAGAGCATTGCTAAACATTTCAACCACTCCGTGCTGGCAAAGCAGAATCTTAAAAAAATTCAACAAGACCTTGGACTCCCCGAGCACAGCATTATCCAGTCTAAACTGACTCGTTGGAATTTCACACTCCACATGATGCAGAGAATGCTAGAACAAAAAAGGGCACTCAACATCTATGCTGGAGAGTATGGAAAAATTGCTACTCTAGCTCCAGATCAATGTGTCCAAACATAATGTCCAATTTGATTGGCACGTTGGAGCCTGTTGAGGAAGTCACCCTCGAGGTCAGCAGGTCAGACGCCTCCATTGCCAGTGTCATCCCAAGCATTGCTGTACTGAAAATGGTGCTTCAGGCGGAGGGTCCAAACACAAGAGGGATTCAAACCCTAAGACAGATCATGCTGCAAAGCCTGGAGAAAAGGTTTGCAATGATGGAGGACACTAAATGTTAGGTGCTAGCGACACTACTGGACCCCCGATACAAGGGTCATGTCTATTTTCACACTTACCAAAGCAAAAGAGTGGATACATGAAGAGCATGTCATTGTGTCCGAGCAAATGACAATGGCCACTGAAGACCAAGGACCACATTAAAAACAGAGAAGGGTGGAGGCTGAAGAATCACCTCATCCCTCTGATCCCTCTGGCCACTCTCTTCTTGATCAAATGTATGCCAACATTTTGGGGCCTCATGGAACTCCAACTCAGGAGAGTGATGACCACCACATCGCAGAGCAGCTGGATCACTATCTCCGTGAGCCATTGATTAATAAGCAGACTGTAATCCCGCCTCCACCTTCTTGCACCACTGGCAAGGAAATTCCTTTGTCCACCCCCCTCCTCTGTTCCCAGTAAGAGAGTGTTCAGCGAGATTGGGAACATCTATGAAAACAAGAGGAGCCACCTCACAGGCGAGCATGCAGAGCAGCTGTGCTTCCTACATGACAACGTGCGATTCCTTAACTGGGAATACTGAGGAAGATTACGGGACTGCAACTGAGTTCAAATTAAAGTACATTACTTTTTATTTTTATTTATTTTTTAAGTTTACATGTTTATTTATATATATTGCTCATTGATTTTTTTTCCCCTTAACTTTAGATAAATATTTTATTTTGATATTTCATATAAAAAAGATATTTTAAGACAGTGTTCAATAAATTGTTACGTTTGGAAATCTTGTGCATCCTCTTTTATTATTAGTATGATATTTTAGCATGCAAATTAAGGGGGAAAAGTAAAGGTATTGGCCCTAAAGATCGGCCAAAAAAAAAAGGGCATCACATATTGGTGATCGGCTGACTCTGACATCTAGACATCGGTATCGGCATCGGTTATAGAAAAACCCATATCGGTCGATCTCTACTATGTTACCTCTTCACAAATATGTGCTTTTTCATGAATATTTACCACTGCCATCAATGTCAAGTATTCCAAATGGTCGATTTACATAGGCATGAATGGGTGGCCTCGCTCCATAGTCATTCGGCATCTTGAAAAACATTAGCATGTAAGGGACATAATATTCTGATGCTTCGCCATTCGCATTTTTTGCTATCACGTGAAACCTAGGTCATGCTATGTGCCAGTCGCCCGGCTAATTTTGTAAAAGAAAACAAGGAGGATCACGCATACTCAAAACCCAAATTTCAGGAAAAGGCGTCTTCTTTTTCTTCTCCCAAAAAAGAAAAGGGATATTGAAAAGAGCAAGACCAGCGACATCGGAAAAAAGAGTGAACATCGATCAGAGCTGCTAATTCCCTAACGTAATCATGGATGCATGCACGATGAAGGAACAGGATTGAAAGAGACGCCGAATTTGCTTGCTTCCTTCTGGACAGGTGGATGTCTGAATTCATAATGTTTCATTGCACGATCGTCTAGAACCAAAGATCTCCGCTTGAACCCTCTCTGGTCTAACAGTAGGTGTAGGCTCTCAAGTAGAGACCGATGCAAAATGCGGGATACATTTTGAAAGCTCATTGCCGGCAGGAGCGGGATTGCATTATGCGGGAGCGGGCGGTAGGATGATAAACTGTAGTCCCGCAAACACAATTTGAGTGTAAAATAAAATATACAAATGATTAATGTAGTGTCTAGCATACATAATTTGTGCTGGATGTTTTATTTACTGTTACTAAAATCATTAAAACTTGCAGATGTAGCCTACCCAGATAGCAAACGGGCATCGAATCGACATTGGTTGTTGGTTGGAAAGGTAGGTTTCCATCAGACGACCGAAATTCAATGTTAAATCAACGTGGTGGACGGTCGTAGTGGTACACCCGAGGGAGTGCAGGGCTCTAAGACAAAGTTCAAAAAGTTCAGCCGATTAAAAGGCCTTTCAGTGAGATAGAAGTTAAGGCAACGTCCCTCTTGCAAGATTTTTGCGGGCGGGACAAAATATCTTTGCGGGTGCGGGCGGGAGTGGGACAGCACAATGCGGGTGCGTGCGGGAGTGGGACTGATAATTCTGTCCCGCGCAGCTCTCTACTATCAAGCAGAAGCTAACGTTAGTTCAGTAAGGTTCCCTAATGTTTGGCATGTTATAACGTTGACTGGGTAGATTTACCTGCAATGAATAAGTCCTATTTATTTTATTTATTCATTTCGCTTCATCTAAGCTATTTTACATAGCTTAATTTCATAGCCCTCTGTTTGACTTGTACCCACAAGCTACAGGTTTTATACTCGTTTGTTTGTAATAATCAGGTAAAAATTGTTGTCATTCATTCAAGTCATTAGGCTAACCCTTGTTTTTTTCAAGAAGTGGCAAGCTTAGTGTTATAATTTTATCTACGAAATGACATGCTATTATATTCCACTCTGCACTTGAATGTGAGTAAGCTGTGAGCTAGTTGTGTGGTGGGTCAACCGTGAGGTACAACGTTACAGAATAAGAAAGGTGAAGAGGGGATGTTCATCGAAAGCAGCCATTCTTTCTTACTTAAAAGTGGCTACAGAAGCAGCCATTTGGTCGCTTTCGGTCGAGAAGTGAGAAATTTTAATTTCTCATTTATATTGTCACTTGTTGCCACTGCCTTTATCTAGACGTTTGACATATTGATGTTTTGACTTGCAAAGGCTACCATAGCTGTAATACATCATTTGAACTGCGTGGCGCAAGACTTAACAGTAGTTTGACAAACATTTTACACATTGGACCTTTAAGGTTGATACCAATAAGTGCATGCGTTTACCAAACCTCTCCAAGTATGTAGATCAATGCGCCAATGGTAGACTGAATTAAAAACTAACATTAATCCTGAGTCATAAAAGGCCACCTTAGTGGTCTAATTTATGTGTTTAGGAGAATAGACTATGAACTAAGTAGTTAAATGTCAGACCTTTAGGCAATACTAACTTTATACAAATGGTAGGGATGGGACGAAATATCGTTTGACGAAATACCGCGATACAAAACGTGACGATACGCATCGAGGTGTGCCATCATTTATGTGTCTGTTTGCTCTTTGATGAGGCCACTATTGTGCTGCCTGAAAAGAAACGTGGTGTGTTTGTATGCATTCTGATTTTCATCGTAGGCTGTGTGCAGGTTATGCAAATAGTCGCTGTCCATGATCGCGTGTGTGTTCTTCTTTCCCTCTGGTCGGTCAGTGTGTGTGTTGCGGTAAATGCTGGTTGTCATGTGCATGTTGTAATGTAATATTGTGTAGGCCTATCCTTTTTTGTTTTTGGGCCTTGGGCTGTAGTGGTAGGCCCTATGGGAAGTGGTTCTCGCACAGAGATGGGTCGAGATAGCGTGCTACGCCACTGAGGAGAGGCAAGCACATACTGTAGGCGCCCCGTTTAACCCTGACGAGCTGGACCGCATTGAGAAGAGCCGAAAGCAATAGGCCACAGTGAGGCAGCCTCATCTTGCAAATTAAGAGTAACTATTTGTTGCAACCACAGCGTTCTGGGTATACTTCGCATAGCAGAGGAACTGGGCAAAAAAAAAAACAATGGCCAATAAGAAATTATCCTCCCTAAAAATGCACTCTTGGTGTCTTTTTTTGTTGTTGTTGGCAATGGAACTGTTGTATAAAAGCATTATCGCATAATGCTTAAGTAATCTTTTTTGATATCGTATCGTGACGTATCGTATCGTGACCCTGGCATATCGATGTGCATCGTATCGTGAGTTTAAGCGTATCGCTATCAAATGGGCAAACTTTATTTGCGTTAAAATCAGGTTTGACGACTGGTTTGGTCGTGAAAAAAAAAAGAAAATAATGTGAAGATTTCAGTTACCTAAAATAGCCTATTGGCGCTTTTCCAATACACCATTTCAGCCCAGCTGTACACGGCTCTACTCGACTCTGTTCGCATTTTTTTTGCTTTTCCACTAGGTGCTGTACCTGGTACCAGGCAGGGCTCTAGACTAACTTTTTGCTCTGAGTTGCACTTTTTCCCTTCCTTGCAAAGGGCCAACTCGTAATTTGGCCTTCTTGATCTTTGACCTTGGCTGGAGATTATTTAATAATGGAACGTACAGAAATGCAAAATTTAGAGGGATGCTTTTTTGGCAAAACACTACCAAAAAGCATCCCCTTTTCTGGTTGTATTGTATGTCCATTACATTCAATCTTCACAGCATTTAATAAAGTGCAAATTGCAAAAGAAAAAAAAAACCACAACAATAGGCTACTATGGTAAAAAAAAAACATGATGTGAATACAGGGTGTATACAGCAATCATCAAGTTCTATGTAATATCTTTTAGTACCTTTTTTTTTAGTACTTTCTATTTTTTTTTTTTTTATTCCATCACAACACTGAGTTGCAATTGATACTATGCAACCTTTTTTAAGTTTAAGCTTAAGAAGATGGACATGTATAGTCTGGTGCATATATGACAATCAACCACCCAACCCTAAAAAAATTCTAACAAAAGGTTTCAAAGCTGTTTTGTGTAGTATTAGGTGTGCTTCATAACATACTGAAAGTTTACCAAAGTTTGACAACCGGAAAGATGTCATTTTCAAGATGCCGTCCAAGATGCGCATGAAGCCCTAAAAAAAACCTAATCCAATAAGTTTTAATTATTTATTTGACTTAGCCAAGGAATCGTGTGCTCGGTACTTGTAGACCTATGCCCTTGGTCTAGGTCAGGGCCTAATACTTTCAGTGAAATTACGCATGCCACCAGTCAATGTAGACTACGCACCATCTCACCTGGAAACCTGGCAATATTTGGAATTAACGAGAGGATAGTCTCAGATATGAAAAAGGAAAATACCGCTGTGTAATCCATTTATTTCAGCAAATTAACTGTATTCTGATTATCACCTATTTAAACAGTAACTATAACGGAATACAGTTACTCAGAATTTGTATTCTAAATACGTAACACCGGTACATGTACTGACTGCAGATGGGTTAATTGCATTAAAAATTTTAATCAGATTAACCATAATGATAGATTAATCCGCGTTAACATGTTCATTTTGACAGCCCTAGTATATATCTTTCTATAAAAGTGTCGTACTTCTAAGTACTTAAAAACATGAGTACGGGGAAGCTCAAATTTTTCAATTAACTAAATGTTGCGAATACACCGTCTACAAATAAATCTCTTACTGTGGCTAGGCCTTTCTGGTACCACAGTCTAAAACCACCATGATCCATAGAGGGAGGGAACGGGTTTGAAGCAAAGTGGCATATGAAGAGATAGACTTTTGATTCCCAGATGTTTACAAAACTGTCTCCAAATATGCATGTGACAAGTGTGTTCTTCCCACGGTTACAATGTAAATTAAATTCAGTTCAGGTGTGAATTCCTTATGTCCAGTGCTATCAAGGATCAAGTCAAGTGGCAGGGATTACTCACGTACTCACGAGATGTCAGAGACACAATCTGAAATTCAAGCAGAGAAGGTTGACTCATCGGGTGGGAATGACAGCTGGTGTAGAATGCCACCGTGGCCTATAGTGGTAGATACAGCACTTGCAATGTTCAGCAGCGCGGACCGCCTCCAATAGAATACAGTGCAATACAATGCAATACAGCAGTCTTTAGAGGGAACTTGTGAGAGAAAAAAACAGAACGTTGCTTAGCCCTTCTTTAAGATCAACAAAACAAAGCTTGAGATGACCTTTTGGTGGTTAAACCCACTATGTGTAAGTTTTATTTTTTTCGTATGAGAATTTCTCCCATCTATCGGCGAAGTGGTATACTGCAGACGCTTGAATAAAATGTATTAGCCCTTCCCTTCCCTTGGTCCTCATTTCCCATGGTCCTCATTTTGAAAATGGCCGCGCAAAATGGATATTCTCATTTGGTACCCAACCACATCTACATATAAATGGAAATTACCAAGTTTACGGGAACACTACAATTTATTAATGGAGGTAATTACCATTGTTTTACATTATATTTAAAAAATATATATATTATTTTTTAATAAAAGACAAAGATAAATAGAAGATAAATCCTACACATAGTGGCTTTAAGGATGAGCCCCGACTCTCATGGCTTGAGCTTGGCCGTCACTAAATTCCCTGTCAGTTTCCCGCACTCATGCTGTGATGGGCAATTGATGCCTTTGCTTTTTGTCAAGCCAGCCAAGTCAGACAACTGATTCTTATAATGTTTTACTTGAAATGTGTCTTGTACATACGGAGTGAAAATACTGTATATCCATGTTTGGTATCATTTTAAAGGTCGCAGTGCAAGAAGTATAAAGGTCAAAGTGCAGAAATGATAGAAATTCTCTATATGTGATATTTGTGAACCTTGGAAGAAATATTCCTTCTTCCTGGAAACTCTTCCTATTCCTATACAATGTATTGACACCCTGTAATGATCAAAGGAACCACAGACAGAGCAGGTGTCAATTCTCAATCGTATGTAAATAAATTCTCAACCATATGTAAATATAGAGTGTTGTTCTGGCATGGATACTTAAAGCAAAGCACAAAGAAATTCTAGGAACTTCTGTTACTAGCAGACCTCCCATGCCATTGCATGAAGCCATTTCCATGTCTTTGTTTGTTAGTCTTGTTGAATATATTATTGACTATTTAGTTGCCATTATTTTGGTAATATTGTTGCATTGATTGTATACATACTCAGGTTACTCAGGTTACAATAAATTCTAATCCTACAGAGGTGTTACCTGAGCATGCTTGAATGTACCCTTTGCAGCTGATTCAGAAAACTGCCTGCTAATAGCGGCTACTTTGTCATTGAAAAATGAAGCAAAAGTATCTGCTATCAGATTGGTTGCAGGAAGTGGCGGTGGAGGGTTGAGTTAAGTTTTGAAGGTTGAGAATAGTCTCCTGGTGTCAGTGGCATTCTGAATTTTGTCATTATAGAAAACCTTCATTGCAGCAGTGACATCAGATGAGAAGGAGGACAGCAATGCCTGGAACCTGTTTAGGTCAGGCAGATTTTTTGTTTTGCACCATTGTCTTTCAGCTGGTTGGTACACCGTTTACAGATGGAATCATCGAGCCAAGGATGTGACTGGGAGGACCGAGCTGTTTTAGTGGGTAGGGGACATAGCCTATCGAGACGCAACCTCAGGGTAGAGCACAGAAGTCAATGGCATCATTAACCTCACGTGAACCTAGTGCATGATGGTGGAAGAGCAGAAGCAACAAGGGAAGTGAAGTGAGAGGGAGAAAGATTGAAGAGACTGCGGCAAAAAGATACCATAGGATAAGTGGTCAGAGATATTTCAGGAAAACATAAGCTGAACTGAATGAAATAGTCGTCCGAGGGGTGTATGTAGAGGTGTAATATCCAGGAACTCTGTGGAGCAGTTGAAGGCATATATAAGATCCAGCTCCTTCTCGCCTGCTTTGTGAGTTGGAGAACTGTGAACCAACTGTAGATCAAAGGAATGGATAAGTGATAGGAAATCTGAAGAGCTTGGATTGTCTAGGTGTTTCACCAAGGACAAGCACGGGGCAGTCATGCTGTGGAATGGATAAGAAGTCACCTAATTGCCCTGGAGGGCAATAGATGGCAACCAGGTAGATTTTGACTGGTGCTGTCACCAGTATGGCATGGTATTCAAAGAAGTTGTATTTAGCTGACAGTTGGTTGTATTTCCACTTGTTGGAAATTAGCAGGCCTGTCCCACCACCTCATCTGAAATCTTTGTTGTCCAGCCAAATTTCTTGAAACCGGCATTTCCCCGGCATGTTTGCCTGAAGTGTCGCCACTAGCCAAGATATTGCATTCCCGCTCTAAATGTTACACATTTTTAGAGTGGGAAATGTTTTGGGCAAAACAAAAACATTAAAGGTGCATCCACACATGACACGAGAATACACAGCAGGTTTTGGCTATTACATAATTTACTGTTAATGAAGTTCCCTGATATTCCCTGACTGAGCATGCAAATTGACATAAATCCCTGACTTTCCCTGACAGGAAATGCCTCCTCAGAAATTCCATGATATTCCAGGAATTCCCTGACCCGTGGGAACCCTGTTAGGCCCTTGTAGCTTCCTCATAAACGCATGTTTATGTGAACTGGGTCGGGGTTGGCCTGTGGGTCTAGGTGCATCCCTCTCCTCCACTGCTGGACCATTTTCATTTGTAGGCATTTTAATATATCTATTAAAATCTTGCTTGACATGCAGGGTTTGGGAGGGCTTCTTCCATTACCAAAGATTAACTGCTCCTTTACACCTTTACCTCGCGCACAAGAAAAAAATGGTTGAATAAGAGTGTGAACTCTGATTGGTTGATTACAATCTAATAAACCAATATAAAGGTGCTCTGAGATTCGGCAGAATTTTGGCACAATTCATTTTTGTCTGAAAGCTTAGGCATTTCCCCTTGATCGGCTTGCTTTTTGCCCCCTGAAAATATTGTGAAAAAACCTAGCCTCAAATGACAACACAGGGGCTCTAATCCTCAAACACACACAAACACACCAACAAGATGGTTGGGGCAACACGTCAACCCCCCTTGGTGCCGATTGGTTAGCATTTTGTGTTAGAATGCTCTATTAGAGTCAAGTAGTTCCTCTCAGTTGAAATATAAAGGCAGAAGGTTTTCAGGACAACACAAGATTTTTCAAGGCATTAAAGCTTTTATATCAACTGTTTTCTAAGACAAGCAATGGTGCTGAATTGGGTAGGATATTTCAGGGGTGACTTACCAATGTCCTTTAGAGGTTCAACAACCTCCCACTTCGGATCAGACCTGAAGAACATGGATACTTGCTGTAAGGCTATTTCTGCAGAGAAAAAAAAAATTGGGTAAATTCACACAGCACACATTACAGGAAAGCTTTTGAAAAGCATGTTAATGGTCAGGAGCTTGTTTTTATAGTATTTAATTCTATTTAACCCCCAGCTTTGAAATTCTCTGTCTTCTAACAAAACTACTTTTAGCAAACCAAGACTTTTAAAGACCCCACGGGGACCCTGTATATACCTCTAAAAAAAAAAACTGAATGTCATGGCGATATTGTTTGAATGTCATGAAGAACAAACGCTCTATAGTATTTTACACCAAATTAGAATTTGCATGGCTCCCACACAAAGAGTATTTTTTTTTCTGATGAATTATGCCATGACATTATTGTTATAAAGCATATCAGCAGCAGTCATGGAGATAATATCACAGGCGACAATGCCGTGTTAGTTGCATCCAGGGTGAGGCACACACAAAACGCTTGCCACATATCTCTCCATCACTATGTTTTCTGACTAGATTCGTTGACAAAATTAGATTTAATTTTGCGGGTAAAAATAGGCTTGGGCGGGTGTTACCTGCTAATCGCTAACCAGTGTAAGGCTGTCACAGGCTCATGTTACTGCATGTGACGCTAATACATCAAAATGCATGGAAATTGCCAATATAACAGCACAATACAGTAGGGAAATGGTATGAAATGAAATAATATACAAAATAATAGTTATGAAAGTGGTGGATTACAGTATAGAAAGGAGACAGATATTACATTAGGAAAAATGAAATTGACAGAAATATATGTAAACCTACAGATCACTCCATCGTCTCTGTCACTGTCACTCCATCGTCTGTCCAACATGACAGGAACATCCTCATTACTACTTTAGCAAATATGAATACTAGTAATGTTTAAATTTTATATTATATTTATTTTAAATTCTCACTTTTGAACCTTTGTCCTAATTTTTAGACATGTGTTACATAGATAGCCTATGTAAAATAACATTTAGAAATTGTTATATTAGTCAGGTAATGTGGAAAGAATCGACAATCGCTCGTTTAATCGTTTAAAAAAATAATCGTTTGTCCCAGCCCTATTTCTGACCAGTGTCAGTTCTTGCTTCAAAAGTAATTTGTGATGTAGGCTGATTCAACCACTTGTTTTAGACTTAATATAACAACACATGGTCCATTAATGCAGTGTTTCAATAAATTGCTTGTCATTTTAGACAGAAAGAGATCTGTTAAAATATCAGAATGTAATAATTCCTATCCACTTTCTGACATTTAAATGATCTTTAATTGAAATGACTGTCATGCTAACTGGGCACTAGCCATAAAACTTTGTAAGTAGGTAACTCACCACCAGGATCAATGCCAGATATCATAATGCAAACTAGTCCAACTTTTGGAATTTTCTTTTTCTTCTTTTCCATCTTTTGCATCTTCTCATCTTTACTTTTAACCTAGGGTTATGCTGAATAAGCCTTGTCTCAAACCACACACGGTCAAATGCGGTTCCAGTAGCTGACTATCCTCCCATGTTTGTTCTGACTCATCAAAGCCTCCTTTGACAAGATAAACCCAGCAAGTACATGTTGCAAATGCAAATGTGCAGTTCTATGAAAGCCACTAAAATCCATTCTCACCAGGGAAATTTTAATAAAGCCTCTGCTCTCACTCTTCACAGCTTTTGGAGAAAGAGTTAAGCTCAGCTGTCATTCACACAAGTTAGCCAATGGAAATGTATCCCCTCAAAATCTCATGAAGTTTATGCAAAAACTGCTGGCAAAAGATCAGGGAGCATTGATTCCATATTCAAGTAGATTAAAATCTTGCCTCATCATACACTGCAGTTCTTGGCAAATTAGTCAAACTTTTTTTTATTTAACATATACAAAGCATTAGACACCAACCATGAATGTAGAGCCAGCCCTAAATGAGATTTCTATCAGTGACGTACAGTCAGGGGGGGAGCAGGTGAGGCAATGCCTCCCTTGTCATCATGGAAATTAGAAAATAAATTAAATGGTTTTATTTTATTTATCAGTGATTTCAAGCCTACTTTAAAGTTATTTTCCATTTAACTTCAACATTTTTTTAATATCGTTTTCAACATCATTGATTATTCATATTTACTGTTCAAATACTCCAAAGACACACATGCACAAGGCAGCAGCCCGCTGAGCCTATCCATGGATTGCGGTGCGCAATGACTAACTGTGCTGGCATGCTATGCTAGTGACATGCTATCGCTGACTCTCTGCATGTCGCTATTAAAATGTCCAAACCCTTATCATATGAAGTCAATTTCTATAGTTTAGCTGGTGTGGATAATGCACAGTATTTTTTTTAATCAACAACTGTATGTACTACCTGAGCATCGATCGTAAAACTGCTGCAAAGAGAGAGCCTACTAGGGGAAGCAGGCAGCTCAGTATTAAGTATCAGTATTAAACGAATCTATATACTAATCAGTTACTGTTGTATAGCTATTTAGAGAGCTGTTAGTTTAATCAATAATAAAGTCTTAGAAGAAGGTTGGATAATTTATTGTTATGGGCCTTTTTGTACATTAAAAAGCTCTTGTGAGGTTAAACTACTTCTGTAATTTCTTTGTAGAAATGACAGAAATGACAAATGTAGCTTGCTACATTTGGTCTTCAGGGTGTTTTGGTGTGGTGAAGCTTCATCTGATGTGGAGTAACTGGTAGCTTAGTTAACTACCCTTTCTGAGTAGCTTGCCCAATCACAAGCTACTCAAATACGTTCTAATACGTACGTAAATCTGACTATGACGTCAGTGCCTCACCAGCCATGAACCTCACCGCACGTCACTGATTTCTATATACTGAAGACATAATGAGGACATTATTGAGGATCAATAGTAATTCAAGTAATACTAATTAACTTTAAGTCTAGACTCAAAACTTTTCTATTTACTGACCCCTTTAGTTAGGGATGGTGTATGGTAAGCCACACCTCCTCAGGGTATTATTGGAAAGGACTGCCTCTGCTGTAAGCTCCCGTCCAGGGCTTGGTGGCCACTGACCATTTCCTTTGGTGGTGTTGGCTTGTTATACATCATACCTTAGTTATGCTGCTATAGTTTAATGCCGCCACAATCCAGCCATCTGTTAACCCGTACAATTTTCACTATTCTTTCTCCTCCTCTCTCTTTCCTCTCCACTTACTTCTCTCTCTTCACTTAGTCAGCATCTGTATATGGTTTCACATGCAATATAACTCACATTCTCTGAAATCTGATGGAGACTGTTCTAACTCATCTCCTCTCTGATTTTCCATGCCTTTACCACCCTGTCGTGAGTCATCACTGCCTTCCACTGCCTGCGCCTGCACCTCCTGGGTTCTCCTGGGACCTTCTTCCAACGTGATTCGGCGGTACTCATGAATGGTCCTCAACCCACTCCACTGTCCATGCCACTGCCTCCCTGCTGAGGGTCACCCCTGCCTTCCACTGCCTGATCCTGCATCTCTGGCTTCCTGGGTGGTCTGCCTTCAGCTTCACAGATGACCCTGACATGATTGATACAGCCTCTAGCTGGCCCCTGGATTGACTGCGCCTAATGACATGGGACTATATCCTGGGATTCTAATGGGACTCCTATATTACTTTACTTACCAAAATTTTCTTGTAATGTGTATCTAATGGAATAATAGTGGACTACTCACCATCTGAGAGACTGAAAACCTGCCCTAGGCAGTTGGGTTAGCCCCTTGAGCCGTCAGAACTGCCCAAGGTTTCTTCCTCTACCATAACAAGTAAAAACAAAAAACGCTGCTAGGGAGTTTTTCCTTGCCCCTGTTGCTCATTGGGGCTCTTGTGTTAAGCGCTTTGTGACATGCCTTTTGTAAAAATGCGCTATATAAATAAAATTGAATTGAATTGAATTAACACCAATATAAAGCGTTGTATATAACAAGTTGCATTTGAATAATAGCTTGTATATAATACCCAAACACAATGGAGGGTCCCCATTCTGACACAAGGGCCCTACGTCCCAAGGGGTTCCGCTGCCCCTAACCCTGAATTGCAGTGACTTGGGCACCTGCTTGTGCTGACACATAACACTATCTTTAAAGCCACTGCAAGCTTCAAGAACAAAATAGCAAATGAATATGTTAATATCTCAGACTGAACTTGAAAGACGGAGTAGCTTCTTCTTAAAACCTAATTGAGCTCGATTTAAAATCAAATTTTTAAAAGGCATTATTTTTGCCTGTTTACCTCTATGATGCCCCTTACCAGTGTAGTTTGTAGAGTAATTGTTAGTGTCTAGGAACTTTCTGACCAGCTCACAACTGGATAGGATGTGGTGTTGAGTGATGAAGTCAAGATAGGTCTGCAATCCTTTCTGACGCTCAGCTATAAACTCTCGATCCATATTCCCAATTAGCTTCTTAGGAGGAAGAGGAAGGCTGAGGCCAGAAATCTGTCGAAAAAAAAGAAAGGCTCAATTTGGTGAGGGGATAGCTTTCAGTTTATTGATATGCAAACAGTTGCCTTTATCACACACACACACACACACACACACATATATATATATATATATATTATATATATATGTATATACATACATACATATCACATACTTGCACTTTATCCAATATGTAATAGCAAAGCTAACAACAAAATAAGAATATGTCTAATGACTATTTTGCAACTTACCAATAGGCTGTTATTCAACACATCAAAGTCACTGTATCTCCTAATGACCTGAAAATGATATATTTATATATTTACAAAAAAATCTTCACAAAAGGAGTTAAAGTGAGGAGTCTTATAAGACTGTCACTGGCATACCTGCCAACTGTTTTCGGTAGCGACACCCCTCTGCACACGGATGATGTATTCCTAAATTGAAAGAAAATAAAGACTGATCAATAAAACTAAACAAAAATGAATATCTTTCCAAGCTTTACAAAGGTGCGACCTATGTATTTGTATGACAAACAATCTCCCAATTTTGGGAAATTGTGGTTAAAAAGTTCTAGTTTAGAATAGACTGTGTCCACTTCTAGTCAAGCGCCAGAAAACACACAACATTTTTAACTGTCAAAAAGGGGGGGTATCAGAACATAAAGCAGCTAAAAGGCTATTTACCTAGTAATGTTATGGTATCAACACTTATGTGACACTCTTAGCTGCTATTATAGCAGATGATAAATTGATTAGGAACATGTTAGATAAAAACAATCAAAAAACAAGAAAAAAAGGACTGTGGTGGTCTCCTGCTTTCGGTTGAAGACTGGGAAAGATTATGCTCTCAGCAATGGGAGACAACATGCACGGCTCAAGGGTGCGACTAAAAAGAATCCTAGTCTGCGCAACTCAGCCTCTGTGTGGTCACATAGGAACATAAAGCAGCTAAAAGGCAAAGATTTGTACATTCAGTCTTGTGCACAAGAAATAAACTGATAATAAGACCAACAGTGAGAAATATTTAACAGCTAAACTCACAATAAGTTTACATCAACGGATGTTCCCAGCGACCCAGCGGACTTTTTTCTGAGACTTTAATTCACAGGGGTGCTTGTTACATGGACAAGTAAGACGTACTTAGAACATCTCACGTGCTATCAATTCTGTCAGCTATGGATTCGCATTGGAACACAACGCCCACTCAGCATTTGAGTAATTTACCAACCATATTGTCAATGTTACATTGAAAAATGTTAACATAATGTTCGTTTAATGTCATTTCGTGTTTACTTTCTCTTAACACGTATTCTACAACCAGCAGCCACGAAGCGTCAGCATCCAGTTCACAGCAGCACAGCTACTGGCATACTATATTGTCTATATAATGCTTGGTCACGTCTTTTAAGTTATCAACCCAGTTGGTTATTTGTTGATGAGCTAACTGACTGTTGATTTATGCTAACTGATGGTACAAGCTTAGAATGTCATAACCATGTTAGTACACTTAGCGATTGCTAACGTTAGCGCACAATCCTACAGTACTATGGCCCCACCAACACCGGCCAATACATAGCTAGCATTTTGGCTAATAACAGCTGAGCTAAACAACCTATGTCATGGTGGCTGTTATCTACTAATTAATCAGTTCATTAGAGGGTTAAATATTATCAAATTTCCAAACGTTTAGTTTTGTCAGGCAGTGTCACCTTATTGGCGTAAAATCTCAATCACCCGTATTGACCACTCACCGTATGAGAGTTGAGATTCTGACTTGCTTCGATAACTGCAGTTAGTGTAACTGTGTCGTCCAGCAGTACCTCACCAGGTGTTGGCTTTTCCATGTTTGATCAAATTCTCTTATGTAAAAGAAGTATAAGTATACGTCGTCAATTCAGCAGACCCAGAATGCCGTTTCTACCATTTTGACAGGGGGCCGGCTCCGAGGGCGTCTCGGCCTGAGTGCTACTTTACTGTCGATAGTTTCGCTTGAACCCGCCCAACCCGGATGGAGCGATTAGTTTCTATGCGCTGTGCGCACAGCTCACACTACAAGTGAAAACAGGGCGGAAATGTTTTACACAGAGGCTAGGCCTCTCACGAACAATAGTGCAGTTTTTTTCTAGAACAGTGATGTATACTAAAGGCAATATTTTGAAAAACTGCATTCATACTAATCACTGCCTATGGCATTCTGGACATGAAAATCTGAAGTGCCATGGGCACAAACTTGATTTTTACAAGACTGTCATTCAACCTCAAATACCTAATTTTAATGTAGCTCCATTTATTGGAAGAATGTATGTATTAGTGCAATGCAATGCAAAATCAGAATGAAATCAAATCTTGACTGCAGCAACAACAAAAAGACACAGTAGGCAATATGGACTCCACTTTGCATTTATTATCTGTCAAATCAACACTGCAATAAACAAAAAAAAATTAGCTCTCTACGACCCACATGAATGTTCAGGCATCATAACCATAACTTCTCCTTCCATAACGACTTTGTCTTTAACAGAGCATGAAACAGAAATAAAAGCAAAGGACATTTTAATTTTTTTCACCTCTGCTTCAGCCACTACTTCCTCTCCGATGTAAAGGGGTGCTGGAAAGCGGATTTCCTGGTAGAGAAATATGCAGCCTTTTCCTGGCATTTGTGTCCCTAGAACTGCTGAAATCAGCCCATTAATAAGAACACCATGGACAATAGGAGTTTCAAAAGAGGTGGTCTTGGCATAGTCTGGGTCAAGATGGAGAGGGTTTGTATCACCAGTTAGTTCAGCAAAAAGAGCAACATCTCTTGCACTAAAAGCTTTGCTAAGAGATGCTCGTTCCCCAACATACAGTAGTCGTTGACTATAAGTCTGCGTCAGAGGATGCTTCCATTTTCCACACCAAGCCCATTTTGTTGTGTGGCTCACATTTTTAACTAAAACACATCTCCTTAAAATGTTCATGTTCACCCCTTTTCCTAGTAGGTCAGTGTTCTTTTCCCCACTTGTAGCTTACAAATGTTCCAATTCTCGGCTGTTTCCAGACAATGCTAAAAGAAATGGGGAGACCTGTTTGGGGGGGGGGGGGGGAGAGAATAATGTTGAGTATCTGTATTAGACATGACAAGAGTCCACACATTATGCCAGTGATCTACTGTAAATTGTGTACATTTTCATCGGTTGCAACATGGAAAATGAAAGTCGCAGGTAATGTCTTTCATTGTACCACCTATACTGGCCTTTACGTTCCTAAGGACAAACCCCTTGGCATAAAAAAAAGAAGTTATTTGTATTTGAGGTTTGCCTTAGGTAATTGACAAGCTTACAACCAGAGGCCAAAAGTTATGGAAAACTGGCACAAATTCAATAATTCAGTCATGTTCCGTTTACCTTCTGATTAGAAAGCTAACACAAGACTGCACTAAATATTGTGCTTTTCATTCAATTCAACAGCGTGCAGACAACTATAAGTTTGACAGTTTTACATCTTTACAAGTCAAGCCAGTTTTATTGTCAATTTCTTTACATGTACTACACATACAAAGGAATCGAAATTACGTTTCTCACTGCCCCTTGCATACAATAGACAGACAATACAGGACAGATCGAACTATAAAGTTCATAGAACAACATAAACCATGTTCTGACAAAAAAAAAAAATACTAAATACTCAACATTATTCTTACCACTAGAGATGCAGTAGACAGACAAGACAGGACAGACAAAGCAAGTGTACAGGTACAGCAGAGGATATGTTCTAACCCCTAGTCGCGGTATGTGTTGTTGTGAAGAGTCTCCTGGGGCCTATTGCACAAAACTAGGATAAGGGATTAAGCCGGGATATCTTAGTTATCCTGGCTGATTTAACCAATCATTTGTCAGTATAGCCAAGATATCCCGGCTTAATCCCTTATCCTAGTTTTGTGCAATAGGCCCCTGGTCTGGGACATCAACACACAGCCATAAGATTGTCAGTAAAAAAATAAATGGCACTTTGCACTGTAAAACCATTACCATACAGTAACATTTTCAAGCCTTTTTTAGTACCAGTTATTCAAATACAAGCCAGATAATGGCAGCAGTGGTTTTTCAGTGCAAAATCAAAGAGTAGCAGCATCGATAAATAAAATGGCAGCAGGCTGTACAAATTTGCATAGATCGGAGGTAGTCTTTTTTGTAAGTAATAGGATTCAGTAACGCTTCTCTTTTACAGTACAGTATTTACCAGGTAACATCATGGTACTTTTAAACAATTACAGAGTACTTACCAAGCATTTACCTAGTAATGTCACAGTACTTTTAAGATAATTAAAGGGTACTTACTCCCTGAAAAACTGGTAAGAAGCATGCAAGTATCTTAAAATAGCTAGAAATACCGTAGTAAGTATCCTTTGATGTTTGTGAATTGTTAGGTAATTACATAAAGAAACAAGGTGGTAAATACTGAGAAACAGTTCTGAAAATACCCAGGAAAAAAGTTTAAAATTACTGTAAGGTGAATTTACCCGATATTTACCTAGTAATGTTATGGTACTTCAACACTTATGTGACACTCTTAGCTGCTATTATAGCAGATGATAAATTGATTAGGAACATGTTAGATAAAAACAATCAAAAAACAAAAAAAAGGAAAGTGGTGGTCTCCTGCTTTCGGTTGAAGACTGGGAAAGATTATGCTCTCAGCAATGGGAGACAACATGCAGGGCTCAAGGGTGCGACTAAAAAGAATTCTAGTCTGCGCAACTCAGCCTCTGTGTGGTCACACAGTATGCCAATAGCGTGATCTAATCCAATCAGAGATAGTCAAGGGCGGGAGCTGTCTGATTCGCAGTGGTGGCGAGAAGTCTATGGTTTGAAAACGCAATTGCCTTGGTGAGCAGCAGACCCAATACAAGTGAATGTAGCTGATGAAAAGAACGATTGATAAAATTCAAATCCAGTGCTCTACACTGAATAAATACACTACATAAATTGTGAAATATAGGATGAACGGACATTTCAATAGTAACCCGAGCTAACTACTTATACAAACTGTCGCTAAAAACGCATGTTGAAATGGACTATGGACGGTTATATCGTTAGATTTGGATTAGCATAATTTTTCAAAAACTATGCCTCAACAAGTTATTTTGTTCATTAGTTCATATTAATACATAATCGTGTAGTCTATAGGTCTATCAAATCAAATTAAAGCAGCTCACCAGTCTATGAAGTGGATGGCAGTTTGTAATGCATCAACAGTTCATGCAGTGAATGCATTCTGTTATAGAGTGTATATGTCCATATCTGTTAGTTATACTAACAGATAAGTTATACTAACAGATAACCACTGTTAGTTACACGTGTCTAAATCTGCTTGAACTATATGTCCATATCTGTTAGTTATACTAACAGATAACCACTATTAGTTAATTAAACATCTAAATCTGCTTAAAGCAACACGCCACCTTACTTCAGTATTGAAATATGTTCTTCCCCTAACTTAGACAAGTTGATACATACCTGTTTTGTCTTTGTGCGTGCACGCAATCGTTCTGGTGCACGATGCTACTTTCTTAGCATTTAGATTAACCCAGTTCTTTCAATGTACACCAAATAGCCTTGGGAGCCCTTTGCCGTCAGCGCAGTAACATCCTTGGGGGAGAACATATACAGTCAATGGGGGAGAAGATTTATCAGGAGTGAGGATATTACTGCGCCGACGGTGAAGGGCTCCCAAGTGTTCTTCCGCCATACATAGTTCCCCTTGTTATTTGCTTAGAAAATCGCTATGTTTTATTTTGTGTCACCACAACCATCTTAAATAACTATTTGAGTATCCGCATGTAAATAGGAAAGACATGGATTTTCTTGGTGACTTCTAACTTCAAGGCTGTTTGGTGTACATTGAAAGAACTGGGTTAAGCGAAATGCTAAGAAAGTAGCATAGCACACCAGAACAATTGCCACCTTGTTTCAGATTGACCTTATTTGACAAGTGGGATTACAATGATAGAAAACTGTTTCTTATGCTCTTGGTTGCAAGCAAAAAAGCCATTATGTGGTTGAAACCAGACCCTCCTACTATAGACGATTGGATGGATGTGGTACATGATATATATGTGATGGAAAAAATGTCCTACTCAAAATCCAAACTGAAAAATTCTTCAGGATTTGGTCCAAATAGACCGGGGATATATTGAGCAAATAAGACCTCATTTCTGTTGATGTACGGGGTTGTTTTGTTTAGCTTTTAATGGTATGTGTGTTTTCTATACCATCTAAGATTTAAATTGAAAGGATTGTAAAGTGAACACTTTCCATGTTCTGTTCCCTTTGTGCATTATAAAAAAAATAAAATAAAATAAAAAAAATGGATTCCCCTGGTACCCAGTCACAGTATCTGCACATTCCTACTGAGTATTGAGTTTTCCTTTACCTGAGTAACTCTGACTGCACACTGTTCATTCTGGTAAAATCCAATGAGGGTCAGGGCACTCCACAGCTTAACAAAACTGCTGTAGAAAACAGACATTATTAAGTTGGTAGAATGATAGCTTGAGGTTACAAAACTAATATTAAATGTGTGGTATTAAGGTGGTACCTTTTGTATACACGAAGCATTCCAGTCAGTGTAGCTGGATCAAACTTTAGCAGATCGAATGGAAATGCCGATCCCACCTAAAGGAAAACAGAAATGTAAAACACTTTCAAAGACTCGCAAGGCATAACTTGTCCTTTTGTATTAAAAAAAAAAAAAAGAAGTCAACCAAAACAGCTGCACCATAGCCCATTTACATAGAGCCCCTTCACCCCCACAACCCTGAACATGACAGCTCACCTAAGGGGCTTTGGACTAGTTCAAAATCCATGGGAATCGGTCAAGCTATATGGCTTGATGTATTTAATATTTTTAATGACATGATCCCTTAGAAGTTGGACATGAATTATAGATTAAAGAAAAGTATGCCCTTAGGTTCTTCATACTGTGAGCAGGTTTTGCTCCTGCCACACCAGCACTCTGCTATTATCGATTTACAACAGACTATGTTTGTCGGTCTAAAATCCTTTTGGAAAACCATTCATGACATCAGAATCAGGAGTCATTATTTCTGATAAATGAAGAATGTGAAATCTAGAGTAATGACAGTGGGAAAAACTCTTGTGTCTGATTGTTTTGGTGCACAGGGATCTGTAGCACCTGCCAGAGGAAGGGATCTTAAAAAAAGTGTGCAGAGGATGTGTGGGGTCTAATGTTCTCTGTGTATTTTAAGTCCTGATGGGGGACACTAAATGTTTCATGAATTGCGGCCAATTATGCAAACTGAGCAGAAATTGAGAAACTGGCTCACACACTGACTCTACCCAGGTCAGGATTTAGCTGGTTAGCTTCAGCCAATTAGCATGCCACTTCCTCGTCGCCATTTTCTATAAATTACATCGATTCCGGTACAATTTTCCAAATGCTGATCGGTGGGTGACCAAAACTCGGCTCATGCACGAGTTTAGTGTTTGGCACGAGCGTATGCATGTTGATATTAATTTCTTCATAGTAGACGCCCATTAAGAGACGCCCACTGGATTTAGACCCACAAGGTCAAGACAAACAGCACGTTAAAGGTCTCCTTCCACAATAAACCGTTGAATACTTGATTTGAGTTGCATTTGTATGCTCAACTTCAAAATGCTCTCCTACCCCTGTAGTCTGTATTCGCCTGTGATAGAAAACAGCCGGGAAAAACGAGCGAATCGGAAAAGTCGTACAAGCCTACGTCACATTAAAGGTCTCATTCCATCGTATTTTCATTAATTTTGTGGTGGTCTCTTGTCTAAAATAATGTCATGAGAGTTGGTTTCGATAAAAATATGCTGTAGTTGTCTTGTTTCAAGCTATTTTAGTTAGGTGAAAACGAGTGCAGGAATAGTGCCAGAGGATTCTTATGAATATTAATGATATGCAAACGTATCGCCTCTGATTGGCTAACAGCACTGTGACGCTCCCTCTAGTGGGACTGTCTGCAGGCAGCCTAACAATGTTTTTTTGAGGGCGGGCTAACTGCATAGCTAATGTTCAAAGTGACATAGGCTTGCACGCTTTTCTGATTCGCTCATTTTTCCCAGCTGGCGAATACAGACTACAGGGGTAGGAGAGCATTTTGAAGTTGAGCTTGCAAGTGCAACTTGGGCTGACCTATGGTAATGTAAAAAAATCAAGTATTAAACGGTTTATTTTGGAAGGACACCTTTAAACATTAGCTATGCAGTTAGCCCGCCCTCAAGAAAACATTATTAGGCTGCCTGCAGACAGACCCATGCTAAAATTTCATAGGCTGAAAGGATCTGCCGGTGTTCTGTTGTCCTCACATGGTAAACACAGTGAATGTAGCAAGTAGAAAAGGACAGGCAGGTGCGTTTTGCTACATATTCTCAGAAAAGTGTTAAACTTATCATTACTATTACATTGGTATTGAAAATCATTTTCTTCCTTGTTGTTAGCCTACAGTGCCACACAAATAGAAAAAACTGTTTTAGCACCCAGAGAGTAGGTAGCCCTTCTTACTGTATGGTGTTGCAGCTTAGCATGTTCATCATATCTTCACTAGTGTCAGTAGTGGACGTGTGTATGTGTAATATGTGATATATATATATATATATATATACACATACACACACACACACATATATATATATGACCCAAAATCTCCATCATTGGCCAAATGCATATTACATACAGTATATATCGTCTATATTGGGTCATATCGTTGTAGTCAGTTTCTGACAAGTTAGGCACAATTTCGATTTTTTTAAATAAGGCAAAATTTCGCACAAGACCTTCACAGTTAGTAGATCATTGCAATATATGCGCTGAAAAATATGTCTGATGTACAAGTTCGGTGTCATGTCTTCGTAGGATTTTTCAAAAAAAAAAAAAAAAAAATAATAACAAAAAAAATAATTCGGTCTATGGGATTTTCAATACTATTGCTCTCGGGTTAGGAACGCTACCGCTAGGATTGCTGTGTTCCACTTTCCCTCCCTATACTTTGTTTGTACCCTGTGCACCTTCTAATGAACGTCAATAACAAACAGTTTTGAATTGTATTATGTTATTAGTATTACACTAATATTACAGGTAATAGTTCATAAAATTCAAAATTATTAGAGAAAACAAGCAAGTAGTACTGATGGGAAAAATGTATTGTCAACACTTTTAACTTATTTTTCTTTACGCGGAGAGTAGACTTGTCACAAACAGTGTTGACTAACCATTAGAGTAAACTTTAAATTACACTTACCAGAGAAAAAAGGACACAAATATGTGTCGTTTTTACCATGTACCAGTGTCAGATTTACAATTGGAAATCCACACTGTTGAGTATTTTTTTTACACCACTTTGGAATGGGACCATAATCTCTTTTTCGATGTAAAAAATTAAAAAGAGTTAATTTTACACTGTAATTTACTTTGTACACAGAGCCCTACCACCCAAGGTGGGATCTTACAAAAAGTATAAAATCAAACCACGCTCATAGAATAGCGGCCACGTTTTTGGCATGATATACTTTTAGGGAAAGAGGGTCCCGAGGAAAATTTGTGTCAAACTGTTTGGATCACAAAGTTTTCACCAATCTGCCCGCGTTGCTTTTAGTCCACGCCAACTTACCTCTCCATACAGCTGTTTCAGACCAGAGATGATTAGCTGCTTAAATTGGGTAGCCTCGATATGTTTCCTCCCATTCTCCAACGTTCTAACGTTAAACATTCACAAGAAACAGGAGATTGTTGCGCATGTTAAGAGTGCAACTTAAAGACAGCCTAATATTAGTAAAACACATCAAGGTGACTTGTCTACGCCTCAAATAGGTTACACGGGAAATTATCCATGTCAGACAGATACTCGAGCTCAGACTTACAGACAAACCTTCATATACTGGAATTTCGAAGCATTTTTGTACAATAGCCGTTCGTAAGCCTTGTGTTCCTCCATTATGTCACCACGCCGCAGTGAAGTTATGCTAGAGACCCTTCAAACAAACATGGATCGCTGGGTTAAAGTGGCAGTATCTTAACATTATAACGTTAATTAACTAATCAGGTCATGATGAGTGAAAGATAAATGTCATGTGGGCCTGCTACCGCGCAAACAGTGTACTAATGACGTTAAATTAACCAGGCAGTTCCAATACGAAATTTGTACACCCTAATCACACATGTGGTGTTGTTAAGTAAAGGCCTGCAGAATTAATATCTCATAGACGACCGACTGTACCCCACACAGTCGTGTACATCGTGTAGATTGTGCATAGGTTGATATTAGCCATCATTAGCCATCTGTTACAAAACACTTCCTTTCATAATCGGCGATGAAAAAACATGTTTATGTTACAAAGTTGTGGAACACATTCGACAATGCAAAAACTTACTCAGTCACCTGAGCATGTCCTTCCTTGATGGAACACATACGCAGGAACCTTCCAGAGAAATTTTAATAGGGGTAAACGGGCTCTGATCCTTCTGGGCAGGTGGGAGGTATGTGTGTTTTCTTCTTCTTCTTCTTTGGGTTTTAACGGCAGCTAGCATCCGAAACGTCACACTACTGCCACCTACGGTAGCCTACTAGTACTTCACCTTTAACAGCCTAAATCCTGTTACATAATCCAGTATCTCGCAAGAATTTAAACAAAAAACATCTGCCCTTACCACTTATCCCCACATTGCACATCTTTAAGAGACTTCTTTTAGACCATTCTGCCTTAAGGAACTGATCAATTCTCTTCTATAGCAGTCATAATTCCTGAAAGACAATAAAACATGTTGGACTGGGACATCTACTGGGAAGAACATGAGCCATCCAGGTGTTTTCCTAAAATAATTTATGTGCTATGTCAGACGTGTGACCTATTAACAATCTAGCAATGATAACTTCATCCTTACGTTTTCCGCTACTGCAAACATTAACTGAATCAGTAACACTACCAGAAATTGAGAATAGATGTCTGCCCTTAATATCTGGGACTATGAAAAAATAGGGTATTTCGCCCGGGGGCGGAATTACGTCCGTGCGTCACATTGTTCATGCGGGTTCTCGTTGGTGACGCGCACAGCACAGGTACTGTCAGCAATGGTCTCTGGTCGTGCACGATAATGGAGGGTTTCTCATATTAAATTTTTTTCATGTTTTGTTGATATTTACTCTTTTGTAGGGTATGTGTTTCGAGTTTTGTCAGGTCAGATTGTTTTGTAAAGTATATTATAATTTACGTTAGCTTATGTTAATGTATTAACATGTTAGCTAACCTGTTTTAATCTTAGCCAAATTCTGTAAGTGACGATAAGTTTCGGGTAATGTTTATCTGAGGTGCAAATTTGTCCCCTTTTGCTTTGTATGAATTTGTATTTTTGTCACCCAGTTTGCTATTTTTTTTTATTTTCATTGTTGGTGTTTGGTTGGGTTTGCACCCTCTTATTTTAGGTAGGGGAGAGCAGGGACGATCGACCATTGAGATTTTCTCGTAAACCATTCACAATTCAAACATGAAATTTTGTCATCCCATGCAGTTTGCAATACTAGCCAAACCCAGGGAAAATGGTGTCGATATGCAATACTGATCTGAAGTTAGACCCGGGAGGTCATTTTTAAAAGCGGAAAGTAATTTCTTGTCTGCGCCAGTTTTTTTATGTCATGTTTTGTTTGCGACATAATATACACTTATCACTTTTAAACAACAGATGAATTGATGGTGTAACAAATCCTACAGTATGACATGTCAATGTTTTTTAGTCTAGGAGAAAAACGCCTTTTGCTGCGAGCAGGCAACGTCGGGACGATTGAAACACTTATTTCAACCGTACCCCAGTAGGTCGTGCAAGTAGTCAAAGCAGTATGTTTTGCGGTCAGTGCATTAACATTTTGAAATAATAAGCGTTTGCAATAACTAAAAAGTACTTACAACTAATAAAACAAATAATTTTATAGGCTCTCCATCCCTTCTCACCTGTTCATTTACCATACTGTTAATACACTGTAAATGATTGTGTATTTTTATGTATTTTTCATAATGTATGCAATTAATACATTTTGTACAATCGTATTTAAATGTATGTAGTAAAAAAAATCCTTGAATTTGTGGTCCTAAACTATTGTCCATATGCTGGGCACGACACCAATTGCTCCCAAAAACACTAGAAACACCATAGACCATATATGAGAAACACTAGAAAAAAAAACTAGAATTTTACGTTAGTCAAAGAAGACAAATGTTTAACATGGAAACATAAAGGTAGTAATAATATTCACATATCCCTTGCGGAAAAAAACTGATGTGTTACAGGAAAACTGCAGTTTTTATGCAGGATCTTTTCACAATGGATAGGCCTATAAGGTAGATGATTGGATGAACTGTAATCAATAGCCATAAAACAATGCATAATATTTGACCTGTCGTGTTATTTTAACAGTCTAGAAGGACTTGCAATTCATTCAGTGCGATTATATACTGTGATCACATTTTAATCATAAAGGCATTAATACCATTATTGTCCCCACAATGAGAAATCAACATTATGATATATAAACTGATCGAAAAGCAACGATTCTAGATAAAAGCCTCAGTTGCTAGGTACGCTTTGTGCTCGGCACCGTCGCCAACGAGAACTCACATGAACAATGTGACGCACGGACATAACCCCACCTCCGGGCGAAATACCCTATTTTTTCATAGTCCCCTGTCAGGGTTTGCAGAAGGACCCAATTGCAGAGACAGTTTAACAGGTTTTATTGAAGACAGACAGGGTAACAGGCAGGGCAGGGCTAACAAGGTTATACAGGGCTACACAAACACATCGGGATATACACAGGACATAGTCAAGACTGAGACAGAGGACCTAACCAGACACACAAGCTAATCAGACACCAGAGCTAACAAGACAACAGAGCTAAACACATACAAGAAGCTAAACAAGAGCTAACCGGTCACACAGACAAACACAGGAACTAAACACTTACTTGACAAAGGACACAGATAATACGGCAGTAGAACAGGCCGAAAAAAGACAGCGTAATGCACGGGCAGAAACACAGTTAACAAGACAGACGGACCAACAAAGAGTAACAGAAAACTACTCCTATACATACCCCCACCAATGAACCAATAATCTATTAAGTGATGACAATTAGACACAGGTGCAAACAATGACAGGACTAGTGAGAGTGAGCGGGTGTGGCCAACACAGAACACAGACACAGAGGCAAAGACAAACACAAACCCCCACCAGATGTCCCCAAACCACGGCCTTGCGGCCGTGACCCTGACAGTCCCCTTAATATCTAGCTCCCAAAGATGTTGCCATGACAAAAGAGATTCCTGCCACACAATACTTTTCCCCTCTGACTTTGATAAGCTGAGTCTTCCGTTGAGTTGCTTCCTTAGTCAGTTTGTCTGCCTTTTCATTAAAACTGATACCTACATGGACAGGAACCCAAAATTGGACAATTGGACCCCAAAAAATGAATTTCACGCCACTATTTAACTGAGCTTTTCTGATTTCATTCTCCAGACAAATAATAAAATCAATAGTGTTCCGCCCCCTCCTGAAACCACTCTGGTACCTCGTCAACAACCCCTTTTCCTCAACAAAGTGCATTAACCTTCCATTGACTAGTTCCTCCATCAGCTTACCCAACTGTGAAGTCAAAGCAATTGGACAGTAATTGACAGGGTTACTAGAATCCTTCCCTGTTTTTTTGATAGGCGCAATAACAGCCTCTTTCCAAACTGCAGGAATGTGACCCTCCTCCCACGCCCTATTATACAGAGTTAAGACTGTCAACAAACTTTCATCATTCAAATGGGATAGCATTTCATACCAAACTTCGTCCTGGCCAGGGCTGAGTTCCTGCACTTTTCCAAAGCATTTTTAAGCTCTAGCAATGAGAAAGGGACATTATACTTATCCTCAGGCTTTTTCTTCCTCTTAATAATCTCACCAAACACGCTCATTGTCTCCTCTCTGCCTTGCCTTTCCTCCTATGACAGAGCTATGGACCTTACTCAAAGTCTTTGTGATCATTTCCATATAAGACACTGCCAGTTGGCCACCATCGTAAAGAATGGGATAATTTCACTCTCTCCTGTTACCCTCCATTTTCTTGATCATACCCCAAACATAATTTATTTCCACATTATTTCCTATTGAGCTACAGTAACCCCTCCAGTAAGTCATTTTTCTTTGTCTAATTACCCTCCTGACCACCACATGTGTCTGCTTGTATTCAATAACATGAGTTTGTCTACATTTTCAAAGCCCTGTTTCTGGCTTTTACAGCCATCTTACATCTTCCTTATTCCACCATGGAACTGCAGTCCTACTTAGTTTCCCTGAGCTTTTAGGGGTTGCTTCCATAGCAGCCATAAAAATCCTTTGTCCCCTCCACTTCCACCCTATCCCTCCTAACAACTACATAGTTAGACAAAGCCAAATCAAATCTAGGCTGGAGCCACGTTTGTTTCCCAGTGATTCCCACGTTCAGAATTCAGCGAAGAGCCCGTATAAGAGCCTTGCTCTGATAGGCTGGTTGTGGTCACATTCTCTATATTGTTGAACATGAGACGGAAGCAGACCGAACAGTGTCATCCAAAAAACAGAGAATTTTTAATAGGAGAACTTGGACACCTCCGTTTTGGTAAAGCAAACGTGGGGGTGAGTGCAGAATCAATGGGGGCTTATGGAGCTGCACCTACATATTCCTACATATCTCTCGATATAATATTTTAAACACAAATGCAATACTGTGTTAAAAAAAGAATACAGAATCGACACAAAAGGTGCATACGAAGTATTTTATAACTCGTTTGGAGCATGATGATGTCACACACACTAAACCAGCTAGATGCTAGCAGAGACAAGGTCACGACTGCCCAACCTGTAAGAAAAGGAAAGGATATGACTCCCAGATTATTCCACTTCTGATTTACAACCCCTATCGATCTCTCGGAAACTACAATAACATCTGGACTTTGTTGACAATAAGCAAATATAACATGCAATTTATCCGTTTAGCTCCATAGATTCCACGACCACGATCGCCCCCTTGGTGAACTGCAGCTAAAGTCAAAGTGAATTGAGTTAATAGAGAGTGTCGGGGCTCTCCATAAACAGGTTCTGAGAGAACTTTTAATAGGAGCCGAAGTCACGCCTATTTACTTCCGCAGAATGGGACCTAAGATGTTAAAAAATATGAATGACGGTCATTAGGCTCAAGGGCCTAATCGGAAGGGGTGGAGACTTAGGCTCCCTATTGTAGGAGAGCTTCCTGTCAGTTCCCGATCTGTACCGCCTACCTGATCCGTTCTACGCATTCTGTGCGTAATGATGAGAGCCGAATTGCCTGCCAAATCTGTTCCAGACATACGGTCACTGAGCTAGAACAGAGCATGTTTATGGAGAGCCGGTCCACTCTCTATTAACTCCATTGTACCGGATTGTGCCTGCAATCTGTTAAAATTCCGCTAGTTCTTAATGTACGTTGTGGTAGTAGCTACCAGAGTATAGATTTTCCACTAGAAATGAAATAAAAAGTCACCTTTCTGCTTTTCATAGGATGGGCCACTTTCTGCGTAACATGCTAGCATTTAGCTCATGGATGCTGGTTGGTCAACAAGAAATCGCCACAGATTACGACCATCGTGAAGCTGAACCAGGCACCAGCTGGCGACTGCCACAGAAGCAGAAGATAGCGATTGCCGTAAAGTGGTTCGCTTTTGTGTCATGTGACATGAAAACTTTGAAAGGGTGTTTAGGAATAACCAGATATTAAAAATTGTATTGGTCAACTAATTGTCAAGTCAAGTTATCCTGCATAGCATGCATAAATACAAGTTTAGGAGAAAAATTTATATAAAAGAGAAATGTGGTATGGGGGGGGGCGCCGTTGCCACTCATTCATTCATCGCTTGCTTGGTTGCGCCCTCTTGTTGTAGTACCCGGAAGGATTCTGAGAGTGCTCGTTCTTCCCCTATTGAAAAATTAACGTTCGTTTTCAAAACCAGGAAGTTTGGGTAAGGGGTGAGACAAGAGCGGGGTCAAGGAGATGTTTTTCCCATTCAATTCAATGGGAAAATCAGAGTTTTGACAAGCTGTCATAGGACGTTTAGGGGCCAAGTGGTCACATCGTTGGTCTTTTTTAAAAGTGTATGGTATGTAGCACAATAATCTGTGGTGTATGGTTAGCTGTGTTGATGCAAAACGGCCAAAAAAAGGTTTAAAAAATCACCCCTTCTTTGATTGGAGAGTTGAACTGTGAGTCGAATGTGGTCCAATCAGAATTCTTTTTCATGTGTGGTGCGAAGTCTGTAACGTAACATTAGCTTGTAGCTAATGGTGTGCTCATGAAGGTATTATAAAACCTGGAGAAAGTCCCGCCCCATTCATTTCAATGGTAAATGCTAAGCTAGGGAATTCAGCCAAATTGAACGATTTTTTCCATCATTTAAAATTGAGTTTTGTGGAGCTTATTTCCGGTACCATTTACTTAGCCAATTATGTGATACATTACCGATTGACGTAAGGTTGAGCAGTAAGCTATATGGATGACAGGAATTGGCCGTTTACACAGGATGTTTACTTCATTCGTGGACACTCATTGTCATATTGCCCTGCCTCTAGCAGCACTTCCACGAACTTCATGCCCACCCCAAATGCGATTGGTTGCCTGAATTGACCTTTTCTAGTCATGGAGGTATTTTAAAACCTGGAGAAAGTAACCAAGTCCCGCCCCCATTCATTTCAATGACAAATGCTAGGCTAGGGAATTTAGCCAAAATTGAACGAGTTTCGTGAAGCCTATTTCCGGTACCATTTTACTTGCCCAATTATATAATGCATTACTGATTTACGTAAGGTTGAGGAGTAAGCTATATGGATGACAGGAATTGGCCGTTTACACGGTACTTTGGATGTTACACATTGGATGTTTACTTCGTTTGTGAACGCGCATTGTTTTCTTATCCTGTCTTTAGCAGCACTCCCATGAACTTAATGCCCACCCCAAATGTGTGTGTTAATATGATTTGTTGGCTTAAAGTTTCTACAAGAACATGCATGGTGAGAGCGCATCTTATGTGTGGTTTGTTTTTAACGTGCTGTTTGTCTTGAACTTGGGTCTAAATCTCTTGATAGGCGTCTACTATGAATAAATTATTATCAACATGCACACGCAATGGAGCTCGTGCCAAACACTAAACTCGTGCATGAGCCGAGTTTTGGTCACCCACCAATCAGCATTTGGAAAATGGTACCAGATTCGATGTAATTTATGGAAAATGGCGACAAGGAAGCAGCATGCTAATTGGCTGAAACTAACCTCACAAATCTTGACCCCCTGTTTCTAGTAGCGTTTGCAAAGAACATGCATGGTGAGAGCGCATCTTAAATGTGGTTTGTTTTTAACGTGCTGTTTGTCTTGGCCTTGTGGGTCTAAATCCAGTGGGCGTCTTTTGATAGGCGTCTACTATGAATAAATTATTATCAACATGCACACGCGATGGAGCTCCTGCCAAACTCGTACCTGAGCCGAGTTTGGGCACCCACCAATCAGCATTTGGAAAATGGTACCGGATTCAATGTAATTTATGGAAAATGGCGACGAGGAAGTGGCATGCTAATTGGCTGAAGCTAACCACACAAACCGGCAATGCCTAACCGAGTCATCTAGTAACATACTTACAGGTTTTACGAACAACAAAGATGTCTACTTTACTGACCGCTAATGAAAATGATTTTGTCCTATACATTTCTATTTCTTCTTTTGATGTGTTGACTGAACAACTGACTTGTAACTGCTGCATTTCCTTGAAGGAAAGCGATAGCTGCAGTAAAAGAAACAACCAAATCATGTGACCTACTAATAACAATTTGAGAATATTAAAGATAAAAAAGACAAATCTTTTTTCTGTTCTGGATTTTTAAAAAATGATGTGGCTATAGTTTGGAGCATTCCGATCATAAATCCACACGATATGAAAGCATAAAAGATGTGTGTTAATTATACTTGAGGACACAAAGTCACGTAACTCTATTCATTCTCTATAAAGGACCCAGGCCATGACCCTGGGTTGCAAACTCCACTACGTCATACGTCAAAGGCGTTTCACCTCTAGTGTTCTCTAGCTCAGTGCATACGGCACTGAAATGATTGACGGCTAGGCAAAACTTCTGGATTCTGGATGTAGTTAAAATTATGTCTAAGACTTATTTAACTTATTTAGGTCAGACAATTTGTTCATAAAATTCATCAATTCATTCCGTGGTTGTTATTGTTAAAGATAATAATGGTAGTCAAAGCACACTAACCGTTTCAATTGTCTTTATTTGAAGACGCTTTTATCCAAAGTGACATACACTGTTGAAAATTTGACTGTGAAAGACAATGCATGTTGGGTAATACAAACTACGTTCAAACGGCTGAAATGCCTGATTATACAGTGTTATACTGCTATTTGCAATGCATGTGTGCAAAAGAATATGAATTTATTGCTAATTCTTGTTTTACATTAACAGACTTGAGTAGGTGGAAGTACAATGAGCCTTTCCTTCACTTATTTTATTTTTTTTGTGTGTAAAGGGGTGAACTGGCAACCGGAGGAAGAGGGATCGAGAGGAGGGCGGGTGTGCACGTCTGTATTCAGTAGGCTATAGTGTTGGTGAACAGTTGTATAGCCTATGGAAGGTCAGTACGTTTAACATTATATTTTGGAATTTAAAGGCTTCTCCTATCCTTTTGGAATTTAAAGGCTTTCCCTTTGTCCATTAAACAATTTGTAGCAATTGTCTTTTCTACACGTATAATGCATGAACACTAAGGCCAGGTTATACTGTCGGTCAAAACAGTGTGCATTTTTGCTGCACAGAGATTACCATGCGATCTGCTTTTTACCGTTTTCAGGTGTTAGATGCCATAAAGGTGATGGACTTGCTGTGTATTGGTTTAAGCTGCATTAAATCAACTATTTTCAGTATGTAAACATGTGATGTTTTATAATTGTGCCAATAAATTTGTATTGCTTAAAAAAAGGTAAAATTGTGTTTGAATTGATGCTGATGAAAGATGCTTTGTTGCAGGGAAAACTGTACTTATTGAATAATGCAATATCATGTTGTAGGCTAATCTCCTGAAACACCATTGAAGGCTAGCTACTGCACCTTAGATTGCAGTAGCAAAACAATAAACATCTAATAATGTAGCTTATAATATAAATAAATCGTGTAATATAATAGACACACAAAGCCATACAAAGCAGTATCAGCGAGCACGCAGTGCATGTCAAGTCATTTTATCTATATAGCACAACAGAGTTGACCCATAAGTGCTCTAAAAAGGCTACAATAACAAAATTGTAATAATAATAATAATAACTGACAAAATAACAATAACATTGCAAAGATATAAGAGCAGTACTAGTTACAGTGTTACCAGTGTTTCCCCTAGGATGTCTTCGAAGGTGCTAATCGCTTTTGTAACATAACGTGGGGGGGGGGGGGGGGGGAGAAAAAAGAGTAAAAGGGTTCCAAAAGCGCTAATCGCTCCAAACCAAAAGTTACGTGAGGACGGGGGGGTTACGAAGGTGCGGCGGGCCGCCGCAGTCAAGTGTACATAGGGGAAACCCTGGTGTTACATTGCACTATAGACATATTGAAGGCAACTATAGACATGGGCTGTGTACAATCAATCAATTGTGGGTGGGAGCGCTGCAATAGAAATGAGCGTACTTACAATTCACTATCAGCAAGCAAGAGGTGCCTACAGTGCTTAGGTTTGATGGGAACTATAGACAATTTATTTTTCAGGGTTTCCCCTGGTTTGATCACAAAAATTTTAGACCTTTTTAAGACCATTTAAATGAAAATTAAGATCTTCTGCACACCCATTATGTGGTTGAAAAAATGTAATTTTCTCTAGAAATCAAATATAGGCCTAAAAAATGTCTGAAATTTTTGATGTACAGACTTGATGTATAGACAGACAAAAATTTTATTCAAAGTTTGTGTGTTTCTTAATTTTCACATTCAAATATAAATATTTTGACCATTAATCGCCTTCAGCCAGTCACTGTAGATACACTCGCTCATGATGTTGTCCACTCTGCTGATTATGATTCATGGCATTTGACACGAAATCCTAAGTATGATAGGGCCTACCATTGACTGTAGCCTACGAGATGCACTGATGAAACGTCAATGAAACGTTGCGGTTATATTAGGCTAATGAAATCAGACGTTTTGCAAAATCTGTCTATAACATTTTGACCTTGTTCTCCACATTTCACAGTAATGAAATTTAAGACTTTCATTTAAAGACTTGGCCAATGAATTTAAGACTTTTTAAGACCTTAATTTAGGAACATGAAATTTAAGACTTGTTTTTATGTTTTTTTTTTCGTCAATTGAACACTCCACTGCAACTATATACAAATGGATGGGGTAAAGAGGGGGTGCGCACCACAGTTGAGTGTCCATCCTCAGGTGGGGGTGGTTTAAGGTGAGGTGAGGCAAGGCGAGACCAATCCATAAGATCCTCTGGAGGATGCAGTGCCCCCCATCCACAACAGACCTTGAGCCCCATGCACTCTTTGCAAACCTGCAAGAACAAGTCAGTGTCCTCCCGGGGTTCAAATAAAAAAGTGAATGGCTCCTTGACATCCCAAGCTATGGAGTATCTGCCATGCAAGTCTGCATTCGCCTTGTCCTGCTGGTCCATAGACATATATGAAGGCTGCCTAACCAAGCCGGTGAACAATTCTGTATTGTTCACTATAACCGAATGTGCCTCAAATATACCTGCACCGGTTCTTAGCGGGGTCGTGGCACCCTGTAAATGGGGAGAAGGGTGCCTCCAATCAGCTTCTTTGCCTCCTCTGTCCAAAAAGCAAACCGCTGCCCAAAGTGCTGCCCTTGCCTTTTCAAGTCGTAACATAAACGTAACGTAAAATGTTATTGCAAAACACAGAAATATAATTAAATAATAATAGTGTAAAGTTTGTCCTACCTCCTTATGGATAACTTCTCCAGAATTTTGAGGCACCACCACTGTCAGATGGATGTTATGTCACTCTGTAAAAAAAGGTAGCCATTGCGGCAAGTAGTTCTGTTTTTCTTTTTTTTCCGTTTCAAAATTTTTAGATACATGCAGTTTATAAATGGCAACTTACATCGGCAAATTCAAATCCTCCACAAGTGCAATGACAGTAAGATTGATAGATAAATTCATTCATGCATTAAATCATTCATTGGTACAATCATAGTTCCTAAAGTAGCCTAATGGTACATTCACCAGACAATTGTCTTGAAGAGCAAAATAACATTAAAAGGTCATTGTGTGTCCACCACAATATATCTGGTCCATCAATTCAAAGTTGATCTCCATATCCGTCTCTCGTAGATCGTACCTGAGGTAAATTTTTCGCGGTACATACAACACGGTATTTACAAAAAACAAAACAAAAAAAATGTACATAATCACCAGGTTTGAGCAATATTGGCAAATAATATGTCAAATGAACGGCAAGTTTATTGAAATAACAAAGTCAGAGATATTCACCAAAGAAGGGGTACGGAAGCCCTGAACTGCAAGTGTAAAAAAAAAAAAAAATACCCTACATTTTTTTGTTATTTTATACAACATTATCTCATTATTTCGAGATAATAAGTTGTTATTTTGAGATATTATGTCGTTACAAATACAGACTTGTGTTACCTTATACGTTGTGCACGAGCCTCATGCTCCTCCTAAGGTCGTCCAATATTTTACCTAATAAGGTCCATGTTAATCACTCAATGGGGCGGAATTCTCCGGGGTGCTTAAGTCAAAAAAAGCGCATAGCTGCGCGCTTTTCAGCCTGCGCGCATTCTGCCATTGGCTCAAATGAGTCACTTGCGCGCCAAAAGCCCAGTTGCGCGCTCTAGGCGGAGCAACCTTGAAACCAGGGCGTTCCTCATGGAAAGTTTTCTTAGGCGTATTCTCCTCCTGACTTAAGTCTTTTTACTGTTACGCACCTTTGAGGGCTGTATTAAGGTCAAGCGCCACTATATGGTGAAATAGTAAATTGGGTTTGATGTCGGTCACGGCCGATTTTGAACATGCCAATGTTCGAGACCATGTATATTACATTTCTACACATTCTACACTACATTTAACACAACCACAAGAAATTATCAGACAAAATAATCAATTCTGTCACTGTTTTTTTTTATAATCCTCGTCTGTCTCCTGTTTTAAATATTGTTCAATTAAAATAAGAGAGTACAACGATATTTCCTCCATATTCTCAAAAATTAAAACCAAAATGCTAGTCCTGCACTGCCTTGCTTGAGTGGGAACGAGAGAAGCACGCAGACAGCCTCACATTGAGTCCTGCGAGTATGACTCAAACTCACAGACACCCCACTCTGCGCTTTGTTTGGACCGTGAGGCCTTTGGGGCAAATCAGCTATGCTTTCGCAGCAATGATCCACTAAACCGGGCAGTGATCATCATTGTCACAAGCGATTCTGGGATCTGGGTTGTTCCAGGGAGTTCTACTGCATAATCTTAAATCACACAACGGATTTCATAGTAGTTTGAGAAGTGCACAATTTCGAAATGACATCACTTTCAATGTTCGATTGTTTTTTTTGTGTGTGACTACAATCTTATCTTTATTTTTGCTCCCTGTCCTCCATGGAACAAACAGGCTAAGGTAGAAGGAGCACATTTTAAATGTTTTTCGCTGGTTAAGAAGTGCTAAATTAATTATTTCTTATTTTTGTCATTGCGTACAGTTTATGAATTCAGTGAAATTGTATTGTTCAATTGTATTCGCAAACGTTTTGCATGGATGAAATATTATGTCAACGTGTTAATTGATTTGTGGTCTTACTTTGACTTTGATAGCTTAGCTTACAGGCACAGACGTTTAATCTTGTCATGTGATGTGCCTATTAAAATTAATTTAAAGCCATGGTTTGCACTTTCTGTCGACTTCAACTGCTTTATCATTGGTAATCCGAAAGTCCTTATTCCATGTTTTCCTGACAGCCACCTTGGCACAGAGTCTGCTTTCATTTTGGGTTAGTAACGCCCCTGTTCCTAAACCCACCTGGAATTCGAGTTAAGCACTGTAGGAGGAGCAAGCACCTAAAGTGGAGAATACGCGCAGTACAAAGGCGCTTAAATTAAATTAAATTCCCTCCAATATGAATAATCAAAAGAACGAAAAAAAATCCATTCAGTCTATCAGCCGTAATCCAGCATAGAAATTGACCAATGTCGGGCACGACACCGAATGTGAGTGAGTCGAGTAATGTGACATACTTCACGACCTGTGATTTGTCGTCTGCGACACCCCGACGAAAAGACTAACTTGTCAGACTTTTGTCGGGAGTCGTATGACGTTTTCTTTGTGACATATTCAAGATTCTAGAAGATTATAACAGCTCCTGTGTTAAAGTTTACTTCTGTGGCTGACAATTTGTTGACACCGGTGCTATGACGACATGCGACGGGAGCAATACATTCGATGAAGTCTTGTAATGTGGCCAGTCTGTCGACCAAGACGCAGAACGGTTTATATGGTTCTGAAGTTGTATAGTGTGTCATGGTACATCGTGAACGACAATGGCAAAAGACAAAAAAATTGTGTAGTCTGACCAGGCCATTAAAGACATTTACTCATGTGTTTAGGAAAAACTAAATGTGGCCTAATTTATAAACTTAACTTTTACACCTCACAGCACACTTTTTGTCATGCAGGTTTTAGGCAATGTACGAAAATTCATAATTCTGTCATTCAATGTTATGTAAAGGTTTGATGGTTTTTCATTTATTTAAAGGTCTCATTCCATCGTATTTTCATTAATTATGTGGTGGTCTCTTGTCTAAAATAATGTCATGAGAGTTGGTTTTGACAAAAATATGCTGTGGTTGTCTTGTTTCAAGCTATTGTAGTTAGGTGAAAACAAGTGCAGGGATAGTGCAGGAGGATTCTTATGAATATTAATGATATGCAAATGTATCACCTCTGATTGACTAACAGCACTGTGACGCTCCCTCTAGCGGGTCTGTCTGCAGGCAGCCTAATAATGTTTTCTTGAGGGCGGGCTAACTGCATAGCTAATGTTCAAAGTGACGTAGGCTTGCACGGCTTTTCCGATTCGCTCGTTTTTCCCGGCTGTTTCACATGTGAATACAGACTACAGGGGTAGGAGAGCATTTTGAAGTTGAGCATGCAAGTGCAACTTGGGCTGACCTATGGTCATGTAAAAAAAATCAAGTATTAAACGGTTTATTTTGGAAGGAGACCTTTAAGAGTTTGTGAATCTAAGCACCAAGCAAGCTGGCTGTGGAATTGAGGTATGACATATAATGTAGACTACGTCTAGGCTGCTGTAGCCTCCGTTCAAACTCATTTTTGTCACAGTTCATCTCAGGGCATTGGAACATCAAAATCGCATTGATTTACCAGATAGCAATTCAGCGCAACGGAGATGAATATTCATCAAGGTTTTTTTTTTTTTTTGCCTCTCAATCAATGAAATATCAAACTCGCCTCCACAGAGTTGCACAACTCTCGGCACCGTGAGTACAACTGTGCAAAGTTCTCATCCTCTTTAATTTCAATGTCTTTGTCAAATGTTTTTCTCTTCTGATCAAATATTCTAACCACTTAGCCCGCAGTGTACCGCCGGCGCCCGGTTGTGGGGTGGATTAAATCAATTTGCAGACTCCTTACTTCATGTACTATTGGTATCCCGTATACCAATAGAAAGCTACTCAGGAGATCTCAGGATTACAACGGTATCCACCACTCCATGTCAGACAGAGTGGTGTGAGTTACAGTGAGTAATTTATGCTCATATGCCCCCCTCTACGTAAATAGGTCTACATTTGAAAATATATTCAAATAAAGGGAGAAACATATTTCTAAATGTGTAAATACCATATGAAACAACCTTTTAAAATATATTTATATATCTGATTTAATATGTTTCCAAATATATTACAATATACAGTATGGTAAAACATGCTTCTCTCCTGTGCTATTGCTATTTGTTCAGGTTAGTGAGCAACACATAAATGCTGCAGTTGTACTTTACTGTAGGTCTAGAAAATATCATAATATATGTGCTTTAAGACTCTGAGGTTCGGGCCTTTCAGACACTTCTGAGGTAGTCTGCCACAATTTTAGCATTTCATCTAACTAGCCTGGGCCCGCCCATACTTCCTGTGATGCTATATTCAATTCCGGCCAAGCTGCCGTTATAGAGCATTTCTGTTCCCAAAAAAGCCCACCAATGAGAAACGAGCTTTACCCCCCAGCACCAGTGAGGCATCTCTTAGAAGTACGGTTGGCCAGACTAAGGCCCCGTTTACACGACAATGCTCCAGGGTGAAAACGCAAAATATTGTATCGTTTCGCCCTATTGTTTAGACGGAAAAGTAGTTTTTGGAGGTTGAAAACGCAAAAAAATGAAAACCCCCTCCAGAGTGGAAAACTTGAAAACGCTCCACTCTTCTGTCATTGTGTAAATGTTTGAAAACGCAAAACTTCGTTTCTCCTCGCATAGTGACATGCTTACCCAGTGCTAGAAAAGCAAAATAGCGATCCCTGCGATGGACATTCAACTTGCTTTAGCAGCACTAGTTTCACTAGAAGTCGTTCCAGCTAGTTAAAAGAATGATGCATGAGAGTAATACAGATTGGAGATTAATGACAAACTATTTTTAATCACGCACTATAGTGGTGAACAGCAAGAGAAGTCGAAGACTTTATGCACAAGCTTGATCTTGCTGCTGTTGCCACCTACCATCTGGCGTGTATACTGCATCAACTAATTGCTCGTCTAAACGTGGAGTTAAAAGTGAGAACGAAACGGTACTTTTGCGTTTTTGGTGCAGATCGTTTCCGTGTAACCGGGGCTTAAGCTCCTGTGAGCTAGTTGCGGACTAAAAACAGCAAGTGGCACATATGGTTATTTCCAACAAAATCAATATATGACATGAGTAAAAGTGAAGTTAAGTGTCTTTTATTAACTGAAAAGTACAGAACAGCAGAACAGGCACATTTTAACGCAATGCTTGAAAAAACCTTTTCAGGATGGAGAAGACAGATGTTTCTGGAAAAAAAATTTAAATTTACATGTTTGTCCTGTTAGTCAAGAAAATGCATATAATCCTCTACTCTTGTGTGCAATTATTGTTTGACATTATGTTTAAATTAACATGCAAATAGGTTATTATTAACATTCAGCTTTTTAATGAAAAAATGTATGTATGTATGGTGTCTCATGTCCATTTACATCACCAACAAATTTCAGATGTGTGTGACTAACTTATTCTCTGTGTGGACGAAGATTTTAGACCCCCTAATGAGTTTGATCTGAAAAGAAATAAATACACACATTAATACATATAGAATGGGGGGGGGGGGGGGGGGGGTTGTGACAAGGCCTGCATAGGGATGGCTATACAGTATGGAGTTTATAGAATGGTGTGGAGTAAAGCAACAGTTACGCAATTAGCACTACTCCCACACATTTACAAGGAGCACCCAAGAACAACGGGCAAGAGGCAAGAAAAACAAATCTACTAAGGAAGAAACATTGGAGAAGGGGTAGGGGACCTGCCTCTAATGTATCTAGGGGTATTTGCCAGTGTACAGCATATATGTGATTAGGAGGGCACACTGTTGGCTGCAAAGGACGTGGTGTGCTGGGAGGGAGGGCTTACTGGTGGTGCAGTACTGTATGCATATGGGGATGGGAGAGTATTCTAGTTATGGTCACTGTTGTGCTGAAGGGGCAAACTGGTGATGGCTTGACTGAATGGGCAGTGTATGTGTTTGTGGGGAGGAGGCTTACTGCTAAGTGGTTAAGCCGACAACTTGCCTCATCTGCACTTTTGTCTTCCACCAAGCACCTTGGTATCTAAATGAAAATATAATTCATACACCACAAAAGCAACTAAAATCACAAAAATACAATCAGCAAGATCACACAGGTGGCCTGAAAATCCAGAACAACATTTAGAAAGATTTTGGGTCTGGCATTAAGTATAGGCTTTGCCAATTCAAAGAGCAGCACCAAATAATGCATTTCAAGACAGTTGCTACGACCAATCGGTTATCAACATGCCTTGTGCGTGATTTAAAAGTGCAGCACTGTATAATTATGTTAAGCCTTCCTGTTTGTTCTGAGCCAATATGTGAGTATTAATAATGAGCTCCAAAAACTAGATTTCTAGCTTTCCACAATTGATTAGAAAATGAGTGTTTGTCAGTTGACAAACTGCGTTTTGGGCTACTTTAACATGTGTTGTCAGGAGTGAACTCCACATGGCAGTGCTTCTTTTATTTTAAAGCAACACGCCACCGTATTTCAATATTGAAATATGTTCTTCCCCTAACTTAGACGATTCAAATTCAATTCAACAATCAATTATATGACAAACAGGGTTATATTTTTTAAATATAAATACGCTTACTGTTGATGACCATGTCTTTTAAATGTTCATTTTCTTTTTTCACTTTTTCTAATTCCTGTCGTAATTCCTGGTTAGTTTTTTGCAGCTGTTCCATTTTTTTGTCACCCATAACTTGGCATCAGATGATGGGACAGGGGAATGGAAGTCGGAAGGTGCAGGCTGTTCAGAGGGACAGCAAACAAAGCAGCATCCACCATGACAACTTATTTGTAATTTTTGATTATGTTTATTCAAGGCTGCCCGCTGAGATTATGTAACCAAAAGGTACTTTGTATGAACCTTTGTGTAAATGTTATGCTGATATAAGGGAGCCCATCGACTAGGCTAACATTAACCATCTAGGCTAACCCTAACCCATCAGCTAACATTACCAAATGCTAATCTTAGTGCAAATTACAAACCTTTTTGTTGGAGGCTCTCCTAAATATTTATAATTGTGTTTCAGTGGCTGCTTCTCTTGCAGTAGTTCGTTCTTCTCCTGTTCAGTCATCTTGCGCTCTAGCACAGAGGAGCGCTCTACAGTATTAGAAAATAAAAGCCACAAAAGAGATGAGCGTTTCGATTTGCACATTAGCCTATACGTTTAAAAACGTGGTAAATACAAAGTTGAGAAATGTTAGTCCAAAAACGAATTTCTTTGTTTCATAATATTTCTTGAAAAATATAGATATTTCAATTTCATGATCTTTGTCCTGTCATTAACTTCCATAGCTTCAGATGTTAAAATTACTAAAAAGGCATCGGGAAACTGCACTGTTGGAATGTGGCCGTTCCCCACAGCGGGCAATAGAGAATTTTTTTCCAATTCTTTAAAACAAAACTGTTATTATGTCAGATAAGGTAATACAATGATGACATGATTAAATGTCCTTCATTCTTTAAATCTATATTAATTTTGTTTAATTTTGCATTAGCATCATACCTGCAAACTCAGAAGGTGTGAAAAAGGTGACAAACCTTTTATAATTTAATAATTTTTTTTTTTCACCAAAGTAAATAGGCCTAGTGTAGTGCTTCCATAATGAGGTAGGGGTGTGTTTTGATTTTGGTGGTAGTACAGTTGATAAGAGTTATTGAATGTTAGGCTATTTGGAATATTTTTTTTTTTTTAAATATAGAAGTTACATTTCATTTTCATTTCATTATTGTTCATTATTGTGTACTTTTCTATTTATGTATTTTGGAAAGCACTTTGGTCAGTTTACCTTTGTTTAAATGTGCTATATAAATAAATATTACTTAGTTACTATTTCACCAAAATAAGGGGTGTGATATGACCATTGCGGTTTGCACTTTGCAGATGGTCCCTAAGATTTCCTCTAGGTTAACTGGTCAAAAGGAACAATGTTGTCCCTATTTCTTTAAATACATATTGTTTGGACGAAAATCTGGTTGTAAATCATTTTCTACTTTACCGCTGTTGAATAGACCCATAGGCCTTTATTGTGTTGTAAGATCTTTATGTTTAAGATTTATTGAGCCGCTAATCATGATAGATTAATCCACGTTCATGCGTTAATTTTGACAGCCCTGTTATAAATTATTCATCAATAAATAGGCCTATGGATTTTCATTTCCACGTGAACACCATGAAATAATTTAATTTTGCATGTTATTATTCTACCTTAAAATATAAAACATTGTTCCGAGTAAATTTTTGAGAAAGCTATTAGTTTAGCAAATTTATGCTTAAAAAAAACCTGTTTTGTCCTTAAACCCCAGTCAAAGTTGACCTTGGTAATATGGCAGCTGGATAGAACTATGTGTATGATTCTATGAGCCTATGTTCCAATCTTCAGCTAACATGTCCTAACTGCAAGCGACTGCAACTATCATGTTGCGCTGAATTTTTTGTGTTAAACACGTTGTGTGCCTTTGTAACGTCATGTATACCAATAGACAATATACTGTACATGTAAACGCAACTAAAATAGAAACGGCCTGGGAGACAAAAACACAATGCCTTCTGTCGCGTTGCTTCTAGTCGCATACAGTAAAGACGGTCCAATAGAAAATCGAGTCAGCAATCAGATTTTGTCACATACAACATTCTGTCGTGTCGCTTGCAATTAGCACACCAGTCAAGGTGGGAAGAATAGAACAAAGAATAACATTTTTTTTTAACAAAACCTGACATAGGATGGTGCAGTTGGTCCCCGATTTTTTTTTTTGGACCAAGTCGTCCTTGGTCTGAAAAACTTTGAGAAACACTAGATCACATTTAAAACCGGAATAATCCCTGTATTTAACATAGTCAATGTACAAATTATTATTGAGGAAAAAAGATAGCCGGTGTCGGAGTGAAGATTAATGAGCAGAATACAACTAAAGATGCAATTCCTGGCACACAGTTCACATTCCATACATGCCTTTACAAGAGTTTGCACGAACGCTAACATTTCTCCAGCTGAACTGCCATGTGGTGGGCCATAGCATCCTAGTACTTGTGCATGTATTCTATTTTTCATGTAAAAAAGTTTTGTTAGTTGGTGAATCTTTAAAATCTTTCACATTGGAACATGTGGGTTTTGTATACCTCTTAAGGCCCGAACACACAGATACGACATGAAATTACGGACACGAAATTTGCACACTAATTTTTCGCACTTAAAGTTTACACACCAAGTGCGATGTGATTATTTCGCATTCTATTTCGCATTTTGTTTCGCAGCATAATAATAAGCCCATGAATTAAAGTCTGTGATTTTAATGATGGATACGTCTAGTGATGAGCTAATTTTTGTGGATATTAGAGATGTATCGTTCTTGACCGATTAGTTCAAAAGACCTAATCTTTAATGCGACTTTGGTAGACCTAATCGTCTTGTGGGATCGATTTGTTCCTCTTTTTTCTGTTTGCCGGTCAGCAACCAACTGAAAGGTGCATTTGCACCACCATTGACTGTATAAATACAGTCTGTGAGCGCCATCGACTAGGTAGGATTGATTAGTTCAATCGCGCATTTGCGCAACGTCCTATAGCTTCTGTGTTGTGTCTTTTAGTTTTTTCGAGTCGTTCGTTCATCACGTGGCAGCCCCATTACTTTAACCAACGCAGTCTGAGCCGGAAAGTGCGGGAACATAAATGATTAGTTTATCTCTTCGAGTGCTACTGCTTTCCAATTGTTCATTTGACACTGAGGAGAGGTGCGGTGTGGGTGCAGGGCATATAGTTTTGTCTTGTTTGTAGTGTGATCAACATTTGTGTAAGCAGTAGATGGGTTTGGGACTGCATAGGTTTGGCTAATAGGGCTGTCACATATTTTTATAAAGTGAACGAGAGGACTCGAAAAAAGTTGCTGACTGAGACACAAACAAACTTGTCAGTTAGGTGAACGGCTTTTCCCACTACTAGTGGATATCCTCTTACAAAAGAGAAAACGAAAAATTTGGGTAGCCTACACCCAGTGTTGCAGCGGAGACAACAACAAGGTGAGTTCTTCCATCTCATCCAGGAATTAAAGCTCTATTATGACAGGTTTCGGCAGTAGGGGAGAGCCGGGACGAATTAAACATTGACATTTTCTCGTAAACCATTCACAATTCAAACAAGGAAATTTTGTCATCCCATACGGCTTGCAATAATAGCCAGACCCAGGGAAAATTGTGTCGATACGTACTGTAATCTGAAGTCAAGGCAAGGCAAGTTTATTTATGTAGCGCATTTCATACACAAAGTGTATGAAAAGCAGTTCAATGTGCTTTACAAAGATAAAAATAAAAACAGTGGATAAAATAAAGTAAGAAAACAAACAAATAAGATTAAAGGACAGAGTAAAAAGTTAAAAAGAATTAAAAGTTAATAAAGGACAGTAAATAAAAATAATTTTAGATTAAGGATTTTCCCAAATTCACAAATCTGTAACCTACAAATGTGATCCTATACATCCAGCAAACAGAATCACTCCTGTATTACAATCTTAGAACTAAATGATCCAAGTCAAACACCTCAACCGACAGTAGCACCCCTGGATATTCCCAAAAGTAGTTCCCTAGTGTGCACTGTTCCTTCAGACAAAGCAGCCAGGTAGTCATGGGAAGGTGTGGGTTGACCACAGCCGTAAAATTGTACTACAAGGAATAAATAGCACTTACCCCACAGGTGCTCTGTCAGACTCAACTGACAGTAGCACCCCTGGATATCTCCGAAATTAGTTCCCTAGTGTCCACTATTCCTTTAGACTAATTAAGAGGTCCGGAGTGCTAGACTCCAGTGACTTTTTCAGACTGGGGGGGGGACTCAGCTGAAAATGTCGGTCTGCCTGTCGGGCGGGCAACTACTTCATTGATATCTCTTAGCTGTGCCGAGTCCCCTTCGGCCCAAAGCCGAGGCACAGCCGTAAAATTGTGTTACAAGGAAAAAATAGCACTAACCCCACAGGTGCTCTGTCAGGCAATGTGTTGAGGGACCACAAACCACAATAAATAGTAGCCACCTACAAGTGCTCTGATAACTAGAATGATGTAGGATTATACCTTAATCTGAATAAATTAATCATTAAGAGAAAGCATCAGAGAAAAGTTTGGTTTTAAATTTGGTTTTGAAACTGGTAACAGTAGGGGCATGGGCGGCGCGTAAAGGCTAAGCCTCCCCAAAATTAACGCTGTGAAATCATGAAAATTTATGTCTTCAGGAAGTTGGTTCCAAATCTGAGCTGCATAGTAGCTGAAAGCTGCTTCGCCACACTTTGTTTTGACCATAGGTTTTATTTTTTTCTTGTTAGACCCAAGTTAGACCCAGGAGGTCATTTTAAGGGCAGACATTTTTCTCAGTATAAAGCATTAAAGCAACTAGAAATATGAATATATAATCATAGGATGACGGCAGTGAAGTTCGTTTAAATGGAGCCTGGTAATAGGCTAATTCGAATTTGCCTGCAAAAAAGATTGTTTGATAACTACTTTAATATTACGAGAACTTGCTTGAAAATTGAGCAGCATTGACTAAAAAGGGTCTTTCTCAGATATTTTTCAGTATATAGCATGAAACCAACTAGAAATATGAAGATAACCATAGGACGACGGCAGCCAAGCTCGTTTAAAGGGAGTCCGGTAATAATTCCAAAGTGAATTTGCCTGCAACAAAGATTGTTTGATAACTACTTATCATTATGAGAACTTGCTTGAAAACTGAGCAGCATTGACTAAAAAGGGTCTTTGTCAGATATATCACATAAAAAAGGGTATACATTTTAAGGTTACCTTATATTTTATATGGTTTCATTTGTCCCACCCTAGTGTTTCAAACGTCCCATCCAATCGGGAAGAATGAAACAAATGACCAATTCTATTCTTCAAAGATAAATGCTAAGCTAAACTAATCACAGGGGAGTAATCGGAAACAGAGGAGTAGTGGTAGGGGACGAGGCGGGATGACGAGGAGCAGGGGACACAAGGGGATTGGATGTTGAGTAGGAGCCAATGGGAACCATCAGTCCCGGATGGTTCACATTGGTCAATTTCTATGCTGGATTACGGCTGATAGACTAAATGGATTTTTTTTCGTTCTTTTGATTATTCATATTGTGAAGATTGGTCCACAGGATCATAATCACAATATAAACTAAGTTGATAATAATTACAAATATTCAAAATCGTTGACCCTAGCTTTAAGAGACAACATATGTCAGTTGTTGTTCACACAAAAAAAAGTGTTACTATGTGTAACGTTGTCTGCAAAAACGACATATCGAAAAGTGTTTCATCTGTCCCTGCTCTCCCCTACTTGGGTGAGTGTCGTTGACTTTGAATACATTTTGGGTGTCCTGGCTCCTCACCTAAGGAGACTTTGGACAAATTACCGAGAGCCAATCGATGAGTTTTTCACCCATTTTCTCTTCCACGGTGAAGTTCTATGTATATTAGAACCCTTCAAAGTCATTATTTGATTGGTTAGGAGCTCTTTTTCGCATGCAAAATTTCGCTTCAAACAAGAATGTTCCGAAAGTTTTTTTTCGTCGCAACAAACTTCGTCCTCGGTGTGTACCAGGGTTTCCCCTATGTACACTTGACTGCGGCGGCCCGCCGCACCTTCAAGCTTTGCCGCCGCACCTTCAGAACTCCCCCCCGTCCTCACTAAGAGATTAGCACTTTTGGAGCGATTAGCGCCTTTGGAACGCTTTGCCCCCGGTTTTCTTCTCCTCCTAACCCCTAACAACCCCGTCCTCACGTTAGGCCTACTTTTGGAGCGCTTCGCCCGCCGCACCTTCAATGACATCCTAGGGGAAACACTGTGTACATACTAATTGGAATGCATGTGTTTCATAGCCTGCTTAATTTCGTGTGAATATTTCATCCGACAAATCGGACTTTGTGTACGGGCCTTTAGTTAGCACATATCATTGAGTTTCATATATAATTATGACAAATCATGCTATCAGTTTTAGCTAGCTAATAAAGCTAGTGCCACCTCCTCAGGAGGGTATGGCTATCTCTGATTAGGTGGCCAAAAAAGTCCAGGATAATTAATATCCTGTAATTTCATGGTTGTATACAAAAAAAACACATTTTTTACTGAAACAAACAAAACTTACCTACAACATTGTGCACAATTGCTTCATACACCTGCCATCCACCTTTCGGCTTAATCTTCCCCTCCCACCACTCGACAACATAATGCTCAGCTTTATGCCAGTCCCCCTGATCAAATCAAATGTGCTCTGTTCGAACAACAGAATGCGTGCCTATATCCTCTCCTTCGGCCCACTCAACCAAGACAAACATTTTGAGAAGTTATTGAAAAGATGAAGAGAATCAAATATACCGCTGGCGTACACAGTGGAAATTATGGCGATTGAACGTCACGACTGTTTGAATTTTGAATTGAATGGGGGGGGTGACTGCTTCATGGAGTTCAACCACGAAGGGCCACTGTGGAGGGCCGCCTTCCACAGATTTCTGAATTTTTTTTTTACAATTTCGCCCTTTTTTTTATCGAAAATCTTACTTTTTTCCTCAAAATGTTTTAGTTTTTTTCTCAGAAATTTAGAATAAATATATTACTTCATGGCCCTATTTCTCTTCCGTACCTCTATGGTGTTATTGTAACGAGTATGTGCATGAACTGCACAGAGCAAGAGATATGAAATGTAGTGAACAGTAACAGAGACGGAGATAATGACACAAGTGAATGTCACCCCAAAGCTACGACAAGGAAATATGACAAAGGTTATGTGGCGCTTGGCCTCACAGTGATGACAGTGGGAGACTAGTGGGACAAGGTGGGAGACTGGTGTATTTAAAAATGTTGGCAGAGGACAGCATGATGCCAAATTAATTAAGGGGTCAAATAAAGACATTACACCCCAATCACGCTGATAAGCTGCTTGAGCTGAATTATGCTACTTTAGTTGCTCAAATTGTTGCACTTAATTTTTTTCTCTTACATGCTAAAAATCAATGTTAATGAAGTTATCTTTGTTGTATATTTCTCGCGCAATATGTTTTTTTCTTTCGAGGGGGGGCATAACTAAAAATAATTAAGAGCAGAAGGATGTGGTCCTCCTGAAATTAAATTTGAAATGTACCGCAGACATGAAGCGTTATAGAAAATATCTCAACCCTATCCCAAAAGGACTTTTATTTGAAGGTAAGTACTTGCTAATTATGTAAATTGCTATATGGTAGTCCATTATTTGTGCTATACACCGCCTAAATGTGTAATTCTGTTACAAACTAGTTACTAAAATGCACGCTCAATCGAGGGAGAGGGGTTGTCACCAGTGACTGAAGAATTGATTTTACGTCCACGTCCAAAGGGGCTCCAACTGATCTTACGCACACACAGGCGTACAGGAAGCCCCTTATTTGGGTTATTGCCTGGACCATGAAGGACATCACACCAAGCTGAAAAATATATTCTCATTAGGTTGAGAACTAAATCGTTTAAAAAGACTGATATCAGGTTCTGTGGAAGGGAGTGAAGGCCGAGGTGGTGCTGGGACCTGCTACAGAACAGAGATCTGTTATGAAGCGGTCTTATGGAAGCACAAGCTCAGCAGAAAATTAACAAAGAGACATGTGGAAGTGGCCAGGGAAGATGTTTGGATCTGGTCAGAGTCCGGTACCAAGGACATAAATGTCCTGAAGCACACACACATAGATGCACAACATACAAGGTCACTAACACACAGGAGCCACGGAGTGGGACAAGGAACAATAGTTGGAATATCCATATATGTTTATTAATATCAACTGAACAACACAAGTTTCTAGTCTGTGAACACATCTGATTTAAGGTATAATCAATGTAGTTAGTGTCTTAGTATTTTTCGGGTCTTGTAGTGATTTGTGGAAGACTCAGTCTATCCCAGTCTAACAAAACAAGAGGTGGTTTACAATTAAACGAGCCCTAAGCTCTATCTAAAAGATATAAGACTTGGAGCTAATCCAAAGCAGATGTTGAAAGCAAAAGCCATAGCACAAGGTCATGAGATGGAAAATTATAAGGTGGAGCACGAGATCCTCCATGTGGGCAAAATGGGCTAACACAGGTGAAAGGAAAATATTCATTAGTAATGAGAAGATATGAATATCCATGGATTTGGAGATAAGTCACCAAAAACTAATAGGACAGATGTCTTGAACCCAGATAAGTTCTTCAAATGCAATTGGACATGTAAATTAAAGCAACTCTAAAGAGTTTCAAAATCGCACCATCTACAGGTTAAAACTGGAATTACTGCTGTCGTAAATAATTTAGCATGCATATAATATATATTATATGCATGCTAAACCACAACGGGAAAAAAAATTATGAAGATTTGCTAAACAGACTGCAAAACTGTAGTTTCGAAAGCCAAAATAGATAGCTTCTAACCCATCAGATTGCATGCGTAACGTTACACTTACAACCGTAACATGGATGTGTACTCAATTTTCATTTAATTTCTAAATCCACTAGTTTCACAATCAAATATCCCCCTCACATATAAATATGTTGACAACTTACGGATGATGGCATGCTTTCAAAAGCGCTAAAGCTATAAACAACTGATAGGAAACGTACCTAGCATCACCTACGTTAGTGCCTTAGCTAACACAAAGACTATAAAATTCATCCACTGTTTGTAGCCATCACAGGCTAATCGATAGATAAAACAATCAATGATGAATACTGTCGGATATACCATTATTACTTACAAGTCCAGTAGCAACAAAGCTAGGTCACCATGCGTTTTGCAATGTGTAGCCTCCTTCAGCTCTCGCCAACAAATGAAAGCCGGACCAATATTCTCTCTAGTTCCCGTTTTTTTTTTTTTTTTTTTTGCTTCTTCAGATCTCCTTCTTTTCTTTAGTAGCTCCGCCATGATTGCATTTCACAAACACAACCCCATTACAAATCTGTCGTGGCAGCTCAACTCTGGCTATACTCCAGCCTGGCTGGCCGCAAAGCCAATCGACTGTAGTTTTTACTTGGACTACAGAACCTGGACCCGACAGGGCGAACTTGTTTAGTGCTATTACAGCCGATAGAGGGCTCCAGAGCAGATGCAGAAGGTAACGTTCATACTGTTATGAGTTGATGGACCACCAAAACGATTTTGAAAAAAATATTTTAAGGTCTTAAAAACTATTTAGTGCTTTAAGTTGCTTTAAGGCTTCGATTTAGTTGCTTTAAGGCTTCAGTCAAAACATTGAAGCACGGGGAGAAACAGTTGTCTCTGTTCAATGTGTGTGTGATGGGAAGTCCGGCTCTTTTCAGCCGACTCATTCGACTCCTGAACGGCTCTTAATTACTTAATTTTTATAGGCTTGTATTTCACCATAACTTCGCAAAAACTGATGGTTTGTGTGTTGAAAAAGAAAGCCTTATAATGCCAAATGTTGTGCATGTATTCTATTACACACCACTTCTTTTGTTTAATATTTTAATAAAACATTTTATTTCACAAATTTGCAAACAAACCCACAGAACAAACAAACTGTGTTGTAACAGCCTTATAATTGCCTATGACAGAACAATGCAGAAATGAACAAAAAACTGCAAACAAAAACAATGAACAGAACCAAACTCAAGCAAACAGTAATGTCCTCAGGGAAGATTGGCATTCAAAAACGTTTGCAATCTCAACTTGGCTGGACTAATCCTACTCCTTCTCTCAGAGAGAATCTGCCCCTTTTTGGAGAAGACTCTTTCGGAAGGGACTGAGGTAGCCACAATACACAATCTCCCCTCCATCACCTTCACCAGGCGTGGGAAGACAGAGGCCTTGGCCTGCCACCAGCTCAGTGGATCCTCTGTTCTTTGGATGATGGACTCCTCAAAATAAGACCTCACCTCCATTATAGCGTCAGCTGTAGGATTCTCCTAGCTTCATCTCCTGTAGCTCTTTCATCAAAAAAACTCCAAACAGTAGAGGTTTGTGGCTCCTCATTCGCCTCTAATGGTGGAGCTGGCAGGCTGCTGGGGGTGATTCTTGCTCATGTGCACCATCAACAGCTCTGTTCTCACTGAATCCAAGTTTTTTAAACCTGGGATCTAATAATGTGGTTTCTGAGGACAGTGTTGTACTCCATACGCAGAAATTTCCGGTCCATGGCTGAACAAAGAGTTGCAACCAATTCTTTCACTTTCTGCATGGTTACAGTTTGTAGGTGTGGGCTGTCACCCACTGTAGACCTTTGCAAAGCAGGAGCATTTTTTAGGCTATGACATAGCTGAGGGAGAGAAAACGGCAATTTTAAGAATTAGACTTTTTAAAGTATGTGGCACATTATACTAAAGTGTTTCTGCTGTGTACAATAGCGAATGAATGGTTGTAGGCAAAAACAAACAGTGGTTCAAGTTACCTGTCTGCACTTATCTCCACAGTCATCTCCTCAAATGGTTGCAGGACAGTGCAGACTTCTTTCACTAGCTCCCATTCCTCCTGACATAGAGCATAAACTGGTGCGCTCATGAGGGCCAGGGTGGAGATGATGGCATCTTTTGTTTCAAGAATTCGTTTCAACATATAAAATGTTGAGTTCCACCTGGTGGCACACAGCACACCACTTTGTCCTCTATTTGCCACTGTTTTGTCACTCTTACTAGCTCCTCTGCCAGGTTTTCTGCAGTGTGTCTCTCTGTGAACTCAAAGCAGTCCAGAAGGCAAGATGTCATCTTGTAATTTTCAATGAAATGGCAAGTGACAGACATGAAAGAGCAGGTTGTTCTGGAGGTCCAGCAATCAGTTGTCAGGCAAACTGATGGAGATTTTTTCACCTTTTCTTGCCATAATGCACGCTCTGTGTCATAGTTTTGGTATTGTTGTTTGGGACAATGTTTTTCTACTGGGTAGAGTATATGTGGGATTTAAAGCTTTGACAAAACTTTTGAAACCTCTGTCCTCAACAATGGAGAAGGGTTGGAAATCAGTAGCTATCATTCTGGCCAACTCCTCATCAATACTGTGCTGTTTGGCTGGGGTCATCTGTTTTGGTATAAACTGACTTATTCTGCATTGAGTTGCCATTGCGGTTGGAGTTGCAGTAGAAGAGGTTATACTTGCATGTGTAGTAGTGCTTGACTTCTCTCCTCTAACTGCAATGTCGGATGGGTAGTTCTGATATGTCAATGCAGGTTTGTGATGGAACTGTAATTTTCATTTTGCATTCTGCTTTGCTGTTACCAATATCGTTGATCTTTTGGGGGGGGGGGGGGCTCAGACAAACAGACAGAGAGCGGGGTGCTCCACTGCAAGTATCCCCCTCTCTGTATTCACATAATGGAATGATCCTATATACACATCTGATTGGCTGAGCACGTATAAAGGAGTGAAAGGGGAAAAAAAGGTAGCCGGCTCTCGCTCAATGCGAGCCAGCTCTTCTGACTCACTACAGAGCCGATGCTTGTGTGCACGACCCATCTCTACTGTGTTTAGTTTTATATGTAGTCTGTGTTGCTTTCTTTAGTGTGTTTAATGAAGTCAGTGTTCAAAGTTGCTGTCTGTAGTCTTGAGTTGAATGTAGTGAGTGTTTTGTGTTGCTGTCTGTAGTCAGTGTTAGTGGTGTAGCTGTGAGTAGAAATAAAAAAGTTTTCTGTCCATAAGATACTGCATTTGGGTCCCTTCCTAAATCCTGACAGTACGGACTGACCAAAAATGGACCCAGCAGAACTAGAGGACGTTTCGCGCGTGTCGTAGGAGTTACAGAGGACACTTGAGACCTTGTTCTCTATGTCGAGGGACATGAGGGATTGTGAGCGCAGACTCGCCGCTGTAGCTCTGATGGAAAGGGCCATATGGACTAAGACTAGGCTGTCTGGGTTCCCTGAGGTCACTGTTTTGCCGTCCCAAGTGGTCACCTTAAGGAAGTCTTTGCAGCAGCCAACACCGGCTGCCCCTGCTCCAGTGCACGCTGCCTGTGACACCGCTCCAGTGCCCACTGTCAGCGACTCCAGTGCCTGCTCCGCCCGAGGTGTCCTGCGTCCCTGCTCCACCCGAGGTGGGCGTGTCCTGCGCCCAAGGTGGTTGTATCCTGCATGTTTTGTACGTAGCATCGTTCCTGTGCGCCTCCTGGTAGTTTACTCACTAGCCCATTTACCTAGCAGTCATAAACACTGAATAAGGGATTAAATAATTCATTCAGAGTAATTAAGTAGCCCGCTTACAGTGATCATTTGGGGTCTTTTCCATACATAATAACGTTAGCCACCATTTGCCTAACTACACCAACAACGCTGAAAATTAAGTTACCCAAATGTCCAACAGTAGCTTTTCAACCTTAATATACCTGGGAATATACCATGTTCATGCAACATTCTTGTGGATAAAGTCATTTCTGTTCTTTTGCACAACGAAAACTTGTCACGTTAACTTACCTTTACTCTTCGCAAACTGTCCTTCTCCTTCTGAATAATGGCGGATATCTTCTTCTTATCTTCCACTGATCTCTAAAGAATAACTATTCGTTAAGGTCTGTGTTATCTTCCCACTAACAAACTCTCATCTTTGCGGAACTGGGGACGCATTAAAAAATGTCATGGATAAAAAATAATAGTTACAGTTACTTTATTTGTTTGGTTTTATTCTCACATTCAGACTGGTGTAAAAAAATAAATGCCATACTGGGAAATCTCTAACACTGACACAGGACAGTGACGTCACAGCCTCATAGAACATCATTCAAGTCTATGTAGCGATAAACATTTCTTTCTTGTAATGTCTAAATAGCTTATTTTGTCACAAATTGGTCAAGAGAATATTCTTTGGTTGGGGTAGAAGGAATTTCCCAACGCAGTGGAACGCAGTTAAAATAGTTCTTTATTTTCCACCACTTTTTCTGTGTTCCGGTATTTACTGAAACTGATCCAACGCAGCGACAGTGGCCCGGGAATAGACAATATCACAAGACCGATAAAAGACTACACTACCCACGTGCCACGGCAGTGCCCTATCATATGCATCCACTGAGTCCCAACCAATCACATCAGGGAAGCAATGCAAACTATTGCACGCAACTCTACCTCGCTCAAGCCTAAGGCCGTGTTCAGACTGCAGGCGAATCTGATTCAAATCGGATTCCTTCTCATATCCGATTTTTAGGGCAGACTGGTCACACTGTTTTTAGCATGTGTCCAAATAGAATATGGCTCTGTTCAGACTGGGCCACATTACTGACCAATCTGACAGGTTGCTGTAGCAACGAGCAGAAGCGTCATCCAGCGCATGTATTGTCAGACATCATGTAATTGAGAGAAGCTGAACAGGCCATCGAAACCCTCTTTCCCTCAAAGTGCACAAAATACAATACAGTTTTATTTCGATATATCCCCTCTAGCTTTGCTTGTGTAACAGAGTCAGGAACTTGTGTATGAAAATCAGAATACAGAATAGATGTGGTATATAGTTATAGTTATGGTACATAGTAATGGAGCCTCCTGATGGTTTTATGTGCAGCTGCATTTTCTCTGCACACATTACTACCTCCAGCAGAGAGAGAGCTTACGCTGCTGGAGGTTAGTACATTGTAATAGATATATGTCCTTATGTTTTTGATTTAAATATTTTAAAATTATATATACCTGGGATTAATGGCTGGCAGTGTGGTTGTGAATAGTGCTATTCTGTAATTATTACATTTTATGTTATTTTATGTTTAGATTATAACTTTATTTTTGTAAAGATATTCTGACCACGTTGCAGACTGCTAGTCTGCCCTTGCTAGTGCACCATGCTGCAGCACGATTAGCTTGATGTGGTGTGATTTGTTTTTAAGTGTAAATTGTAATTTTCGTTTGCATTTTGTTTACTTTCTGCAGATGCAGAGACGCAGCTGTGAATGTTGACATTGTGTTTGTATCATGTTTGTCCAGGTAGGTTTTGTTCGGTTTTATTGCTTTAGAATATTAGCGTGTTTTGTTTTAGAACGATAGCGTGTGAATGTTGTTTTAGAATGCTAGCGAGTGAATGTCTGTTTAGAATGCTAGCATGTGAATGGTGATTCTTGCGATCTAGTACAAAGGCAATTGTGGTAGAATAATTAGTTAGTTGATGTCCACGCCATGAGATAGAGTGCTGAAGTTGGATCTTTATTGACAGTCACTTGTAGAAATAAACAGGGTCACAAGGAAAGTTGTACAATGTCTGTCTCTGATATTCCAAAGCTCGGGGTTCCCTCAAAATATTCCTTCAAAGCCCAAAATCTCCTTTCTCTGAAAAAAGCCCCTGTTTCTCCCCGTGCATGGATATTTTGAATGAAGCCTTAATTTACATTTGTCCAATTGGATTTTAAGAACTTATCTGGGTTCAAAACATCTGTCCTATCAGTTTCTGGTCACTTATCTCCAATTCCATGGATATTCATATCCTCTCATTATTATGAACATTTTCCCTTTCAACCGTGTTCACCCAATTTACCCACATGGAGGAGCTCGTGCTCCACTTTATAGTTTTTCCATCTCATGACCTTGTGTTATGGCTTTTGCTCTCAACATCTGCTTTGGATTAGCTCCAAGTCTTATATCTTTTAGATAGAGCTCAGGCTCGTTCAATTGTAAAATCACCTCTTGTTTTGTTAGACTGGGTTAGACTACACTTATTCACAAATCACTTCAAGACCCGGAAAATACTAAGACACTCTCTACATTAATTATACCTTAGATCAGGTGTGTTCCCAGATTAGAAACTTGTGTTGTTCAGTTGATATTAATACATATATATGGATATTCTAACAATCGTTCCATGTCCAACTCTGTGGCTCCAGTGTGTTAGTGACCTTGTATGTTGTGCATCTGTGTGTGTGTGCTTCAGGACTTGTGCCCTGTTTATGTGTGACCAGGGCTCATTATCTCCTTGGTACCGGACTCTGGCCAGTTCCACTCATCCTCCCTGACCACTTCTACAGAGTCTCTTTGTTCATCTTCTGCTGAGCTTATGCTTCCATAAAACCACTTCATAATAAATCTCTGTTCTGTAGCAGGTCCCAGCGCCACCTGGGCCTTCACTCCCTTCCTCAGAATCTGATATCAGTCTTTTTTAAATGATTTAGTTCTCAGCCTAATGAGAATATAGTTTCAGCTTGGTGTGGTGTCCTTCATGGTTCAGTCAATAACCGGATTCAATCCCAAATAAGGACCTTCCTGTAGACCTGCATGGAGGCCTCTATGTGTGTGCCTGTATGTGTAAAATCAGTTTGAGCCCCTCTAGACATGGACGTAAAAATCACCACACAATCACAGGGCTTTGCTCTGGAATGCAAATGATTAATTGCATTTCTGATGACATCCATTGAGTGCCTTGTCATTGCAACTGTGTGTGCATTCTCAAGGAAAAGAGGTAATAGTGATGTGCATTATGTGGCATCAATGTCCAATGACTGTAAAATGATGTGTACAGGGAGTGCAGAATTATTAGGCAAGTTGTATTTTTGAGGAATAATTTTATTATTGAACAACAACCATGTTCTCAATGAACCCAAAAAACCCATTAATATCAAAGCTGAATGTTTTTGGAAGTAGTTTTTAGTTTGTTTTTATTTTAGCTATTTTAGGGGGATATCTGTGTGTGCAGGTGACTATTACTGTGCAAAAAACAAATATATACCCATTTCAATTACTTATTTTTACCAGTGAAACCAATATAACATCTCCACACTCACAAATATACATTTCTGACATTCAAAAACAAAACAAAAACAAATCAGCGACCAATATAGCCACCTTTCTTTGCAAGGACACTCAAAAGCCTGCCATCCATGGATTCTGTCAGTGTTTTGATCTGTTCACCATTAACATTGCGTTCAGCAGCAACCACAGCCTCCCAGACACTGTTCAGAGAGGTGTACTGTTTTCCCTCCTTGTAAATCTCACATTTGATGATGGACCACAGGTTCTCAATGGGGTTCAGATCAGGTGAACAAGGAGGCCATGTCATTAGTTTTTCTTCTTTTATACCCTTTCTTGCCAGCCACGCTGTGGAGTACTTGGACGCGTGTGATGGAGCATTGTCCTGCATGAAAATCATGTTTTTCTTGAAGGATGCAGACTTCTTCCTGTACCACTGCTTGAAGAAGGTGTCTTCCAGAAACTGGCAGTAGGACTGGGAGTTGAGCTTGACTCCATCCTCAACCTGAAAAGGCCCCACAAGCTCATCTTTGATGATACCAGCCCAAACCAGTACTCCACCTCCACCTTGCTGGCGTCTGAGTCGGACTGGAGCTCTCTGCCCTTTACCAATCCAGCCACGGGCCCATCCATCTGGCCCATCAAGACTCACTCTCATTTCATCAGTCCATAAAACCTTAGAAAAATCAGTCTTGAGATATTTCTTGGCCCAGTCTTGACGTTTCAGCTTGTGTGTCTTGTTCAGTGGTGGTCGTCTTTCAGCCTTTCTTACCTTGGCCATGTCTCTGAGTATTGCACACCTTGTGCTTTTGGGCACTCCAGTGATGTTGCAGCTCTGAAATATGGCCAAACTGGTGGCAAGTGGCATCTTGGCAGCTGCACGCTTGACTTTTCTCAGTTCATGGGCAGTAATTTTGCGCCTTGGTTTTTGCACACGCTTCTTGCGACCCTGTTGACTATTTTGAATGAAACGCTTGATTGTTCGATGATCACGCTTCAGAAGCTTTGCAATTTTAAGAGTGCTGCATCCCTCTGCAAGATATCTCACTATTTTTGACTTTTCTGAGCCTGTCAAGTCCTTCTTTTGACACATTTTGCCAAAGGAAAGGAAGTTGCCTAATAATTATGCACACCTGATATAGGGTGTTGATGTCATTAGACCACACCCCTTCTCATTACAGAGATGCACATCACCTAATATGCTTAATTGGTAGTAGGCTTTCGAGCCTATACAGCTTAGACAACATGCATGAAGAGGATGATGTGGACAAAATACTCATTTGCCTAATAATTCTGCACTCCCTGTATATGCACACAATATTAAATATTTAAATATACATTTAGTACATAAGTACATAATTTGATAGATATGATAACCTTTTTTCTTTTTGACTGTGCACTGATCATAGCAATTCTCCACACTGGGATGCTAGATATCTGTGGACAATGGATCCAATCTGCCTTCCTAATAACAGAAGTGGAGTTGAGGCCACATTGTTACGAACTGAAAGAGCGTCTGCCTCATGTGTGACACCCCATCTGGTTTGCACAGTTGATACTGTGTGCTGCTGTGGATAACAAACCTGGTCAATTGTAGTTTTTACTTGAACTAGAGATCCGCAACCCAATCGGGCAAACTTTATAGCCAATAGAGGGCCGCAGAGCAAATGCAGTAAGTGTCAGTCACCCTTACAAGTTGATGGAACCATTTTGAAAACATTATTTTAAGGTACTAAAAAATCTTTGCTGTTGCTTTAAAGCCCTGCTTTCATCCCTTCATCTGAAGCCATCTGATGGCTTTGTTTAGTTAACACAATGAAAACTTCAGGCCCTTATTCGCAGGTTTACCACTGCCTTCAGCTTCACTTACCCAGGTTTGACACGTACCCCTGACGAAGATATTGGGCAAGACACGCTAAGCCCTGACAATCACATTAAAGAACTTTCTTCATATTTATTTTTGTATGTCTTGTATGTAAACTTTTTAAGGCAAAGCTTGCACTTAGCCTTGCTTTGGCACTTGAGATGTTTTTCCAGCCAAGCTTCATATTGAGGTTCTGATGGCCATCCATCAGAACACTTACATATTCCCATTGTCTAGTGACAACTCTGGTGGAATTATGTGCATTGATATGTTTGATCTAACAGTCCAACAAGATCAACAGCATTAACACTGGTTTGGTATCATTAACATTAAGCCACGGAGACAACACAGAAAACTTTAGCAGAAACTATGGCGCCCAAAAAATCCAGACGACTAAAGTATATTTATTAAATGCAACTCTGCAAAATCAACATGAATACTTTTCTGAACTTGGCGGTGAATTGGACTTTAGGCCACACCAATAAAATTAGTTGGTTCTCGGATTTTTTCTGGAAAAATATGGAGCGAGCGAGCGAAATAAAAATAAAAATAAAAAATGTTCTGATGGTAAATTAGCACATTCACAGTTAATGTTCATTACTGTGATTGCTCACAGCACACTTTTTGTCATGCAGGTTTTAGGCAATGTACAAATTGATAATTCTGTCATTCTATGTTATGTAAAAGTTTGACGGTATGTCATTTATTTAAAAGTTTGTGAATCAAAGCACCAAGTAAGCTGGCTGTGGAATTGAGGTATGACTAAGTCTAGGCTGCTGTAGCTTACGTTCAAACTCATTTTGTCACAGCGCATTAGAACGTCAAAATCGCATTGATTCACCAGATAGCAATTAAATACTGACTAAAACTCTGTGAGCAGCGCAACGGAGATGCATATTCATCAACGTGCAGTCACGTGAATCTAGAAAAAAAGACGACTTTTTGCATGAGAAAGTGAAGCGTGTGCGCACGAGGATGTGAGTGTGTAGGCACATGCTATTCATTTATTTATTGATTGATTTTGATGGCGAAACACTTTCAATGGGGTTTTTTCGCCTCTCAATCAATGAAATATCAAACTCACCTCCACAGAGTTGCACAAGCATACTGCTTGTAGCCTACACCTGCGCAAAGTTGCACTTGCATGCACTTGTCAAATGTCTTTCTCTTCTGATCAAGTACTCTAATCATTGCAAACACTGGCCTAGCAGGATCCACCGGCATCTTTCCTCATAATGTGTCTTGTCTCTTGCGCTCTGAAGTGAAAGGCGCGATTTGATGTCACGTGAACGCAGCATGCTTTTTTTTCCAGTATTATAGCTATCAGCCACGATGTTTTTTATGTTCGTGTGAGTTCGAATTCAATTTTATTTTTATTTAATTTTGCATTTTTTTCAAGCGGCGAATCCGAAAACCAACTAATTTAATTGGTGTGGCCTTACGCAGATTTTGCATGCCTGCAGGGCAATGTCCTTTCTCTACTTTAGCCTATTGAAGGCGAACCAGCCGATTTGTGGGAATGTTGAACTGGTAATTGAACTGGCAAACTAAATTACCTAGCTGGCTTTTCAGGTAGGCCTGTTACAACAGTGATCACTTATTTTTTTTAAACATGCCAGCAATAACAGCCCCTTACAAAACTCAATGGAGCTAATCTGTTTAAAAAAGATTGCTTGACAACCGCATAGGAACACACTCTAGCATTACGTTCAACTTAATTTTGCCACTAGCCCCTCTTGACCATTAGGGGTGGGCGGATCGATTCAAGGTATTTATATAATCGATATTAACGTTGGTATCGGATCGGATCGATACCAGCGAGATGAAATCGATAATTTAACCTTTTTAACCGTTTTCCTATTTAATGTTTAGTAGGATCTACATTCTTTCTGTCACTTCAGCACTCAACCAACTCCACAGAGTTCATTACACGTGCACTCTGCCTTGGCTCTCCGCTGTGATTCACTGTTGTTCTGTCACTTGACATACCAAGTAACTTGTTCTGTGCTGCAGCTGCCCAACGGGAACAGTGAACATACAAATGGAAAGGACATTCTGTATTTTGCAGGGCCTGACAATTATGAAATTAAAGTGATGGTTTGGAAGAAATTCCAATCATAGCCCTGTTACACAAGCTTGGTGAGTATTGTTAATAGCAAGGAAAGTGAAAAAAAAAAAAAAAAAAAGGAACAACTCAGACAGATTGGTGAATGCCCTGCTTACACTAACACAATGGAACATAAAGTAAGCTCTATTACTCTATTTCCCTAAACAGGGTTCAAATCCCACCCAAAATAGAGCTCTGAAGGAAAGAATGTATAGCCTACTAAAACAGGCCTCCACCTTCTCTTCATAAAACATAGGCCCTCTCATTTATATAAAATAAATTGTGCTGCATTTTTAAGTGTAATAAGCATCGTATCGGTGATACTGACCATGTATTTACTTGGTATCGGATGGATATCAGATTTTGCAATATCGCCCAGCACTATTGACCATAGACTGTATGCTCTTGTCTGTAGGCTATCCGACTCGCACTGCTTACGTCAGAAAACAGAACAGAGCAGCATTTCCTTGACAAAATTCAACAAATTCTGTTCTGAAAGTTCAGCTGCATTTCTGCAACATCAGACCCCCTTCATACCAAATTTTATGCTTTTATCGCAGTGATCAATTCTGATGGAAATCTGTGCTTAGCCGCCCCACTACTGGAAGCCAATCTGGTTTACTTCCTTTTAGGCCCAGTACAATAATGTTGAATCAACATTGTTTCTTTTCCAAATAGATGTAATATGACGACCTCATCATCAATATTTTAAAGATAAATTTAGAAATGTAATCATATTAAACTGTCATACTTTTTTCTAACATGAAGACACATACATCTTATAAAATATGAAATTATCTCAGACGTGGATAGTAGTATATAGACAATAATAGTACAAATAGTACTAATAGTACAAACAGATTTTGCCATCTTAGCTGATACCACATTCTGGCCCTAGTCCATGGAATATTACATGTACTGTAAGACATACCTAATCACAAAAAGTGTAATTTATGCCCGTTGTCCTTTGTGTGATGATTGTGCTTGTGTGTGTGTGTACAATGTGTCAAGAGTATTATTGTCCAGTCATTTGTGTCCATCAGCAAATCAAGTGTTTTCAAATACACATAGTTAGAGCTTCACAAATTTTATTCTGGATTTGCAAAGCAGCACTTTATAACATGGAAAATTATTATAGCCAGTTGTGTACATTAAGCTGGACTGTAGAAGATGCACCATACAACAATAACTTTTCAACAGGTCACTGAGAACCCCCCTCTGGCACAATGTTTAGGATTACCGACCCCTGGTCCATATAATAAAGGGAAAAATGGTAACTCGTAGCGGTAAAGTTCAATCAAATTGCTGGCTCTATCAAAACAGCACTAAAAACTATGTAACTGAGTATAGACTATGGAGCAATGAAGGAAATTTCACCTGGACCAAAGTTGTGTTGCAAAGTGTTAAAGCTCTTGTTACAGATATTATGTTCAATTCATCCTTCTTCACTGGAAAAATAGCAACATAACAAAGTCAGAAAACATAATACACCTCTAAAAGAAGCCTTACTACTGTGAGTAAGATTTTATCAATACAACAAAGGCATTAAAATAGATACAGATTAAGAGAGGTATGAAATCTTCTCTAAAACTATGTTTGCTGAAATCAAACTACCCCATCATCCTATTACTATCCTCGCTAAAACAAATAGATATAAGGTCACAATCCATCAAAATGTAAACGCCTTGTGCATTTGTGCTAGGAGGTGTCCGTGGTTTTGGAGAGTTGTATAAGGGATAGGACTAGGATTTTTTTTTATTGTGTGTTTTCAAAGGAAAGTTTTGCATTTCATTTAATAGTCAGATACGGTAGTGACATCATAGAGATTATTTCCCAGTGTTTGGAATCCTGGAGTCAGGATTTAGGACAAATCCCTGAGGTATAACATGGATACAAAAGTTCATCAATGACGATGCAAACTTTCAATTCACCCTCTAAAGAAAAGTGCAATCCATACTGTTTTATGACAGTTTCTTGCTGCTGCCACATCCTGCATTCTGCTGAGCGATGATGAAATCCGTCATAAGCTGGGCAGTCTTACGGGGGCGTTCCATCACCACCGAATGGCCACATTTATCCAGAAGGTCAACTTGACAACCTGGCAAGGCTTCAGCTAACACAGAGGCCCCAGAGACATCCACAACCTGATTGTGTAGAGATTGTGTCAATATAAATCATGGTGTGAGGTGTGACATGAAAAAAGCAATATTTGTAATATGTTACCTGATCATGTTTTCCCCAAATAACTTGCAGTGGTGTGGATATGAAGAGCATATTTGTATTCAAAGAGTACCTGGACTCCTCTCCAATAATCTCCATGAACACTACAAAAGAATGAAACAAGGTCACACTACGAGGTCACTCATGTGGACAATGCATAGTTAATGCATAGTTTTATATATCTAGAAGTGTGGATTTGCTGTTAATAGTTAGCAAGAATGATCTATTACAAACCCTCTCTAAAGAAGTCATTGTGTGGCACCCGGACATCCACTAGTCCCTGAAGAATCTGAAAAAGTTACAAGACACTGTCAAAGAACATACTTATGAGATATTATACAACTCATATCATATCATACTATATCTCAAATGTTAACCATTCTTGGGCTGTCAAAGTTAGTGCATATATAGTGCATTAACCAGGGCAAGTGCAACCAAATTGGGCAAACATGCCACCTAATTTTTCAATGGTGTGACCAAATCAAAAGCTTAGGACGCAGACTGGTGGCCGCTGATTGATTCAACAGGGCAGGCGCAAGCCTAGGCTACATGGGAGAAACAACACTGCCTTTGTCCAGTGTGGTGAACTTTGTATGTCAATCAGTTAATCATTGTGAAATAAAATATTCTAGGCCATGAAACTGAGAACATAGTGGCATCACAGAGTCAGAGATGGCAACATTTGTTTACATCCAGAGCTTCGTTACACTGAAGCGATTGACGACAACTGTGGAATTGGTCGTACCTGGTCGTACCCGTCTGCAATGAAAAACCAAAGGAAGCTGGTACCAAAACTGAAACAAATAGAGTTGCGTAGGAGTGGGTACTGCAGTGGAAAAGCACCAATAGATATGTTCCCAGGGTTACTGTTGCCAGTCACAGTAGTTGGACCCAGTTAACTACACCCATTTCACTCGAGGCCTGATCAAATTTGGAGGCAACTAACGTTTGTGCTGGTGCACCTAAGTGCTAGCCTGGGCCCGCCCATACTTCCTGTGACGCTACATTCAATTTCGCGAGCAAGTCAGTATGGCCATGGTGCCGATTTAGAGGAATTATTTATCCCAAATCTGTGGGCACCAATGAGAAACGAGCTTACGCCTACGTCATCGGAATGAGTGGTCTGACTGGTTTTAGATTCGTCAAGTAGTATACAGAGGCATCTTATGAACGCAGGTTAAGCCCGCCTCCCAGAATTCATTTAGCAATGTAGCATGGCCAGACTAAGCTTGTAAGAGCTTTTCAGTCGCGTTAGCCAGGCTACCTAAGTGCAACCATGGCAAAGAGCCCTGTTAACACATCCTCTTTTTGATTGTGATTAAAATAAATATTGCAATTAATGAAGGGTTGTCTTAGTAAAGAATAACACCTATTTTTGCTGGTGACTAGCATGCAAATCTAAGCTAGTTAAAACCTGAACTTTGTGGTAAACTGCTCCTCTACAAATACAGGTGATAGCAGTGGTTGATAGCTGATGGGCTGTTTGTGGATGCACACATTGTTTTTTACCTTACATGAAGACTGTAGATAGCCTAGTGATTTACAAACAGCCTGCTTCACTTGACTCAACTGTCAGAATTGTATTTTGCAAACATGTAATGCTAATAAATGCCTAAATCATTATTTTGAATTGAATTTGAATTGAAATGAACCCTCCAACTAACGCATATATACTCTGTAAGATAATCTTTTTTTGGAACATACAAGCATGTATTCAAGAAATGAAACTGTCTACTGGGGTGATGGTTTTCATACTGGTAAACTAAAAGTTAAAACAGTGGAAGTATGGTGTTGTATATTTCTACCACATTTCTAACAGATTTATACCAGGTAGAAATATGCTCACACTGCAGGAGCACACTATTCTGAAATGCTATTTTTTTACATGCTGCAAGAGACTTTCCTTTCAATGATGAAATGATTTGATTATGAAAGGAAGAGGTCGTCTGTTGAGCTATGCTGTAAGCTACCGAATGTCTCCAAAAATAGGCTACATGGGATTGATGTTCACGCACTCTCTCTATCCCATCTGTCACAGTCATTCACTCATGCGCCTTTTCCTCAATCTTCTCCAATTCGCAAATTAAATTTGTGCAATTACGAGATTTGGGTTGGAAGTGGTGGATTGGGTGTGGAGGCTTGTTTGGAAAAGAAAATGTCTTATGTATCTCATTATTCTCAGATAGTATGTCATTAATATTGAGATGCTATCTCAGGATTTTGAGAATAAAAAGGTCAAATATTTTAAAGTACTGTGCAAATCTGGACAGGACTGTCATGAAATGTCATTAGATTCAGAGCTGACAATCACACAATCACATTAAAGAACCAAACTTTGTGTTTTGGGATGAAAACACAGGCATTTCACCTGCTGAGGTATCTTCAAGCGAACAAAGGTGCATAATTTGATCATTTCTTCCATCTCTTCAGACGTAGACGGGATCAGTGGGATGCTCTGGATGTCCTGAGTCTTCTCTAGCTCCCGCAGACGTTTAATAAATGCATTCTCAGTAGGGCATTTCAGACCTGAGATTTATACCAAACAGCAGGGATAGAGTTATGTGTTAGTCCATGCAGAGCCATCCATGTAGATCCTTTAGCACCAACAAACATCTTCACCTCCATCTGACTGGCATGCCCCATCATTTTTTAATTTACAAAAAGGTTCTGCTTATGAGAAAGAAAAAGTACATCAATTAAGAGGATTCCAGACGCTCTCCATACAGTGAAACAATGGAAAAAAACTACTGTTTACTGGAACTCATTTCCCCCTTCTACCTACTGGAACTTGGCATAAAATTACAGACATACGTAGAAGAGCCATTGTTTAAAAGTTCCAAATGTCCACATACGGTCGCCATATTGCCACGGTCAACATTGACTAATCCTTTGAGTTTAAAACTATTTTTTGGCATAAATCTGTAAAACTAACAGCTTAAAAACTAACATAATGTGATAATGTGTTATATTTTAAAGCAGAACAATTACAAGTAAAGCTTTATAAATAGATGGGAATAAAAATATGCATTTTATTGTATCCGGTCCCCTCTTCATCTTTCATTCTGACGTTCTCAATAGCCCACTCATTTTTTAAGTTAAGTTAAGTCACTTTATTGTCAATTTCTCTACATATACTGGACATACAGAGAAATTGAAACGCCCACGGTCAGGAGAGCCAGAGGCCGCTGCTTCTCCACGCGCTGCCTACCCATTCACACAGTCACACACCAGTGGAGGGGCTTACCATGCAAGGCTCCAGCCTGCCACCAGGAGCAATTTGGGGTTCAGTGTCTTGCTCAAGGACAATTTGATGGTGTCAGGTAGAGTGGGGCTCGAACCTGTAACCTTGCGGTCACCGAACGGCTCCTCTACCACCTGCGCCACCACCGCCCACTTAACGTTTAACTTGCATGGACCTTCTCGGATGTAATGACATGATTTCTCATTATCAGCTAACACTGAATTAAAGTATACTGCAGTTTGGTTTTTAGGACCTTGAGCCCATTTTATGGTTTTGTGTCCATACACTGTCCTGCATTTGAATTATTGGAAGCACTAGATGGCGCTAGTGATTATATGTATTGCTAGACTGCTATGAAGGAGAGTTACAAAATAAATGAAGTTTTTGATCCTCTGTTCCTAATTGCGTGTGTGAATGTCTGCTGAATCACCAACACAACACTCACCTTGTCGTTATTGGTGTTCCAAGTAGCACGAAAAAAGCTTCTGTTGTGTTTTATTTGGCATTTTGTACATCCTATTAGTTAGTTAGAAGACTCTTTGCTCCTCGTTGCTTCGCAACAAATAAAACACAACAGAAGCTGATTTTCGCGACAATACAGTCATGGCCAAAATTGTTTGCACCCCTTAATTTTTTTCAGAATATCAAGTATTTCTCATGGAAAAGTATTGCATTATCACTTGTTTTGCCATACACATGTTTTTCCCTTTATGTGTATTGGAACAAAACAAAAACAGGAGGGAAAAAAGCAGATTTGCCATTTTGTTACACAAAACTTATTGGCACCCTTTTCGAAATTGTAGATAAATAAGATTGTTTCAAGCATTTGATGCTCCTTTAAACTCATCTAGGGCAAGTAACAGGTGTTTACACATTAAATCAGATAAAAAGGAAAGACGTTCACTTAGTCTTTGCACTGTGTGTCTGTGTGTGCCATACTAAGCATGGACAACAGAAAGAGGAAAGAGGACCTGAGAAGTAAAACTGTGAAAAAATATTATCAATAGTCCAATGAAAGTCAATCTCCAGAGTCTTTGTCCACAGTGTGCAACATTATCGAGAAGTTTGCAACCCATGGCACTGTTATCTCCCTGGGCGTGGACGGAAGAGAAAATCTGATGAAAGGTCGCAACACAGGATAGTCTGTAGAGTGGATTAGCAGCCCCAAACAAGTTCCAAAGAAATTCAAGCTGTCTTGCAGGCTCAGGGAGCATCAGTGTCTATCCGAACTATCTGTCAAAGTTTAAATTAAATGAAACACTATGGCAGGAGATTCAGGAAGACCCCACTGCTGACACAGAGACATAAAAAGCAAGCAAGATGGAACTTTTTGGTAAAGCACATCAGTCAAATGTTTACCAAAAATGGAATGAGGCCTACAAAGAAAAGAACACAGTACCTACTGTCAGAAATGGTGGAGATTCAATGATGTTTTGGGGTTGTTTTGTCTCTGGCACTGGGTGCCTTGACTGTGTAAAAGGCATCATGAAATCTGAGGATCAAAGGATTTTGGGTCGCACTCTAGGGCCCAGTGTCAGATAACTGGGTTTTCGTCTGAGATCTTGGGTCTTCCAGCAGGACAAAAACCCCAAACATTCAAAAAGCACCTAGAAATTGATGGCGAAATGCTGGAGAGTTCTGAAGTGGCCAGAAATGAGCCCAGATCTAAATACCATTGAACACCTGTGGAGAGATCTTAAAATTGGGAAAAGGCAACCTTCCAATTTGAGAGACCTGGAACAGTTTTCAAAGGAAGAGTGGTCCAAAATTCCACGTAAGAGGTGTAAGAAGCCTATTGATGGTTATAGGAAGTGACTGAGTTCAGTTATTTTTTCCAAAGGGTGTGCAACCATTAATTACATTAAGGGGGGCAATCATTTTGTCCAACCTATTTTTTTTATGGCAAATTAGCTATTTTTCCCCTCATGTCTTTGTTTTGTTCCAACACGTATTAAGAGAATAAACATAGCAAAACAGGTGATAATGAAATACTTTTCTGTGAGAAATACTTGATTTTCTGAAAACAAAACAAAACAAAAAAAATCAGGAGTGCCAACAATTCCGGCCATGTTGTGTTGGAACATCAGCGAACACAAGTACCCACTTGGTGAGTATTTTAAAGGAGTCAAAGAACAAATTTTTTGACCATCAGAAATTGTTCTTTGAGGCTCAAAAATGGCGTATGCAAATTTGTGTGTAAAAGTGACCCAGGAGTCTTATTCAGGCTCATTTAAAATGAAACGATTCCTATTCCCTAGTTCCAAACGATCTTTGATTGGACCGTGCAAAAAGAAGGTGTATCTTAGCTGTGGTGATGTCAATAAGCACCTTGTTTCAGATTGGCCTGTTTCAGAGAGGTGAAAATTGGTTTGAAATTCACATGTAGAAGAAGGCGAGAGAAACGGTGTTGTAGTTTTGGCGCACGGTCAGGAAGGCCAGAGGCTGCTACGTCTATGCGTGCCGCCTGCTATGGCATTCACCCAATCACACACCAGTGGAGAAGATTACCATGCAAGGTAGAGAGGGTCAGGTAGAGTGGAACTCGAACCTGCAACCTTGCAGTCACCAAACAGCTCCTCTACCACCTGCGCCACCACCCAATAGCTACCTAAATTCAACGAGGTAAATGTGGTTTGACATTCTATGAGCCCTTTAAGTCCAAATTTGTTCAGTTATTTCCAGAATGTAGTTGATTTCACCTTTGCCGTGGCATTGGTTTCAATTTCCATTCATAGCGGTCTTAAAAGCATTGAAAATCACTCCATTTAGGGTTTTGTTTTCATATATTTATTGCACAGAATTTTAAACTCAATAATTTAAGTCCTGGCAAACCCATTCAACCTCGTTCAGTGTGGGACTATTTACCTTGGAATCATGACACTCAGCTAACACTTTGACTAACTGATATGCTACTGCTGCTGATTGTAATCAGTTTGCCCAGTATCAGTTGGGTTAGCCCCTTCAGTCGTGGATCTCTCCAAGGTCTTCCCTGACATACAGACAAACCCAAGAGTTAATAAATAAAATTGAACTTAATCCTTTTTACATCCAGATTTAATCAGCTATTTTCCCTCCACCTGTTTCCGTCCAGTTTTTGCGACATTTTGTTAGCGACAAACAGAATATGCGTTAAAAAATGTGCGAAATTTGCTGTCTCCAGCCTGTTTCCATCCAACTGCCTTTTTATCGAGAAAGTGGTGTGCATGATGAAGTTTTGGTGTATCTAAAAAAAATCTGCCTTTAGCCGTTACATAAATACATAAATTAGTGTATGTTGCAAATATTCTACCCATCAACCTTTGTTTCCCAAGTGACACCCCCTCCGCTAAACAAAGATGGAGAGATTACCCAGACTTTTTTTTTGCCACCTTGGTCATTTCAATTTTCTCAAATTGGAATATAACAAAATATCCGAAGACGACAGCAGAATGAAGAAGTTGCTTGTCTGATTGCCCTAGAGCTCAAACAAAATACCCCAGTGCGATATACCCACGGATACGGAAGAGACCACAAAATAAGACCTTCTGAGAGGAGGTGTTGGCACTTAACAGAAAATATTTGGCTCAACCATGGAGGTATTATAAAACTGGGCTCAACCATTCCAGATTGACACGGCCGACGGCCTGAGATGCTGTGTGGATTCTGTGTCATCCTGATGCGTTATGGGATACATGGAGGTGCGTTAAAGCCCTTTTTTCGACAAAAAGTGTTTCCAAGTAGTTTTTGCGACATCTGAAGTGTCAATATTGCATTAATGCGCTAAAGTTAAACGGAAAAATATTGTGTCGACATTTACAAAATGTGATCGATAATTAGCATTTCAGCTGTATCGGTAAAAATTGAAGCGCTATAATATTTTCTCGCAAAAAACCCTGGGATGGAAACCTGATTATTGTTACCACCGCATCAAATTGATGTAGTTGGCATCAGACAAGGCCAATTAGTCTATCGTAATTCTCGCATCTCAACTCAGCAAGATACAGGTATCCGCTACTGCCACTCCAGGACACTGTCAGAAAATTCAAACAGCTTTCTTATTTTCATTTTATTGGCTACAGAGTTTGATTTATAACCTGCCAACTAGATTCCCTTTACTCCTTTCTTTACTATGGATGTGCATTACAATTCTTTTTCAGGAACTAGTTCTCATTGTTCAGTTCATGAAAGAATCGTTCGTACAGTTTGTACGTTGTTGTTATGACATGAATGACACAGTGAAAAAGAACGACACCTGCGAATCATGAACAAGCCATTCATTGCTTGACTTTTCTCTTTCACGTTTCAAACTACTGTCAGTACCAAAATATTTTTGTGCAGTAGGGTTCTGGAATGTATATTATTTACAAAACTATTTGAACACTGACAACTATCACCATTTAACTAGCAAAGATTACTATAGCTAGAAACAACATCCTGTCAATCACAAATTGCGACTGATTTGTATATACTTGATAACGGTTGCTATGCGCCTGTGTTTTTTTATGGGCTAATGAAATGCTGCCTGACTCAACGAATGACACAGTGAAAAGAACGAGAACAGCGAATCGTGAATGACCCAGTCTCTGATTGATTTGTCTCTTTCAATACCAAAAAAGTGTCTGATATTTCTGTGCAGTAGGCTTTGGCAGTGTATTATGTACATAAAACATTTTTAGCAACACACTATTTAGCAAGTTCAGAATAGTCTACAAAGTTCAGTATAGTCTACTTAGCAAAAAACACTTTCAGACCTTGACCAGCAAAATTGCCTGAACTTGCTTTTCTTACCGTATTCACCTGTAACTCAACTTACGGTCTTTACGGTCTCTGGAATTTAGTTTGCAACCCTCCTCCCTTACACCCCCTTTTTATCAGTTCAGCAGGAAACAGTAGACACTACATAGCGCCCAAAATATTATTGGCTTTTTTACAACCATGTCAGTTAGATGGTAGTAATTGCAAGAAATTCGCTATTGACTCACTATATTTCTAAATATTCATTACAGTTTGAGATTTTCCCCTTTTGATTATTCCGCTCATTAAGCATTATTAAACAGCTAACTAGATTCTGCTCGACGTCTGCCAGCACAGTTCACTCCTGCACAGTTCATTGGGTCTGCACCTGATGCGCACATTTTATTTTCTCAAATTTCAGAGCATGAACTAGAAAACCATAACTATCCAAGTAAAGTTTTGAAATGTAAAATCAACCACATTTTCTCATTTAAACACACTATAGCCAAAGCAGTAGAAAGCTGCACGTAAAGAAAATGATGGGTTACGCATGTAACCTCGGTTCTATGAGTTTCGGGTGACCGCCAGAGCTTGGCAGTCACTCGGAATACATGCGAAAGACTGCCAAGAGGTAGATTCCTGGGTCAACTGGGCCTATGTGCTGGCGCACAGGACCTACATCACCCAAGTCACAGGTGACATTGTTGATACTAAGACTCGACCTGCACGTACACAAAATGGTTCATTCAGGTGCTTAAAGCACCGCCTCTGGCGGTCAGAAGGAACGTAATAGAACCCTCTGTCCTGACATAGCTTAAGGAAGCGAAAGTCAGGCCACACCCATTTGGCTTTGCTACCAGCTTTATCTATTGAGAAGATGTTTGAATCATCAAATCAGATTTGTTTGTTTTGGCGCTTCTAGAGGCAAATAGCTTCCTGTGGGCAGTTAGGCGTATTTGGCGAAAAGCGGCCTCCACGAAAATGAACAGAAAATCACAAGTGAGTGGACCAGTCAATGTAGCTCACACCAATCACACATCAATCAATGCATCCCAACTGGATTAGATCTGATGCCTTTTGGTAAATTCATTCATTTACTCTCTTTGTTGGTTGTCACGAGGTAGAAGTGGCTGGCGACATACAGGTGACGATGGTTTGTTCACGGGATTACCATGGCATCCAGCAGCCAGCAATTTTTTGTTAAAGATAAGCTGCAATGTACCCAAATAACCACCAGGACACATGGAAGCCTTTGTAAAACTGACACATTTTCAAATGGGATACTGTAGACTAACACATACGCAACTCTGGCTGCAAAAGGAATTATTAAAGGAGTCCTAGAATTGAAAACCACATTTACGTTGTTCCTGTTGAATTTAGGCTCCGAGTGGTGTCTAAGGACCACACCAAAAACTTCACCTCCTTCTCCCGCCTGCTTCTGTATGCAAATTCAAAGCTAGAAATGACCATGTTGAAATGGGCCAATCTGAACAGAGCTCAAATAACGCGCAACAGGCGCCCAGCCCTTTTGGATACAGCCTCTCTCATTTGCATGTTCCAGCCCACTGTAAAGTCGGTTAGCTGTCGAAGGCTTTGGCTCTAGCTTCAGCCCGGTGGATTAGGCCAATCACCTTTCAGGATATGTGGGCCAATCAGCCTTTGGGTAAACTGGCCAATCAGCACGCAGCTCATTTCATTATTCATGAACTTTCTGAGTGGGCGGGAAAAACTAAGTGTTTCATTGCAGAGCTTATTAATGACCTTGTATTAGGTTCTCTAGCAGTGCTCCTGGGGCGTTTTCAGCCCCACAAATTTACATATGCCATTATTTAGGCTCAAAGATCAATTCCTAATGGTCAAAAAATGTGTTCTAGGACTCCTTTAAAACAAAGTAGGATGAATATAAACTTGAAGATACTTTATATTCATATAATTACATATGATCCAGTTTGGCTAAGCCCAGGCTGTCCATAAAATCAAGAAACACGCCTGTGCCAAAGTCCTCCAGAAAGTTTGCCCTGAGTCTTTAAGGGTTCAGGGCGTGCTGTATAGTAAAATATAGCATCTAGTGAGAGGACATTAGGATGGAGGTCCAGTGAACCTGTGGATACATTTAGAGGCCCAAAATAATTTGAAATGACAGACCTGCTGGACAGATGAGAGTCATACTGCAGAGGTCAGTAGGGTAGCGGACAGCATACACACCAGCCACATTTCCCCCCATGGACGTGCCCACCAGATGGAATGGTTTCTTGTTTAAGTCAATGCTCTTGACAAACTGGACAAGAAAGAGGTTTTAGACAGAACGGTTTTAGGTACCAAAAAGATAGAGGCAACTCGTAATAGAAGCCAGGGGAATCCAGGCTTCCTCAGAATTAACAGAAGCGACATGAGAAGAATCAGAATTATTATGAAACAAGAGTCAGTCCACGCCTATTTGGCTTCTCAACCTACAATGTCTATTGACAAAATCTGTGTAGAATCATCCAATCACAATTGTCTGCTCTGCTTCTTCCAGAGGCAAAATAGTTTCCTGTGGGCGGGTAGGGGAATTTGTCGAAAGCTGGCTTCCACAAAAATTAATAGTAAATCGCAAGTGGGCAGACCAGTCAGTTTTGTCACACACCAATCAGATCGTGAACGGGCATTCTAGCGGGATTTGTTCTGATAGCTTTTGGTCAATTCATTCATTCATTCAAATCAAGTGTTGTTTGTCGAGAGGTAGCAATGGAGGACGTAAACCATTTTTTGCAGAACAACTTTTAAAGTTGCCATTACAGTAGCGGCATATTATAAAAGAAAAGTGTCAATTATGCAAAGAAGAACACCACGAAGTTTGATCATTCTCGAGAACTATTCTAATAAAACAGGTTGACAGCTAGCGTGCATAGCTCAAAAAAGATTTTCCCTGCATGCACTGCAATATTTGTTTGTATATTATATTAGCCTGTATTTTTTTGATGCACACTTTTTTTTTATAGGCTACAGCACACTTCTTCGTGATTTTACAAAACACAGATCTAGGCTGATTTTAAACTAATAAACCTACAGGCTACACCCACTACCGTGAAACTTGCCGTGAAACCTGGCAATGGGCTTCCCCAGCCAGAATAGCCATGAGTCGCCACTGCAAAAACACTAAACTATTTATAGGCAATAACATATGGCTAAGTTTAGATCCTATAGTCATGTTACATATTCCTCACTGCTTTAAATACAATAGTTATAGAAGAAGAACAGAAGGCACAGACAGCACAGTTTACTGAGCACAGCCTACCTGGTGTATCCTCTTGACCTGACCCTCAATGGAGTAGTCTACAGCACTTGTACGTGTTGTGCCCCCATGGCCTGGCATGTCCACACAAATAATATGCAAATTCTTTGGTAGAAACTGTGAAGATAATTAAAACAGCAGGTAATTAAAAAACAAACTGCTCAACAGAGCCTTTGAATCAGTGCAAGGGGAGCAACATTGAAATCATCATTAATGTGATGTACTCAAGAACAGCATACATGACAAAGGTATCTGTAATGTCCACCTCCATTTCACCTTGACTACTGAGAGCCACATGTCTTTGTGGGCAGAAAAGCCATGAAGCATGAGTATAGAGGGACGCTTCCCCGGTTGCCCACGGTGCACATAGCAGAAGCGATACCCTTCATATTCAGAATAGTCCACCTGCAGGCCCAATGCTCTCCTCCAATACCTTGTGATGGAAAAAGACAGGGTAACAATATGGCTTAGGAACTGAGTTAAAATGGTATAAACTCCCAGTATTTAAAGAAGCCTGCTGTACAACTTTTAATGGCATGTGAATGGTAGAATAATTCATGAAAGAATATTATTAATGCATACATTTAATAGGAGCAAACACATTTTGATGCACATGTGTCCAGTTCAAAATCTATTCAGGCTAAATACAGTATGCATTTTACAATGTAGTAAATGTGAAAGTTATAGCTACAATTTCACCCTTGTAAGATAGCTCTTACTGACATCATACTGATTTAGAGGAAAACCAATTCTCTGACTGTGGCGTAACAGTCCAGAGTGCAACTTACACAAGGCCAGCAGCTCTAAGGCTGGAGCCAAGACCTTTACCCTATATCCACCGTCTCAGCAATTAAAAGGCAACACACAACCATTTAGTTCAACTATGAAGCTTAAAGCATTTGTAAGGAGGACTGTTAAAAGCGGTTTTCCATGTGTTAATGAAAAGGCCTTTATTACACACCAAATGTGTTTAAGACCTGACTTTACCAGTAATACACCTTTATGAGAGCTGCAGGCCAAAGTAGAAACAAGGCAAAAAATGCCAGGATGGGGATGACTAGTGTACTTCCAGCAATGATAAGCATGTTCATGATATCCAGGTCCATGGCTGTAGTTCTTCTAGAAAGACAAAATCCAGCTATCAACTAAGTATCTCTTTCTGTGTGGTAAATTCCAATTTATTACATTTTACTTCGAAAATGGCATATGACAAGAAACACGTCCATGTAAAGGCTTTAAAGGCTTTTTCAATCATGTCTTTGCCTCTAAAGACAAGACGCATTTTAGGTATAGAGCAAGCAGTGTACAAAAAATTCTACATTGCTGAACAAGCCAGAGGCAAAACATTTGGTGACGCCATGTTGAGCCATCAGAACTGTCACAACTAATACATTCACTCCAAACCACAGCAACTCATGCTGATTTTAACATCAGTGTTCCTCTCAACAGCACTGTACACACAAACAGCTCAATTTGACCACTGTAGAACAACATGGAGACAATTATTATTCTTATTAAGTCATGAGGACACACGCATTGAAGTTTATTACAGATGAATCCAAACTATTGTCGCTAGCAACATACCATACGTTATTGACCCAGTAGTTTGAAGTAGGTTAGCTGATTTCACCAGTTTTTTAGAAGCCAAGCGCTAGAATAAGTTATAAACTACATATTATTTACTTCCTTTTTAGATTAGTAAATTCAAATTCATTTGAATACAAAAGTCCTACAACGATTGGCTATTCACTGGGTGTTTGGTTAGGCCATCTATCAAGAATGGACTTCGAAGCACCGGCGCCAGCTCGCGGTCATTTTACATGCAATGTGCTCCCTAAAATTTGTGTAATTTTCCACACTCGTCTACTTTTCTTCATGCTAATGGATCAACTTTCGTTAATCTGAGGTTAAAATCTACTTCGAAGGTATGTATTAGAAAATATTAATTTAAAGGCGAGATTAAAGCATTTGCGGCTGTAACTAAATGCATGGGTTTTTGGTGATGGGCTATAGCCTACAGTACATCAAAATCTGTTCTACAGACATTTTTGGTGTATAGGCTAGGTTTACATGATTTTTGTTATTATCATTATTATTATTATTATTATTATTATCATTATTATTATTAGCGTCTCATAGTGCCGTGGTTGCATATTACCGCACAAAGGACAAAGTTTGATGATGATATTGATGATAAGTTTTGTTTACATTGCGTAGCCTACTTGAAACCCACGGGCATAGCCGGTTGAACATACAACATAAACGTTACTTCCAGATAGCCATAGCCCGGTGTTTCAGACAGAGTCTGAATTAAGATAAGGCATAGCACTAGGTGAATTATATTTCAGGAAAAACGGATTTTTACAGACGGAAGCAACCAGAAGCCCAAGGGAAAAAAGCTCAAGGAACAATCTTGTCTCCTAATAGGATATTTAATTCGTCAGATATTCGCCGTTATATGCTCTTCTATTTCCTATTTAACATATTTGTTAAAATTAACATAATGGCTAAATAATATCAAACTGGAAGCGTTAAGTGAAGGTATAAGCCTATGTGTGGCTAAATGCAATAGCCTACACCGTTTCCCTCCAGTTGTTTGACCTAAGCTACTAGAACCCCACTATAATAAGCAGCCAACATTACCGTGCAGTCAGGTTACCTCACAGTTCACTTTCAAGCCATCGTCTCATCTTGATTTGACCATGATCGCTGTGAGGTTCTAGATTCCAGGAAATTCGTTCACGTGATTCCTTCCTGTTTAAAGGTTGACTGCTAGTTCAAAGGACCAGGAAGAAAAATATGACGACGTAAAATTATCGGCAAAGGGACGGTGCAGTTTCTGAAATTAGTCTAAAAAGTATCTCCCCCTTGTTTTGTAGTCATAGGCTGAGAGAATGCCATGACTTTTTGTAACCAGATAGTAGGCTAATTGTGTTAAGAATATTTTCATGAAAAACATCCATGTTGTGTGTTGTTTTTTCTACAGGCTAATAGACTCTGCCATTCGTACTGTAAATGCAGAGGTTAAAATAGGATACTACAACAATTCGACATTGTAGCCTACTACAAAATACAATGTTTTTGACATTAAAGGGATAGTTCGGTTTTTAACACATTAAGCCCCTTTCACAGGTTGTCTAAAATGCAAGTGGTTGACATCGAAATTTTGAAGATTTCTTCTGTCTCGGCTATTTGGGAAATGTAGAATCGCCTCTGCCTGCCTTCAAAATGGCTTGCAATGGGCATGTGTTGTTTCTATCCTTAAAACACTGATTTTGAAAAAGTACTACTAAGCACTACTGAAAAGCTACTCACCAAGTGGTTAGTGGTGCTCAATGATGGTCCAAAACATGTATCGTAGTGAAATAAAGCTTCTGTCATGTTTTATTTTGCACTTTGTTTGAAGGAGCAAATAGATCCCTATGGGACTTACAAAATGGCAAATAAAACATGACAGAAACTGTATTTTGCTACGATACTTGGGTTGGAACATCAGCAAACGCCACTAATAACTCCATGAGTAGCACTTTTTTAAAACCAGTGTTTTAAGGATAGAAACAACACATGCCCATTGCTAGCCGTTTTAAAGGCAGGCAGAGGCGATTATATATTTTCCAAATAGCTGAGACAGGAGCAATCATCAAGATTTTGGTGTCAACCACTTTATTTCATTTTAGACAACCTGTATAAGGGGCTCAATGTGTTAAAAACCTAACTATCCCTTTAAAATATTGCGGCGCTGCAGAAAAACTGCTATATGAGAGTGTGTGTGTTTGTGTGTGGGTGTACATATGACAAACACATGCAAGAGTTGTTAATCTCACCAAGCCTCATACAACTGCCAAATGTAATGTTTATAGCTGAAAGCTATAATCATCCTAATTATGTCAATTATATGATATATATATATATATATATATATATATATATATATATATATATATATTATAATTGGGAGTGAATTTGACATTTCACCTTTGGATAGATTGTATAAGTAAATTTAACATATGACAACATTAAGCTACTGATATCTTTACATGTTAAGTAACACCGTCTGGCCTTTTAAACTATAGCATAATCCACCTTGTTGTGAGAAATTTGATCAAAGTAGTCCCAAACAGGCAAAAACTTCCTCTTTTTGTTCTTGTTTATCTTCATTGTTAGTCATAGTTAGTAATGCAGAAGTTGCAATCCAACGCAAAAAAAAACACTGAAAAACTGTCGCCAACCACTATCAAAAACTAGTGTAGGGAAAGTTCGTGTGTGTCTTGGTCATCAAAGTGAACTAAACTTTTTTTCGAGTCCTCTCGTTCATCTCGTTCACTTTATAAAAATACGTGATCCCCATTAGCCAAACCTATGCAGTCTCCACGTTTGTTCTTCGTTCATTTGAGTTAAATTAAAATGTTGATCACACTACAAACAAGACAAAAGTATAATGCTATAAGAAACAGCAAATATTAATTCATTGTTTACCTGGGTCTTTGGTCTACGCCTGCCCTGCACCCAGTATCTGACAAGTTCTCGCTTTTGTTTTGAGTCGGTCGGTCACCACGTGACAGCCCCACCTCACACCCACATATACCCTCCAGATTACCGGTAATATGGTTAAAATAAAAATTAGTGTCTACACATTCCCTTCAATCATTGTCCATTCATTTCACCACAGTATGATCACATTGAATTTTACGTTAGTACTTGACTAGCCTAACTGAGCCAGTGTCATATGAACGATTGGAAAGTAGTAGCACTCGAGAGAAACTAATCGTTTGTTCCCCCACTTTCCGGCTCAGACTGCGTTGGTTAAAGTAATGGGGCTGTCACGTAATGAACGAACGACTCGGAAAAACTAAAAGACACAAATAAAACAGGGAAATAACTCCAACACAGAAGCTATTGGACGTTGAGCAAATGCGCATGTGTGACTGAACTAATCGATCCTACCCAGTCGGTGGCGCTCATAGACTGTATATATACAGTCAATGGTTGCGCTAATGGACCTTTCAGTTGGTTGCCGACCGCCAACCAAAAAAAGAGGAACTAATCGAGCCCACAAGACGATTAGGTCTACCAAAGTCACATTAAAAATTAGTTCTATTTGAACTAACCGGTCAAGAATGACTATCAAACACTATCAAAAACCCACGAGCGCATATTCTTCATGAGACATCTTTATAGTCGAGATGTCCCGCCAAAATCAACCGAGATTCAACGCGCTAGCAAGGCAAGTTCGGCAACCGAGGCCTCAAACGTCACGTCACGTGATCTCTCCATTTTGACACACACCTCGATGCGGAGCGTCGGATAAAAATTATGTGAAGCGCTCGAGACTTCATTCGAAGTCTCAAAACAATCTGGCCATCTCTAAATGTGCATACAAAAGCGAGTTCAGCTTGTTTGTCTCAGCGAGCCAGACAACTGTACAAAATTTGGTGTCTCCAGCTTAACCTCGGCCATAGGCACCCTATAGGGGGGCGCTGTGGAGTTCCTGGGCCACACCCTGGAAGACTCTGTGAAGACCGGCCGGTCGTACATCCTGATGCGCAAAATGAGTTTTCATGTATGGCAAATGCCTCAAAAATAATATATAATTCCAGTTCCAATAGGCCTTTGCACCTACCGGTGCACAGACCTATGGCACGTGCACCTCGGTGCTTAGGCCCTAATAATAATCCTATCAATTCCTATAGGGCTTTGCACCTACCGGTGCTCTGGCCCTAATAAATAGGCCTATTGTGTTGTGAACACAGAATGAACATTTAAGGTCTGTCCTAACTTGTCAATTTGGTTTCAGTTTAGACGAAGTGAAGGGGGAGAAAAGTAAGTGAAGACTTGCTGATGAGAATATCTACTGAGCACTTTCCACAGTGGTTTGTGTTGTCATGAGGATGTTGTCTACTCTCAATATGGTCATGCTGATTGTCAGCTATGGAGCAGCACTGAAAATCTGCTCTTTTAATATTCAGTCCTTTGGAGAAAACAAAATAGCCAAACCTGAAGTAATAGATGTCATTATACAGGTACTGTACATCATTCCTTTTATAATTCTGAGTTTTTTGTCATGGCTGATAGCCCTCTGAAGAGACTGGCTGGTACCCTTTTTCTGGAATCACTGTATTTTTCCTTTAACATATTTGAAACTCTTTGCAAATATCTGTTAAATGAAAAATCCAGTTATTCTGCCCATAACCCTGTTCTTTAAGGCTGAGTGCTTTCAGTAGAATGACAGCAATTAGTATCAAGTACACAGAATTTGCAAATTGACTGCTAACGTTAACAGAGGCATAAGAAAACACAGCTTTCATGCCCTCATCAGTAAGCTGCTCTTATATTATTTTCTACATGTTGCACATGATTCTTACATTCCTATATATATAGAGAGGGAGAAAGTTCACACACACACACACACACACACCTGTACAATCTGGTGGTTGAAATGAGCTTCCAGTTGGTGAAACAGATGTTTTATGGGTAATACATAGAATCTGGAATCTGAAGGTTCCATCCTTGCGTGATTATGTATAAGGTGAAGCCTGTTCTTTTGTAGTGTATTGCACGCTGTGACATCATGCTCATTATGGAAATCAAAGATGGTCGAGGACAAGCCTTCCCTCAGCTGGTGACCAAGCTTAACAGGTACTCATTTTCTGTGATGGCAGAATCTGAAGATGATTCGCACCACATACCTGTAGCCTCACCATTCCATCTTTGTTAATCTACAGCAGGTACAGCTCCAGAAGGAACAAGTATGAATTTGTAATCAGTGACAGGTTGGGCAGAAAAGCATACAAGGAGCAATATGGTTTTATTTACAGGTACTTTCTAACACACTTGAATCTACACACCTGGAAAACACATTTTATGCATTTATCACAACACTGCTGTGATTTTTCAGGAAGAGATTGGTGAGTGTAAAAGAAGTATATCAGTACCCTGATTTACAGAGTGGAGATAAGGATGTGTTTGCCCGAGAACCTTTTGTTGTGTGGTTTTCCTCACCAAAAACGGGTAAATGTTTGGACCCAACATGCATTGTTTGTTGGTGTATATTTATATATGTTGATAAACTCATTACCATTGTGTATTCTAGAGGTAAAGGACTTTGTCATCGTTCCTATACACACTGTGCCAGAAGCTGCTGTTAGGGAGATTGATGAGCTTTATGATGTGGTCAAGGATGTCCGGCAGCGATGGACATCTGAGGTATACCCAGTATATCTGCTTAACCAGATAGTATTATAAATGCAGTCCATTGCAACTCAGTTGTCGGTTAGTCATACTCATTGAGTGATCCCTACATGTTATGTAGTAACATGAGAGAAATTTAATGACCTGAAACAGATGCTGTAGGCTCAGGTGACCTCACATGACACTGGTTTCCACTTGTTTCTCATGTTTCACATCTCCTTTTCACAGAACATCATCGTCATGGGAGATTTCAATGCTGCCTGTAGCTACATGCCCAAGAGGCAGTGGCCTCACATACGCCTGCATTCTGATAGTAGCTTCTTATGGCTCACCAATAACAGTATTGATACAACTGTGAAAGAATCCACCAGCTGTGCCTATGACAGGTGAGCTGAAGACAACCTGAGAGACAGTCCAGCATGGCCGTTGGGTGTCAGGCTTCTCCCCATTGGATTTTGTTTTAATATTCTAGAAAAGATTCTTCATCAGCTGCTGAAATGTTTTGTGTTAAACTCTCATAGACACAATTTCACAGTCATCATTGACTTCACATTGTCAATCACCATTCCAGACTTCTTGTTGCTCTGATTACACCTTCACTAAAATGGCAATAAAGTAGCTCCAGACCAAGATATTAAATTGATGTGCGATATGTGGGGTGTGTTTGGGAGTAAAATGTTTTTTTTTCAGGCACGCAAAAAATATAAGTTCTTCTGTTTGCCATAGTAGTTTGTGTGTATCTCTGTGTGTGGGTATATCTGATGGTTTTCTCAATTTGTGCGCAGAGTGGTGCTGCATGGTGAAAGAATAATCCAGGCTATCGACACTCAATCACTGGAGGTGTTTGATTTCAAAAGCGAGTATGGACTTACCGAGCAGCAGGTTGCTTTGCATTATGCAGTAGACTCACAAAGAAACCATCCAATAAAACATTAACAATAAGAAACAGTTATAACAATATTTGATTACTGCTGTATAGAAGAACTATTAACATCATCCATCTTGGTTGGACAAAAGTTCCCTTGAGAATAACTTAAGACCACAAAGTGCAGTCTTACTCATCTGAAACATGTAGAATGACAATAGGGTTAAATTCTTTTCTTGATGATGATCCTAAATCCTGCTCCAGAGATCATATTGATGTTGTCCCATCTGTTATAGGCTCTCGCAGTGAGTGATCACTTTCCTCTGGGCTTCATCGTGAACTCTGTGCGACGCAGAAGCCAACAGGGTTAACTGGGAGATTTTGGTTAAGGGACATGACCCTTTTGACTCCATACTAATCTTTTTTTTGTTTTCTATGATGATTTTCAACTCATATAACAGCTTAATAATTGAACAGCAAAGTGGCAAACTTTCTATATTAAAACGATTTTACTTGAACATGCAATTCAGAAACATCACATTGCTGATTATCCCAGCCGATCAGTTTCAATGGGAAAATGAAATATTCCATTCTTGGCATAGAAAGTGCTCCTTACGATCCCTGACCTCCCATTAGCTGGTGATTTGTAGATTTGTCCATAGTCACCTGAGAAAACACGAACAGTGTATTGTAGTGTAACCTCTACTGTTCCAGCAACATGCATATTATTTTTTTGCAATTAATAAAAATAAAGTTTGGCCATTATTTAAATGTTGTGGTGAATTGTCATTAATCTAAAGCCAATTATTGTTCTGTTTCTTACCCAGTCTCCAGCCATAGTCCCAGGACGACAGGATAGGGTAGTCAAACTTCTCATCTGGACCCTTCTGCACACGGTGCTGCAGGTAGTGGTGGCGACCCTTGCCCTCTTTGGAGAAGCCATTGTACAGTGTTTCCTTGGTGTGGGGGGTGACCGGTCTCATGAGTGGGGCTGCACTGAGGCAGTGTAGTCCTTTTGATGACCCCTCTGGTCCCCGCTCAGGCAGGGTGACCACTGGAGGCAGCACTAATTTGGAGAGCTTTGGAGGGCCCTGAGCTTTAGGCCGGTGAGAAGAGAAGCTCTTTGGATAGTCCTGGCCATATTTCATTTTCCAGGCTAGCCTGGTGTACGCCTCCTTCATGATGAGCTCACGGTAACAGTTTTGGTTCTGCGTGGTCAGCAGGCTTCTCATCTTTAGGCTGGACAAAATAATTTAGCCTTTGGCCACTTTTCCTCTTAATTCCTTGAGCACTCTACCTATGGCTCTGCCTTGGTCTTTTGTCGTTTCAATTCACTTCTCAGTGTTGGTATGCACATCTACCTCAGTGTGTGCGCGCACGCGTGTGTATTGCCCTCTCTCTCAGGAGCACTGACACAGAAACCCAAGAGACGGAGTGCCATCCCCATGGCAACTCAAAGCACTACACAGGCATCGACTAAATAGGAAGGGAAAAGAACTACTGCAGTCTCAGATGCCCTCATTATTCTCAGACCTCAGAATGCACCCAGAACAGAGCAGGCAGAAACCTTAGACTTGGACTGAGGGCAAATAGCTTTGATCAACAGAATTGTTCTGCAATGTTTGTCCTATTGTGATATAAAGACCAAACAGTTACCCTCTTTATCCAGAGAGTGGCAGTGAAGTACCCGTTTATAACAGATTCAGAATCATGGGTGTTACAGGTCTTTTACAACTACAGTTCCTAAGGCCTAGAATGAGACACAGTTCAGCTGCTAGGGTTCTAATGAGCCTGATGAGCTCACACCACACTGAATTATGAGCTTACACCAAATTGAACTACACTGAATTAGGGATGGTTTCTTATAACATTTTAGTCTTTTTTTTAAACTTATGATGAAACTCCATTTATTCCAGTTTTATTTTATAAATCACAAATACACTGTACATAATTTATTGACCTACCTCACATTAAGGCACAGGTAGATTTTACAAACAGTGATTACCTTTCACATTAAAACATTCCTCATCAAAAACAAACAAACAAAAAAAAAAACATCTTTCAATGTTCTTGTATCAAAACTATTATTTTTAGGCAACCTAAGACAACAGTTTTACCCAATACTCTACATCTTTAGTATTTTGAAGAGTCTAGTGTCGAATGACAAAAGTGTTTTTTTTTTTTTTTTTTTAAATATTGAGTGTGCTAAAATGGCTGCATAAACACTGTCTGCCTGAGTACCCTAACTCTACACACTAGTAGTGTCAAAATTGAATGTCAGTGAACTGTAGTGCCAGAACAATTAATCAGATTTTACATTTGGTAGTGGAATTCATAGTTTTCATGGATGTGCTTAAACTGGGGGTGTACATTTGCACGCTGATGGAAAACAACAACAACAAAAAAAAAAAACACAAAGTTAAGATGATCAGTAGTAAATGAAAGTCCCCATGGTTGTTAAATAGTTCCTTATAAATACATTACAGCCTATTCATTAATGACCGGGTAAGACCATACCATTTGGCCTACGTAATATGGTATGCTTTTAAATTTTTGCAAAAAGTCATCTGCATCCAGTTTATATTTAGATTATATATGAGTGCAAATGTCAAATTGAATCTAACAGCACTGGGTTCACAAAGTGGGTTTGGTCATGTCCTTTTTCTCTCTTTCAAGACTCATGGAACGGACACATGAAAGGGGGAGCCAGGGATGTGTTCCTCACCCCACTTTACTGCCAGCACGTAGTTGCCTCGCTCCTTTAGCACATAACTGACATTGTACTGCAGATTGCCCATGTGCTTCACCATCACCTCCTCACATGGTGTATTGGGTCCATGGATACCAACCAGGAGCATGTTCTTACCTGTTCAAGACAGACAGAAGCCATTCATAATATTTATTAGAATAGGTTAGATTTAACTTTAATGTCATTATACATGTATAAATACAGGGTATCAAAATATTGTTTAGCATCCAATCAGAAGTGCAAGAGCAGTAAGTGCAATATGCACAAATACAGTCATTAAAACTTATAGTAAAGCGATTTTGTAAGGAATATATACAAATAAATATGGGGCAGTATGAAGAGTTGGAATAGTTATGATGTACGTAAGATATCACTTTTAAACAGGTCTACAGGCATGTTAAAACAATCCATGTAAGAATAAATGTCCTTGTGCGATGGTCAGATATATAGAGCCATGTGCCATAGAAGTCTGTTCCAGGTAACAGCCTTACACATAAATATAGAGGAAATACATTATTAATGATAATATATACAAACACTCAAAAAATATAAACGCAACACTTAAAGATCTAAAATTCATTCCAGATATATACACAATATTACCATTTCTCTCAAACATTGTTCACAAATCAGTCTAAATGTGTGATAGTGAGCACTTCTGCTTTGCTGAGATGATCCATCCCACCTCACACGTGTGCCACATCAAGATGCTGATCTGACATCATGAGTAGTGCACAGGTGTACCTTATACTGCCCACAATAAAAGGCCACCCTGGAATGTGCAGGTTTTTGCTTTATTGGGGGTCTGGGGACTCAGAACCAGTCAGTATCTGGTGTGACCACCATTTGCCTCTTGCAGTGCAACACATCTTCTTCGTATAGAGTTTATCAGATTGTCAATTGTGGCCTGTGGAATGTTGGTCCACTCCTCTTCAATGGCTGTGCGTGGGAACTGGTACACGCTGTCGTATACGCCAGTCAAGCACATCCCAAACATGCTCAACGGGTGACATGTCCGGTGAGTATGCTGGCCATGCAAGAACTGGGACATTTTCAGCATCCAAGAACTGTGTACAGATCCTTGCAAATGGGGCCGTGCATTATCTTGCTGAAACATGAGGTGATGTTCATGGATGTTTGGCACAACAATGGGCCTCAGGATCTCATCACGGTATCTCTGTGCATTTAAAATGCCATCAATAAAATGCACCTGTGTTCTTCGTCCATAACAGATGCCTGCCCATACCATAACCCCACCACCACGGGCCACTCGATCCACAACATTGGCATCAGCAAAGCGCTCACCCACACGACACCACACACGCTGTCTGCCATCTGCCCTGAACAATGTAAACTGAGATTCATCCGTGAAGAGAACACCTCTCCAACGTGCCAGACGCCATCGAATGTGAGCATTTGCCCACTCAAGTCTGTTACGGCGACGAGCTGGAGTCAGGTCAAGACCCCGATGAGGACGACGAGCATGCAGTTGAGCTTCCCTGAGACGGTTTCTGACAGTTTGTGCAGAAATTGTTTGGTTATGCAAACCTATGGAGTTACATTTGTTCCAATATTACGAGCCAGCGGTAAAACGATATTGAGCAAAACAAGTTTGGTATTGAGCAAAACTTTCTGTTTTGAATGAGCACACACATTATATTTTGAGGAAAAATGTCTCTTGAATACAAAAAACTTGTAGTTGATCCAATGTGTACATGCCCCACTCACTATGCGCTCTCAAAAACTTCACTCTTTGCGTGCGCTCAACATTTCACATGCTCTCGCTCAAAATTTAGTGGAGATAATTTCCCATTGGCTGATATTAAAGACTAGGGCGGGATGAAATCCTATTGCTGATGAAGGCCTATTGGCTGATGAAATCCAGGGAGGCGGGAGCAACGTGTTCAATCCACTGAGCTAGAAACACAATCGGATCCATGGAATGATCGGAAACATAGTTTAAGTCTATAGATATATGTTATTCCCTTTGCTGGAAAACCTGTTAATGACTAAGTATTTCACTGTATTTGTTGCAATTATTATGTCTCCATTGTCTCCGCCTGACACACTGGTATATGTTCTCTGATGTAACATTATTGTTTGAAATAAATGAAGAAACTATCCACATTATGGATTACTTTCAATTGGCATCCACATGTAATTGAAACAATGTGGAGGTAACGTTAATGTATCTAATTTTTTAACTCCCATTATTGTGAGGTGACAGCTAAATAACAAATTACCGTACAGTAGGCAATGGCAGCTAAACTACTTACAGCTAATAAACAATAACTCTAACTAAAGAGCAACTTTTAGTCTTCTATGTGACAATTTAGTTCGGACTTTGTATACACCATATTTTACATGTAGATTATGAAATAAAATTTATGGACCATCCGGGACGATGTAATGTACTCCAAAGATGTTAGCTAATGGTGCTAAGGTTACCATTGCACTGGTTAGCACGTTAAACAGGTTGTCCTAATGTTCGTTATGTTTATTAATCAAGCCAATCATGTAACACTAACTGTGATGTTGGCGTGTTAGCTTCTTGACTCATTGCTCTGTTAACAAGCAACGTTTTTTTTATTTCCTGTGTATTCTACTTATTTCATCATCATACCATGAGAGCTGAGTGATGGAATTTTGGGGTGATATTTCTTAGCAAATACTTAAATGGAGCAGTTAAAAAATGTTTTTTCTTTCTCTGAAGCAAGGTTAATAATTTCATAGACTGCGTTTGGCGCCTGTAGCTGATTCACCGGAAGTTCCAAACACATTCGTTGCTACAGCAGCAGGAAACACGTTGCTCCCGCCTCCCTGGATTTCATCAACCAATAGGCTTTCATCAGGAATAGGTTTTCATCCCGCCCTAGACTTTAATATCAGCCAATGGGAAATTATCTCCACTAAATTTTGAGCGAGTGCAAGTGAAATGTTGAGCGCACGCAAGAGTGGAAGTTGCGCGAGTGGAGAAATGTTTTTAGCAAGAGGAGAAACAGTTTCTGAGAGCGCATAGTGAGTGGGGCACGTACACAGTGGTTCAACTACAAGTTTTCTATATTCAAGATTATTTTTTCCTCAAAATCTAATGTGTGTGCTCATTCAAAATAAAAAGTTTTAAAAAATAAAAAGGCTAAAATCAGTGTAACCTGAAGCATTTAAATCAGTGGAAAATCTAAGTTTACTTAATGAGCTAGAATTTGTACATCTTGTTTGCTTATATTACAATTCAACTAATATTGAAAATGTATGCAGAGAAAAAGAGGAAGCAGAAAAGATTTGGTAAAATCTGGTTGTTCATGAGCAGCGTCTCTCTCCCAGTTGATTTGAGTGAAGATTCTACCTGTAATAAACCCGAGAAGAAAGGCAACACCGCCACTGTAATAAAACAGCGAAAAAATGTGGTAATATTACTGACCGCCTAAATGCGTAAGTAGTGCAAAATTACACACCACTCCGCTGAAACATCACAATTACAATCCAAATAGTCAATTCACATCTCCAGAAACGCAGTTGCACTCCGATCATCAATAATTCACATAATTGAGAACTGCAGATATAAGTGATATGACTGAAACTGAGTAAATGTACTGTAACTCCTCAGATTGTATAACTGTTAAATAGGTGAGCTAATAATAATAATAATAATAATAATAATAATAATAATAATAATAACAACAACAACAACAACAACAACAACAACAACAACAACAACAACAACTCTAATAATGATAACTTTAATTTATATAATGTCTTTCAATGAACCTAAGGTTGCTTGCTCAAGGACTTCATTAAATTTCCTTTAGCGATAAATAAAGTTTTTCTTTTCTTATGTTCGCTCTACATGTGTGTGTGACGTAGATTAAACATGACTGGGCCAAACAGACAAGGCTGAAAGCTAAAATGAAATACAGAAACATTCTCCAGAATGGTAAGGGCCGTCTATATTACTTTAGTAGTAATAAAGAAAACCCACAGGCAAGGCACAGGTGGTAAGGTCAGGTGAACATAAGTTTTGATATTGTCAATTGATGAACACTGTTGCTTGTGACGTGCATTTATTGGTTTAATAGTCCTCATCTTGTGATTTCAGATTGGCTGCATGTTGTGAAGAAGATTTTCCTTCACCATGGAAATTATCCCACGGAAATCACCCACTACTGTTGTACTGTTGGACTCATTTGAGTTCTTTGTTGTAATGTGCCGAGACATGTCTTTTGTATAATGCGCTATACAAATAAAATTGAATTGGGACATCCAGGACTTTTTACGCGTTGTTGAACCCACTAGTATGAACTCTCTCCCCTCCCGTCTCTTACCACCAGACTGGCAGGAGTATAGGAAGACAGATTGGACTCTATCCACCCCCCCAACCTCCCAAGGGAACAAACACTCTGAACTAAGAACTAAAAATAACACTCTTGGACTGAAAACAACTACCTCTGCATTGCAAATTGCACACACCTGCTGCTATTTATTTTAGTATTCTTTTTTTAACCACTATTTTTATTACTACTGCTGCTGCTGCTACAATCTTGTGTTGCACTAAAAACAACAAAAACAACACTGTTGGAACACTTACTATATGTTAAGTCTTGTCTTGTTATATCCTGTATGTTATCTAAGTATAATGCCCTAAGCCTACTTGCACTTTTTTACTTAACATTACCTTATGGTTTAGAACTTTTTTTGTTGTGCATCTACACTTTATTGTTGTCGTCTACGCATGGGACAAGTGTGAAACGTAATTTCGATTCCTTTGTATGTCAAGTACATGTGAAGAAATTGACAAATAAAACTGACTTTGACTTTTCCCTTCCTCACAATGAATTACAAATAGGGCAGCCGTGGCCCACCGGTTAGCGCTTCGGACTGGTGACAGAAGGGTTGCCGGTTCAAACCCCAACCAGTGGAAAGCGGCTGAAGTGCCCTTGAGCAAGGCACCTAACCCCTCACTGCTCCCCGAGCGCCGCTGTTGTGCAGGCAGCTCACTGCACCGGGATTAGAGTGTGCTTCACTTCACTTCACACTGTGTGCTGAGTGTGTTTCACAAATTCACGGATTGGGATAAATGCAGAGACTAAAAGAGTATACTTATTCTTCTTATTATTTCTGCTTTTCATTTTTCCGAAGGCTAAGAATGACCCATTTCATCTGTATTAATTTTCCAAATGCAAGCATCATACTTAGATAATCAGTATATGTAATCAGATATTCTATTCTGTCTCCTTTATTGACAAAAAATGTCCACAACGTCCGCATATGCATATGCTGTTTGTTGTAGGCTACATGACTGCAAGTCAACCATTTATATGGTCATGATGGCAGAAAGGGTGCCATTTAGGGCCAAGCTGTTTCTTGTCTTAGTTTTATTAAGGCCCACCACAGAAAACATCCTCTCACAGAAAACATTTTCATTAACCTGGTCATGTCACTAAATAGGCTACTCATCTCCCTACAGTGCTAGTCAGGATGATTAGGCTACATCAAGTTGTTTTTCTCCCATTCAGTGAATAGAGGAAGGACATTACAAATATTTTAAAACTTCAGGGGCTGGTTTTATTTCCAGGCTACCTTTTCATAAAATTCTGTTAAAAATAATTTAATATATGACACACATCAAGCTTAACCTGTGTTAAAAGTAGTTTCAGTCAACTAACATTATACAAGTCATTGAACAAACCTCATGACACAGTAGTTCTTAACCAAATAGTAGTCTAGCCTACTTAACATAGTTGAGGGTACAACGTAAAATTAAGTTCGTAAAAAACATTCCTGTGCAGCTTGCCATGCTTACATGACAATTTGCAACTTTGCAACTTGTATTAACATGAATTTCTTTCAGGCTACAATACAAATTGTTCTTTTAAAATAGCAACATACATAGTAGGTGAAATCTCATTCAGAAGTTTAACATCTAACGTTAGAGCAACAAGCTACCAAAGTACTTCTATACTGGCTTGTGATGAGCAAAGCTTGAGCTCTCAGCATTATAAATACTCAGAACACATAGGCTTAGGCTAAAATAAATGAAGAAACCCCATTTTAAGTTTGGAAGTATAACTACGCAACACACTGGCACTGGCAGTGTGCACTCTGCCGGCTATAACAAACACCTCAGCCGTGTGTAATTGATCGATCGCAGGTTGTGCTTCAGCTAATGCAAAGATCAGATTGATAAAAATGGATTTTCAGCGTGTGACATCGGAGGTATGGCATGTGAGTGTGTGAAGACAGTCAGATGCGTGTGTCTCACACTCAATGTGTTTGAGTTGGCCGGCCTGCTAATATGCATGTGGAAGAAACATGACCGCAATAATTAGATTAATTATTGACCACAATAACTGGTAAGGCAGCTTGATTTTTCCAGGTTAAAGTGCACAACATGAGTCCACTGAAAGACATCCCTCACCTGCTTGGCTGCAGTCCACAGAGAATGTGCTCCTCTGGCCAATGAAGGCCTTACTCAGTCCTGCCCCTCGGCTCACCACTTTACTGGCATGTGAGAGAACATTGGGCAGGGAGCTGTGGACCACAGTGGTGGCAGCAGTCTGCTTAGTGACAGGGTCCACCATAAGAGTAGAGGTCTCACTGGCATTAATGACATTCACCAGGCGAGGGCCTAGGGATACAAAGTCAGAAAAAGCACAGTGAATAAGCAAGCTAAAAAAAACAGAGAAGGCAACTCACCTAGAGCACAACTGAAAACTACCTGTGACTTTGGCCTTGAAAGGGCTGCCTGTGATGTGATTGGGCCCTCCATACTTGATGCTGATGACATAGTTGCCAGGGGCCATAGGGGTGTACTTCACCTTGTAGCCCTCAGGACACTCCTGACAATCCATCTTCACCTTTGATGGGCCATCAATATTCACAGATACAGATCCTGGTCCTGCTTTGGTGTTGTTGATGATAAATTCAGCCTGATTACCTGAAGGTACATACCAATAGGCAATCGATCACTTATACTGATAATGTCACTTCCAACACACACATACACTTTAACAGAGTTGAGTGCATAAGTGTGCCCGAACAGGTTTACAATAAATAGAACAGGGAGCTCATGTACTAAGACTTGCATGGATTTCCAACTTAATTTTTGTGTACACGAAAATCTAGACAGATGCATACGTACAGAAAAATCTGTATATAAGCAGGTTCACACGGACATTCTTATTGTACATCCCAGTTACCGTGAAATTCAGAACACATGCTGAATCACAGGAGCTCTCCACTCCACCTTCTCTCTCCCCTCAATTACATATGTTAACTAGACTAGGTGAACACAATTTTCACCACATTTAATATGCTACTTGCTACAGGCCTGTAGTAGTGCCCTCATTAGGAAAATGAAAATGGAGAAAGGAAAAAATATAAGTATTGCTGATCATAAAAAAAGGTTGAACATAAAAAGGCAAGTAGGCTAGCTGTCCACCGAAGAAGTATGGGTTAGATGGGCAGTGGAGCCGCAGGGAGCAATTAGGGAGCAATTCTTATTTAAGCAGATTTGGGTGTCAGCTGTGCAAGGGGATAGGGTCATTGTGGTGGTCCCGCCAGCAGAGGCAGATTCTGATAGTAGAGATAGTAGAGAAAACAAAAATCTTCAGGATGTTCAATAAACATGCTTTTTTTGAGTCTTTTTTCTAATGCAAAATTAAATATGATATAGATTAAAAATGAAGGACATTTAATCGTGATTAATCAAAATTAATCCACAGCAACCCTGTGATTAATCAGACAAAATTTTTTTATCGATTAACAGCACTATTAATTAGCCTTTTTAAAAACATCACAGCAAACGGACAGTATGTGTTACTGTTTTAAACATTATCATTACTCTTGTGCTAAGCCAAGTAGGTAAGACAAGAACGCAACGGCCTCAAACTGCTGATTGAGCGTATTGTGTACTCGCGTTCTTGGAAGTCCCATTCTAAACATCTAAAGTTTGCTCTTTATCATTCTTTGAGAGATGATTTTAGTTTCTTCAATGAGTGCCACCAACATGTAGAGATGTAAACTTGTCTGGGTGAACTCACCTGTTGTGCCTCTTTCAAGACCATCTCCGTAGCCATTTACAAGCCCCGCATCTCCACTCTGTCCGGGCTCACCCACCCGCACCTGGAAAGGACTTCCAGGAATGTGGCTTCCATTGAACTTCACATCGATAGTGTGGACGCCATTCTCACGAGGGATGAAACGAATTGCGTATTTGTCTAAAGGAGGAGGTCATTGCGGTTTACTACTGCTACTACATCACACAGTATCTCCATCAAAAACAGGGACTTATTCATGTTTGTGTATGTGACTCCGACAAAAGCTCAAGACCCATTTAAAGTGCTTTACTGTTTGATGTGCTGAAGCATAAGGCTTGATTCTCATTTGTACAGAGCCATGACTGCATTTGTGAACACACAAATATACACACACTCACTCCTTTGCATGCACACACACACACACACTTACTTACTTACTTAATGGTCAAGAAGATGAACATGAGTTGTTTTGCACTCAATTTGGAGTAGACTCCTCTCACCTTTGACAGTGTATGTGGGTAATGTGCTCTATCAATGTGTCCATGCTCAAGATACTGACATAGCTTTAAGATACTGACAGTTTTATGAACCCTGGTGGTTGTACCGTAGATGAGCCTCACCTTGCTCTAACTCAGACACCACACACTCTTCTAAGGCTCCAGATGGGCTGTGAACTTTAGCAGCGATGCTCCCCTGAGCTCCATTCAGACGCACAGCAAAGGAGACGGGCTGGTTGGCTTTCAAACCTGACTCCTAATGATGAGTAGCCAACAACACATTATTGAACACACTCTTAACCTAGTTTTTATGAATATTATACCTTCAATAAGTGTTTGGGAAAAAAACATATAGAAGTTTTACAAGTTTGTGATACAGTTGTACCCAGATGTTTGCTCAATGGGGACCAGCTAAAGCCAAGGACACACATATTCTTGACTTGGAAATATGAATGAGCTTCTGGAAAGACTGGCAATGGACACAGGGGAACACAGACTGTAAAGGACTGGGACTGGCAGTGGA
>JAGFZM010000374.1:289110-308435 GCA_017657215.1 Limnothrissa miodon | reverse complement strand
AGGACTGGGACTGGCAGTGGACACAGGGGGACAGACTGTAAAGGACTAGGACTGGCAGTGGACACAGGGAAGCATGGAGATGAGGGCTGTTAGTCACAGTGTGTCTACTTCTCTGCCTTAGCTGGTCACCAGATGAGTTGGGATGACGGGCTACCTGTTAAGAGCCTTTAAATGAAACACAAGAGAAACATGCAGCCCCACACCATTGACCTCCTGTCTGACAGCTACTCAAAGAAAGCCAGCAACATCAGCAGCAGGGGTATAAGCATGTCTGTCCAACCACAAATCGTTTTACAAAAGAGGACGAGAGGAACTTCATGTTCAAGTGGGCCAGCCATGCATGCTTAATCATGAAAAGAATCAATGAGTGAGTGAGTGTCATGTTCTCAAGCTTATGGAATCAAATCAATGGCAATAATATTTTGTACCCATTACTAGAATGAATATATATATATATGATTAGGGGCCAGCAAGTCAATGCGCATCTCTGATTGGCTAGTCAGTAAAGGATGCAATGTGCTGATCAGGTCTTCGAAATCGCTGGTTGACTCTTCACAAACAAAACAGTGCCAAAATTCTTAGCTGTAAAAATGTTGTAAATGCAGTGTTACACACTTCTTCCATTTTTTTTATGAAATGGGCAAAGACCTAAATGCTACTGGAAAAAAATGTTTTTCACATGTGCAAATGAGCTCTATTAGTTTTTGTACACACACAAATTGATTTCACTTCTACAAAACTGCAAGAATTTTTTTGCATGTGCCCAAAAATACAAGTACAATTGTTTTTTTTGTTTTTTTTACTGGTACAGAATATTATTTGATTCCATTCAGCCCTTATAATGTGTGGTATCTGAATGCACAATTTAGCTAAAGCTGAGCATAATCTATCAAGTCATAGTTTGTTGTTAGCCACATAGAGTTCTGCTGCCATTTGACACTGGGCTTTGGTAGGTACAGACATTTGACCAGGTGTGGAGAGGTTTCCTCATGCCTCACCTGAAGACTGGTAACAGTAAGTCGGCGTGCATCGTCTATGGGCGCAGATACTGGCACCAGGTATGGGCTGTCAGGGATGTGCTCATCATTGAACTTCACAGACACCTCATAATCACCTGGAGAAACAGCAGAAAAACACTTAAGAAATTAATATGTGTTTGTTTTTGCCATTACCATCAATATTTTGTTGGTCCACAAACATTACTGTAAAGGTGCCTTGCCATTTGTAAAACATTATAAATTGTTCTTCAGGTCTCCAAAGATGCTATGTAACTAATAACGCTAATCATCATAGCGACTAGCGGAAAGGCCGTTGGAAAGGTCAGGTTCTGCCGTTTCCTGTGATATGCAAGTGGTGTGTATGTGCATAAAACTCGAGTAATCTGATGCAGAAGAAGATGCAGTGCGTCTCTCGGCCTCATGGGGTTAAAGCCAGCAACTCTGTAAGCATGTGGCATGCGTCTCCAGACATTACAGCATTGAACAAGATTAAAAGCAGCCATGTACATACCAGGCTCCTGAGCAACGTAAGACACCTCACAGGAGCCATCCTTTCTGTCTTCAAAGGAGATTTCAGCTCGACTTGGGCCCTCCACAGCAATAGACAGACCCCCCGCACCAGCCTCTCGTGTCCAGATGTTAAACTCCGCTACACCCCCCATTAGACACACATAAAATTAACATATTTTTGTGTACATTGTAAATGCAAGTGTGACTGTTTGAACATACATGTATAGAGGTGTGTGTGTGTGTGGCAGAGGTGTACCTGGGACTCCTGCCTCTGCCTTCTCCAGGCCAGGGCCTCCTGCATGTACTTTGTGGGACCCCCCTTCTCCCAGAGGGCCCACAGTGAACTGGAAGGGGCTGCCTGGGACATGCTGGCCATGGTACTTGACGCTAACCATGTGCACTCCCATCTCTCTCGGCACAAAGCGGATGCAGTAGGTGTGGTTGCCTATGGCTACTATCTCGGCCTTCTCCAAGTTGCCTGTGGGGCTAGTGACCTGAGCAGAGACCTCTCGGATGTCAATCTCTGCACACAACAGATTAAGCCACAATATTAACACATGGAGAGAGAGAGAGTTATGAAGAGTCATGACATCTATCCATCCATCCCCCAAAGGATAGTAGCAACATGTGGAGTAGCACACACGCCGCACCCACACACACACACACACACACACACACACACACACACACACACAAGATCAAGCTTGTTCTGCCAACCTCGTTGTCCCCATGCGCAGGGCTTTAACACGCACCCTGCAGCCCTGGGGTCTGAGAGAGGGGGGTAGCAAACTTCCATGAGTGATTAGCTGGGGTCTCAGAGAAGCTCCTAGGCCTTGAGAGTCCCTGCCAGTCTGGCCAATGGACTCCCAAACGCAGCCAACAGTGTGAACGACACATGCCCTGCGATAGCAGCTCTCGGGCCAAAGCCAGAAGAAACCATGTCACTAGAAGCACACACAGAGAGGAAAGAGGGAAGAAGAAGAAGAGAACAAAGAGGGGGAGGAGAGAGACTCTCACACAAAACAGAAAAGTGGAAACAGAGTATTTGAATAGACATCAGAGATAAGATCAGAGAGAAGTGAGGTGTAGGAGTGTTACAGAAAAAAGTCAAATGTCAAAAATCATGTAGAAGACGCAAAGACACGTGTGAGAGGAGAACTGGAAAGCAAGGATAGGACGAGATGTTTTTTGTAAAAGTGTTGCAAAGTGAAGACCTCTGGGAGACATTGATCCACTACCACAAGAGGGTAGTGGATCAGAGGGTTTTTTTCCCCAGGGACCTTCGCCGATCCTGCTGACAAGGAGCTCCAAAAAAACAAAAGGTAAGGAGAAACCTTTTTAATTGAATTTTCCATATAGAGGGACTCAATGCACAAAATAGTATTTTGTCTGTCAACAGTGATTAAAGACGACTATAAAGGGCTTAATGGTGAATGGTAAACTGTGATGATTTGGTATGCTTGCACTCCAGAGAATTGAGGTCACTGTGAAGGTGAGCTCCAGAGTTTAGTGAAGAATTACAGCACATGGGTGTCCTGATGTAGCCTCGCCCTCGCCAGCCCTGCCCTGTACTTTCATTTCATTTCGAACAGAGGGTCTGGGACCGCTGCATTGACAATCGTTCTCTCATTATATATGTGGTTTCTGCTGAAGTTTAAACTGATTGGAACTGCCTTTACCCTATTGCTAACGCCTGGTCGTGACGTATGCAGCACGACGGCTTGTAAAGGACAATAGCTTCCCTACCATTTAGTATGTATGTAAATATGAAAAATATGAGAAATGGTTGGGAATGGCATGATCATGAGTGGGATATAATGACATTGTTCGGCCCATCCAACAAAACTTGGGCGGTAAATTTGTGTGACGCATTTAATCACTCTTGTGAGCAGGATTAGGGTTAGGGTTAGGTCTGAGTCTATGTTCTATGAAACTACTTAAATCAGTTTAATTCTATTTTTTTCAGACAAATTAATTGAATTTGTATGTCTAGTTAATCTGTTAAAATTGTTTGACAAATGTTGAATGAAACATAAAATGATGTATGAATTGTGTAATGATAATGTGGCCAGAGATTTGTTTAACAATGTTATCAAACAGTTTAGCTCTGATGAGCCCAGACCCTCTTGTGGGCACTCTGGGGGGAATGCGTCCCGGCAATGGAGTACAGCGCAGTAGATATCATATTTCTTTGCTGTGCTACTGTACATGCTAGCCCAAGTGTCACATTGATAGTGTTTGTGTAAGTTTGGCATACCCATGGGGCGAGTTTTTGACGCTTATGTTACCTGCTTTTTAGTGCTTTCATTTTAGGGTTTTTCATGGCTTTTCAAAATTTCTTTGTCGAAGGTGTCGTTTGTCGTGTTAGAGAAAAATTTAAAGATGGCAAAAATCATGTAGATAACGCAAAGACACTTGTGAGTGTGGTGACCTGGAAAGCAAGGACAGGTCAAAATGGTTTTTGTAAAAGTGTTGCAAAGTGAAGACATCTGGCCCTGACAAGAGGTGCCGCATGTGACACCTTCTTTGGAGAAGTTACTTTTCTGCATGTGACGCCAACCTGAAAAATTTACTTCAGCTAGAACAATTGCTTGTGTTAGTCAGAATGCTCACACCTTCTCCAACATGCAGTTGTCTCTAGATTAGTGCATGCTGTATTACTCAAGTTTACCATTAAAGCAGGGCTAAGCAACATTCTGTTTTTTTCTCTCACAAGCTCACTCTAAAGACCGCTGTATTGCATTGTATTGCACTGCATTCTATTGGGGGCGGTCCACGCTGCTAAACATTGCAAGTGCTGTATCTACCGCTATAGGCCATGGTGGCGCATTCCACACCGTTCGTTCGCCGTGTAATGACTCATTTTAGCATCCTAAACAGTATGAAACCGATTAATTAAATGAAAAATGTTGCATAGTGGGCCTTTAAACCATTCAAATTAACTTTGGTCTCCTTGTGGCTCCATCCTAAACGAACACACACACTCTTTTTATCCTTACAATTGGTGACCCTGATGTGAACATGCGCATCTTCTCCAGTATACCGTTGTCTCTGATTGGTTTACCATTAAACCACTGAAATTCTACTTCGGTCTCCTAGTGGCTCCATCATAAACGAACAAGCTCCATCATTTTATCCTTACAGGAGGTTGAGTCCCGGAGCTATTAAGAAAGTTGGGTAGACATACATCAAGTCAAAATATGATATGAACTGCATATGAAAGAGGATAAAGGGATAATGAATGGAATGTGTCTGCAATTCTCAGGGAAGAGAAAGTGAATAGTGGACAGTCAGACATCAGAAAAGCCCCTTCTGTGAACAGTTTCAAATCTAGATTAAAGATCAAGATATTTGCAGATGCTTTTTGCTAACTACAAACTGAGAATCTTTTAAACTTCAGTCTTTTATTACTTAAAGGTGCCCTATGAGTTTCTGCAGGATTTTGGCACAATTTCATTTTTCAGGGTTCCTACAGGTTTCTTTAAGTTAAATTCAAGTTTTTTTAAACCCATGTATATAAAAAATTAATACCTATTTCATAGACCTACCGGAAAAGAAAAAAAAAAATCTTGAATTTGCCTTCATTTATTTCTGAAATAACTGAAAATGTGAAATGTGTAACGGATGATGGATGAATGATTTAACCTCATTGCACCATAGTAGTGAGTACTCACACTATGAGTACTAACACTAAGGACTGTAACGATACACCAAATCCAGGATTCAGTTCCTATCACGATTTTTTTTTCTTTTGGGGGGGGGGGGGGGGTACTTTTTAAGTAAAAAGATACTTAAAAAAAAATAACATTAAATGGAACAAATAACATTAAACACCAAAGAACAGTATAGCCCTACAAATATTTACCATACAAATTATTAACAATATAATAGCCTATATATCGGACAAATCGTTGCTTGTATGGCTCTCATACACTGCGTGTGTTTGGAGAATGTCATTTTGAGAGAAATGCACCCGGCATGGTAATGCATAATGGCGTGCGAGCGCACTAAGTAAATACTTCCTCGTAAACCTCGTTTTCAAAAATTGAAAAGGGGCGCATATCTATTGCCATAACAATTCCAATTCGCAATTTTTGTTCTCAATCTGAATTGGCCTGAAACTTAGCTGGGTAGGCTGGTGCTATTGGGTCACTTCTTAAAACACTTAGAGCAAATTTTTGTCGAATAGATGAGCGGCGTGCTTGTTTTCCAGTGGGTAGCCAAATTGTTGCCTTATTGCTGACTTAAATGCATAGGAAGGGTCTACAATCTGTGGGTTGCCTTTTCCTCACATTCTTTACCTTGCTCAACTTTTGTAGATGGACGTCACATGATGCGTAATTGGGGGGAGGCTTACGGGTAAAATTAAATAATTTATTCTTAACTAGTTTTATATTGAATGTCTACATATTTTATAATTGTAACTTCAAATAATGCCAATAATTTAAAGATGTGGTAGAATTGGACCTGAAGGGCACAATAACTCTAGTTAGAAGGGGTGTGTCGTGATTCTGCCTTCTCACACCGGGATCCAAGTTTGTGGTTCTGAGTTTTGCGATTTCGGTTTCATATAGCATATTGTTACAGCCCTACTGTTAAGTTGTTTATTTAACAATGGTTATGTTAGCTAGATAATTATTCCAGAATCTTTGGCTCGGTTTGTATTTTGACTCGAGGCTGTGTTGCGTTCTCAATTATTGGTTCTGCCACTCTTTCTTTAAGCAACGTTAATAGGCCAAATAGGGTAATAGTGGTTTACAAATTAAATATTTGAGGAGAAATGCGACAGTTTCTGCCAAGAAAATGCAAACTAGTTATTATTCGTGTTGGCGCCGGAAGTTATCTAAAATATATGCTAATTCACATCAGTCCACTGAGCACTACTGTTACCATCATTACAATTGTTTACATTCTTAGCATAGAAGTCAATTAGCAGCAGCTAAGTTCACACAAGTAATCACAGAAAAAATGGGTGTCACAGTGATGCGTGGCAAGGCCACTCAGCGGTTTCTGCCAAGAAAATGCAATCTAATTACTTAATTCTTACTTTATTTATATTAGTTTTACTGCATCATCCATGTTGTATTTTAACATCTTTTTTAACCCATCTTGCATGGAAGACAAAGTGTCTCAATAGGGAGGTAAAATGCATGAAACTAGACTCGGAATATTCTGCTAGTTGCTACACTGAGTTTATTTATCCTGTTAAAGGCAATGCAAGGAAGACAATGACATTTAATTCTCAATATCATGCACATTTCCCTGCATGTCTCATTATGCAACATCATATCTGAATAGGGTGACCACCTCCAGACAGACAAAATGTAAGACCAGTACCAAGTTTAAATGGGACAATGGGGGACAGGCCTAAAAATCTTGAATCTTAAGATATAATGTCTATACATTTAACAAAGAAACATTAATTATTGCCCTTCAACACTATCAGTCAAAAGATCCTGATCCAGAAGTAGCCCAAAGTAGGCTACAGTTAAAGGCATATAGAAAATCTTTATAAAAAAGACCAAATTAGACAACTGTCCAGAGGACCAGGCATTATACAACTAAAAGTATGTTCTTACTTTTGATCATGTTTAAATTAAAATAGAAAAGGCACAAAAATATCAGTCTCACTGAAATATTATGCGACAGGCCTGACATGAACCATGTCACTTCACATCACAGATTTCACCATGCCCCACAGAGAAACTGCTTTTACACAAAGTGCAAAAGGCTCTTTCTGTTTCGCCATCTATTGGTCTTAACTAAGACTATGCTCCGGCCATTCGCTGCTGAAACTACATCTTTTCTTTTTCGTGGCCACACTGGCCATGGCTGCCTATCCTGACCAAACAGTTCACACTCACATTTGAGATTATCCCTGTGCAAATTCAACTCGTGCAGTAGCCTACTGTGCAGGGGCACTTATCTGAGCCTTTAGCGTTATGAGGCTTGCACTCTCTAGAGATCAGTACAAATGGGCAGTGCTGAGAATAAGCCTGATCCAGTGAAGTGTCTCCGGGTTTATTATTAGTTAGGTAGGATAATGAAAAAGCTAGCCTAGCTTCCGCGACAAAGCTCATAGGATCTTAGTCTGGCCATCGTACACACTACTAAACATCTTCTGGGAGGCGGGCTTAACCAGCATCCATCAGATGCCTCTGTATATTACTTGACGAATCTACAACCAATCAGACCACTCATTCCGATGACGTATGCGTAAGTTCGTTTCTCATTGGTGCCCACAGATTTGGGAAAAATAATTCCCCTAAATCAGCACAATGGCCGTACTGACTTGCTCACGAAATTGTAGCGTCACAGGAAGTATGGGCGGGTCCAGGCTATGAAAAAGCGGGATAGAATGCTCAATTTGCGTAAGTTATATTTTACAAAGTTAAAATATTGTAGGGCCAACAGCACAATGACATCAATAGCGGATCTGAACTTTTTTTAAGGGCATTTTGCATTTAATTTGATAGGACAGTGAAGAGCATGACAGGAAATGAGTGTGAGAATCAGTTAAAGCACCTGAGAGAGAAGGTACACTCCTTTGGAGACAAGGATGTGCACAGCTTGGATAGAGAAGACCTATGGCATGAAAGAGGAGTCTATGAGAGAGGAAATTTGGCTGCCACTTAGCACCTGGGCAGATCCCAACAGGTCCCTGTGATTCTAGTTGCCCTTCCACTTCAGGGCAAACCTTTAACTAGATTCTGTGATCTGTGTGATCCTTGATCCTTTGATTCTCACACATTGACTATGCTAATTATGTTAATGGATGATTCTTCTGTTACTTGATCACATGATAAGGGTGTGGTCTACAGTTCACACCCACAGGTGAGAGGTATATCTCTGGTAATTCCAACATCAGTCCGAAATGAGAAAGCTTTCTGGATGTTTTCATGCTCTAAAAGAAGCCTTGTCTTCAAACGAACGAAATTTAAAAGCAAACTTAAACGTTTGAGTGGTTTATTGAGAAGGGTCTAGGGAGTAAAAAACAGGTTGCTTTCAGTCAAAACCTAGCCTAGCTTCCCATTCACACAGTAAGATAGCTCGCTAGCCTATTTCGCTAGCATAAACAACAACTAGTTACACATTTTGAAAACGAGTAAATTAAGAAACCAATCAAACACACCTACAGCAGTATCACAGCATGGGTGTAAGGGGTGTCCTAACTTCTAAGAAAGCAACACAAGCTGTTAGCGTTAGCTGCTAATCGCTAACAAGTGTAATACAGTGACCCAGCTAATTAGGCTGTCAAAGGCTCATGTTACTGCACAACAAAAAGCATGGAAATTAACAATATAACAGCAAAATACAGTAGGGAAATGGCACGAAATAAAATATACAAAATCATAGTTATGAAAGTGGTGGATTGCAGTGTAGAAAAGAGATAGATAAATTATAAATAAAATTGACAGAAAGATATGTAAACCTACACATTCACTGTCACTCCATCGTCTGTCCAACATGACGGGAACATAATCATTACTACAAATATAAATTCTAGTAATGTTTATATTTATTTTATATTCTCACTTTTGAACCTTTGACCTCATTTAGACATGTGTTACATAGATAGCCTATGTAAAATGACATTTAGAAATTGTTATATTAGTCAGGTCATGTGGAAATAATCGATAATCGAATCGAAATCTAATCGTATGTAAAAATGAATCATTAGATTAATCGATGCATCGAAAAAAATATTCGCTTGATTAATCGTTTTTTGCCTCTTACCCGGAATCTTGAGGTTGAGATCACACACACTTCCCACACTGGCAACAGAGGCTGCCTTCTGCCTACGGGTGATGCTTTCACGAATACGACCATCTCCTATTACCTTCACGGAGAAGGGACTCCCTGTGGACACACATTTGAAGCAGAAAGTCATACCACATCAAATACACACTGGTGCATAATTACTCTCAGCTTCCACTTAACATTTACAAAGGAATTTTTGGAATATTCAGAAACCACTGTTAAAAAAAAGAAACAAATCGCACCATACCTGGGACATGCTCTTCAGCAAAGCGGATTGACACTACATATGTCCCAGGTTCCATGGGGCAGTAAGACACTCCACAGGTACCGTCCTCCATATCCTCTGTCTGGATGTCCACTTTACTTGGGCCCTCGATAGTGAGAGCTAGACCACCATAACCTGAGCACAAGCAAGCAAACAAGCAGAATTGCTTGTTAGCACAGCACTGAATTCTGAAACAAACATGGTATGTATGTGATATTTGCCTGTAATACTGTTGTAAAGTAAAGGGATGTAGAGTTAATGATGAAATTTCCTCTTCCTAGCTCTTAGGATTTTCAGCCTGGCCCCATGTTCTTCACATTTTTGTGTCTTTTCAATGCAAACTTATTTAACCCCAAATATTCATCCCAGAGCTGAAGCAGCACCCATAAGCACCCCAGAACTTCACATCTTTCCAAATCATTGATCACAAATCTTTGATTTACAAAGGTAAAACCAAATAAAATAATGGCTAAAAAGGCTTTTGCGTTTTGCATGATCGTCTTTGTTAGCCAATGTTTTGAAATCGCATGCCCCACCCCTGACACCCCCAAAGCATCTTTAACCTCTTAAGGCACACCCCTATTTTTCCTTTTTTTCAAAACAATGGCATACCCAAATTGAAAGCTTGACAGTTCCTACATAGTTTTAGACTCAGGGATGTGCCTCATACCATTGGAAAGGTGACACCCTCAAGTTTTTTCTAGAGGAATATGTATGTTTCTGTGACATATGGACACAGAGTTATAGAGGTTGGAACAAAGTAGCATTGCACACCAGAACGATTGTGAGATTGAAATATGTTTTTACTCAAACTTACATGAGTTGATACATACCTGACACATCTCACAATCGTTCTGGTGTGCAATGCTACTTTGTTCGCATTTAGCTTAACACTTGGGAGACCTTCGCCATCGGCTAACCAAGTAGCGCACCAGAGTGATTTAGTACACGCACTGGGACCTGACAGGTATTTATCAACTCGTCTAAGTTGGGTTAGAAAATATTTGAACACACACACACACACACACACACACACACACACACACACACAAACTTAAATGAATATATATTTTAAAAATCATCCTGAATAACATTTTTGAAAAGTTTATATCAAAGCAACTCACCTGATTGTCTAGTGTCAACAATGAAGTGTGACTTCTCAGCAGTGTGTCCTTCTACCAAACCCTGTCCATACACCTTCACCTTGCTGGCATCTCCAATTTCAGACTCCACCACCATGATTGTAATTGGGCTGTTGGCTACATGGCGACCATTTTTCTTGATGCTGACCAGATGCTCCCCAACTTCGCGTGGAATAAAGGAGATGCCTGAAGAGAGGCAGACACATGTCTAACCTTTGGGCTTCTCAACCACCAGAGCATTCAATTACACCTCTGCCAACAGGGCCGTAGCTAGCCATTTAGATGCCCTAAGCACAAATGTTTTGTGCTTTTGTCATGTCAGCGTTCTACTATGCTGTCTAGCCAGAACTTTTGACAATCTATGGCTGGACTGCCCAAATGTGCAACTGTATCTCATTATTATGATGCTCAGTTAACACCATGTATTACTTGCTATTTGAGTGACTGCTAATTGTAATCTCTACATGACCCCAGGCAGTTGGGTTACATCCTTGAGACATGGAGCCATGGACCAAAGGTTGCTTCTTAGACTAAAACAAAACAACCGATTTGCTCAACGGTGCTCTGCTAAAAAGCATTCTCATTGTCAATTCTTGAGTTTAAGTAGTGAGCTATGTGGAGCTTACCGATGTGATTGTTTGGCTGTCTCTTGAGTAAGCAGGGCTCATCTCGGCCAGAAGGAGCCTTAATCCTGGCAGTCAGAAGGCTGAGATCAGTTTCATTGATGTCCAAAGTGAAATCAGCTGCTGAGCCCAGTTTCACCTGAGACCTCCTCTTGTTGTCCTCTACAGGGCAAAACCAACATCAAACAGGCAATGCATGAATTATATTCTGGACAATCGATTATTCAATTATAATGAATAACTAACTATCCTCTTACCAGTGACTCGGGCAGTGAAGGGGCTTCCAGCAATGTGCTTGTCATTGTAGCGTACCAGGATGTTGTAGTCACCAGGCAATGTAGGAAGGTATGTGACTGTACAGGTGCCATCTTTATTGTCCACACAGCTTATTTCAGCTTTTGAAGGACCCTCAATAGCTAAATCCAAACCACCTGGCATTAAACAAACACTAATGTCAACATTTTATTAGTGAGAAGGTTGAAACCCTTTCAAATGCAAGAAAAGATTCCTGAAGTTGACTCTAAAATGCCTGTCTCCTCCGAAAACTTAATGAAGACAATTCTCTTAGGCTCTACCTCTGCCCATCATCATTGATCAGCTAGGCTAAGATTGCCTCTGCTGTCCGATGATGCAACACAATCATACTTCTCCAAGATATTTTGCACTTTTCACGTTCTCCAGATCGTTATTTTATTTTATTTATTTTCTCCAGACTGCAATCGCCCTTGTAGTTACTAAATCCTATCCTCTGTTTAGCTAACTACTTTTGAAGTTGGAGCTAATCGATATTGAAAACATATGTTTGTAGAAAAAACGCGTCTTTTATAAAGTAAAAGAGAATGGTTAAATATTTATACATTCATTTCTTTTATTTATTTTTCTGAGCAGTGTAACAAAGTAGGCTACATTAATGGCTGTAAGCAGTGGATGCAGTTGAGAGAAGAAACCATGGTCTGAGAGCTAGACAGCTGACAATCACGACTAAAGTTAATATCAATATTTTAACAAGTGGAGAGTATCTGATCTATCCAGTAAAAATATATACCGGACCAGTGAATCAAGAAGCTACTTTCCATTATGACGTACAAAATCGCTTTGGGAAATCGAAAGGGTAGGAAAGCGACTGCGACGGTCGCTCTGTCATCCTGTTGCTCCACTGTTAGTGTGTGTTGTTCCATTCACTTCAATGCATTCTATTTTGTTGTGCCAAACATCGCCATTGCATTGCTGCCAGTGATTGTTGGCCTTAACAAAGCAATGCGACTAGACAGGAGAATTACATTTTCGAATGCGACTGTCGCATCGCCGGCAGTGTGACTTGGCCTTAAATTCAAGAATTTATTTGGAATTTCGGAGTCATTCTAACTTCCATTCAAATTTTGTCCAACTCTATCTACCCTCTTATGAGAAACAATAGATCTCAAAGTAAAATCTCAACTGTTTCTGAAAGACACTCAATATTTACCACTTGAAGATTTCTAAAGCATATAAGCGGAGTGACAATATGCCTCTCACCCTCTGAGGCATCCTCTGTGTAGATGGTGAAGGTGGCAGTCTTGTTAGCAACCCCATATACCAGGCCTGGCCCATAAGCAGTCACGTTAGGACTGCTGGCATGGTTGACATAGAACTGCAGTGGAGACTCTGGAACAAACAAAAGGAAGAAATATTAATCAAAAGCGGGAACAAACAAATGCCCCCAATCTAATATGGCTTAGTGTCTCAATAATCAAACCCATTAAATCAACCCTATTGGTGCTAGGTATATCCTGCACACACACATTTACCATGTAAAAGCAGGTGATCTAACTGCAAAAGTGACGACAGATTGTCAATGGTCATCGGTTAATCAAAACTGTGCTTGGAAAACAAGCCATCAGCACTTAGGAACTCACTTCAACCACCACATTCAAATAGCAACAAAACAAACATCCCAACAGAATGAACTCCTCCAGTGATTGTGCAATCCAACAAAAAACACAATGTTCTATATGCCATTTCTCTGAGTGTAGCAGGGCTGGATTTATTTCCCTTTATTTCCTCACCCACGCCATTGTTCTTGAAGTTTCTGTTGTAAGCTCCTGCACATACTATCATTTTAGGGTACAAAGTATGGGGATGGGGTTTGCCTATGCTTGTCTTCTTAATTCTAATAATGCCTTCAACTCTGCTTCTTTTGAGACTTTCATTTTTTCTGTCTCAGTGTCAGTAACTACGTTTCCATGTAGGAAGGTATGTGACTGTACAGGTGCCATCTTTATTGTCCACACAGCTTATTTCAGCTTTTGAAGGACCCTCAATAGCTAAATCCAAACCACCTGGCATTAAACAAACACTATTGTCAACATTCAGGGCCTGTGAGAACTGCTTCTTGATTCTCAGTGCCTGACATAACCACTCAAATGAAAAAAAAGGCGTGAATATCAATGATTTACTGAATATCTGCCAACTACGTTTCAAACTACGTTTCCATATGGTTTCCATCCAAAATTGTGCAAAATTTGCTGTCTCTAGTCTGTTTCCATCCAACTGTCTTTTTATCGATAAAGTGGTATGCGTGATTATGTAACACCCCCTTAAAACGAACTGTTGCATAAGTTTTGGTGTATCGCAAAAAAAAAATCTGCTTTTGAGCCGTTACCATTAAGGCTCAAAAGAGACCAAAATCTTGATTAATTGAACTCGATTATGATTAATGAACAATTATTTCATTTTTTTTTGTTTTTCTTTTTTTGCCTTCATAGTTCACTTAAATTTACTGGTTTGAACAGTAAATATGCTCACATATTGCAAGTGAGAGATTATGGAATAAAGGGTGCATTACCCCATTACCCCAAGGGTGCATTACCCCAACCCAACTATGCCCAACCTTGACCCTGATGTCCTAGCTAACTACCGACCTATATCCAACCTCCCATTTATATCAAAGATTCTTGAAAAAATAGTGTCTAAGCAAATTCATACTTTCTTGGACGCAAATAACATTCAGGAAACCTATCAATCTGGCTTTAGAGCATACCATAGCACAGAATCAGCCCTAGTAAAGGTCTACAATGATCTCCTTATCTCATCTGATAATGGATGCATTTCATTATTAATCCTACTGGATCTAAGTGCTGCTTTCGACACTATTGATCACAGCATCCTACTACATAGACTTGAGCATATGATTGGCATCAAAGATTCTGCATTAGCCTGGCTCAGGTCATACCTTACTGGACGTTACCAGTTTGTACATGCACATAATGAAGCATCATGCCACACTGAAGTCAAGTATGGTGTGCCCCAAGGATCAGTACTGGGACCTCTGCTATTCTCCCTTTACATGCTACCTTTGGGATCTGTTATTAGAAAACATGGCATTACCTTCCACTCTTACGCAGATGATACCCAACTATACCTTTCAATGAAGCCTAATGATTGTACGCCAGTAACAAAACTTGTTGCCTGCCTCAGTGACATCAAAAACTGGATGACTAATAATTTCCTTTGCTTAAACTCTGATAAGACTGAAGTCATGTTGATTGGCCCTAAAAACCTGACCAACACTTTACCCCATCATCAGAGCTTACTTAGTGACCTTTCACTCACACCTAACACAAAGGTCAAGAACCTTGGGGTGTATATTGATCAAGACCTCTCTTTAAATAGTCATGTAAAGCATATCTCCAAAACCTCATTCTTTCATTTACGCAACATTGCTAAGGTCAGAAAATTCCTTTCTTTTGAGGATGCAGAAAAACTAATACATGCATTTGTTACCTCCAGACTTGACTATTGCAATGCACTGTTCTCTGGATGTGGTACTAGCTACATCAAAAACCTTCAACTTATACAAAATGCTGCAGCACGAGGACTCACTAGGACAAAAAAATATGAACATATCACACCTGTCCTTGCTTCCTAACATTGGCTTCCTGTTAAAAGCCGAATTGATTTTAAAATACTTCTCCTAACATATAAAGCCCTTAATGGCCTTGCTCCAGCATATATTAAAGACTTACTTGTTCCCTACCACCCTTCTAGACCCCTAAGGTCACAGAATGCTGGTCTCCTAGTAATTCCTAGAATATCAAAATCAACAATGGGAGGAAGAGCTTTCTGCCATCGTGCGCCTGTCCTGTGGAACAAACTCCCTTCTAACATTCGTCAAGCGGACACTCTCAACACCTTTAAGTCTAGACTCAAAACCTTTCTATTTACTGACCCCTTTAATTAGGGATGGTGTATGGTAAGCCACATCTCCTCAGGGTTTTATTGGAAAGGACTGCCTCTGCTGTAAGCTCCTGTCCAGGGCTTGGTGGCCACTGACCATTTCCTTTGGTGGTGTTAGCTTGTTATACATCATACCTTAGTTATGCTGCTATAGTTTAATGCCGCCACAATCCACCCATCTGTTAAACCGTACAATTTTCACTCTGTCTTTCTCATCCTCTCTTTTCCTCTCCACTTACTTCTCTCTCTTCACTTAGCCAACATCTGTATATGGTTTCACATGCAATATAACTCACATTCTCTGAAATCTGATGGAGACTGTTCTAACTCATCTCCTCTCTTATTTTCCATGCCATTACCACCCTGCCGTGAGTCATCACTGCCTTCCACTGCCTGCGCCTGCACCTCCTGGGTTCTCCTGGGACCTTCTTCCAACGTGATCCGGTGGCACTCCTGAATGGTCCTCAACCCACTCCACTGTCCATGCCACTGCCTCCCTGCTGAGGGTCACCCCTGCCCTCCACTGCCTGATCCTGCATCTCTCTCCTGGGCGGTCTGCCTTCAGCTTCACAGATGACCCTGACGTGATCGATACAGCCTCTAGCTGGCCCCTGGCTTGACTGCGCCTAATGACATGGGACTATATCCTGGGATTCTAATGGGACTCCTATATTACTTTATTTACCAAAATGTTCTTGTAATGTGTATCTAATGGAATAATAGTGGACTATCCGCCATCTGAGAGACTGAAAACCTGCCCTAGGCAGTTGGGTTAGCCCCTTGAGCCGTCGGAACTGCCCAAGGTTTCTTCCTCTACCATAACAAGTAAAAACAAAAAACGCTGCGAGGGAGTTTTTCCTTGCCCCTGTTGCTCATTGGGCCTCTTGTGTTAAGTGCTTTGTGACATGCCTTTTGTAAAAATGCGCTATATAAATAAAATTGAATTGAATTGAATTGAATTACTTGATTTTAAAATAATTGAAGGAAACTTGACTTGACATGTCGGCGGAATGACATGAGAAACGGAGCACGGTCACACAGTAGTGTTTTAAAAGGGAAAGTAATTGAAATAATTGACTTGGAAAAAATGGATCAATTATAGGTTCTGACTGTCGATTTCGATTACTTTTCGATTAATTGCCCAGCCCTAGTTACCATACATACGTTTGTTTATGTCGCAAATGATCTACCATCTATCTTTTTGTTTCCTTTTGTTACACCCCCCTCCACTAAACAAAGAAACAAAAGACTGAGAGATTAGTCTGACATTTTTTAATTTGCCACCTTACAAATAATTGGAACACAACAAAAAATCCAAAGACGACAGCAGAATAATAATGTTTGTCTGATTGCCCTAGAGCTCGAACTAAATACCCCAGTGCGAGAAACCTACGGATACAAGAGACACCATGAAATAAAACCTTCTGAGACTTTGTGGTGGTGAGACACTTCACAGAAAATATCTGGCTCAACAATAGAGGCATTATAAAACTGGGCTCAACCCTTCAAGATTGACACGATGGCTTGAGATGTTGTGTGGATTCTGTCCCATTTATGTGCGTTAAAGCCATTTTTTCTCAACAAAAAGTGTTTCCCAAAGTAGTTTTTGCGACTTCTGAAGTGTTGAAATTATATTTATGTAAAAATATTATTAACGAAAAAATATGTCGACATTTAGAAAATGTTATTGATAATTAGCATTTCTCCTTGGGTGGAAACCTGGGGTGCATTTCCCGAACAGCGACCGAAGTTAGCACTGAACGACGGTAATGCAAAGTACTTTTGAACGAGCCCACACTTGATTTCCAACCCTTTCCTGAACACTGTTGGACAATGAAAGTTCATCTTCATTAAATCTATGAAGTCTACAGATGTTTCGGAAGCGTTCTGAGAATATTTGGATACATTCGCTGCTGAAAGCGTCTCAAAAACGGAAGCATAGCCTCTTTGCGCATAAAGCTGAAATTATACTTCTGCGACGCAGACACCTTCGCCAACATTTTTGATTTATACTTCTGTGTTACTCACTGCAACGCATGGCAATTCCCCGCCACAACACAAAGGGGCGTTGGGGCGTTCTTGGAACGTTTCTGGAACTCTTTGCTCTGTTGGAGTGTCGTTGCCATTCAGCAGTTGCGTGATAACTGAAGTCGTGCGGATAAATAAAGTAATTGTAATATAATTGTATTTTGTTTATTGAGTCACACGTTTGATTCCTGCTGAGGGCACATGATATTGTCTCTACTAATATAATTAACAATTCGGACATAAAATCCATTTACAAAGTTTCTGCAATGTTTGTGAAGATTTAATGCTGTTCATCATGACTTTAGTTACCAAAATACCCCTACAATCCACATAATACGTCATGAGTCAGGTCATTATGTATATAGTCATTATGTCTACCTCAAGGGTCAGGATACTAGGCCTACATTTGAAACAGGTGGAAAATATCTGATCTAATTACAGGCGAATGCATGTTAAGAGGAATGTTCCCTCTGAGCTGCACGCGTGCGCAATCGCGCACTGCTCGCACATCCTTAGCGCAAATGAATATTGATGCAGCGCACAGATGTTATTTGGGAGCCTGGGGACATGTCCGCTACACCATAGTAAACAGAGACACGTCAAGCACTAGGACCAAGCGGGAAACGGCTACTCAAGCTGAAGCCGTAAATTGTGTGATTGGCCGTCCACTGTCATTCCATAAGGTTCTAAACACCACTAGGACTTGCACACCGGTCTGCTAAGTGCCCAGGAGTTGCGGTTAATCAGCCGCTGTAAATTGGGCGTTTGTTGTGCCTGGATCACATCAACTAGAAGGATTATAATCACTTTCACATAATTACATTAACGTTAGAATCGGTGTCCGCACTAGATGAAGCTTCACTACACCAAAGCTACCTGAAGACAAAATGTAGCAAGCTAATTTACAAAAAAAAGGGAAGAAAAAAAAAAAAATAGAAGTAATTTAAGCTAGTTTTGGGAGCTAGTTTTAGTGTACAGGCCTATAACAACATTCTTCTAATATTCTATTATTGATTAAACTAACAGCTCTCTCAATAGCTGTACAATAACTGATTAGTGTATAGCCTACTGATACATGACTTAGTAATGTGACCATACATCAGACTTTTTTTTTTTAATTATGGCACCACTGACGCATCAAAGGAATCACATTGTAAGGAACTTATCTAGAAGACTTGATGCTGTGAGCTGACGCTCTGCTATACTACATGGCCAAAAAGGCTAGACTACTAAAAAGCTATATCAAACAGTATAGTGCTTAACTACAGACACGCTAGTTTAAAATGTAGTTAAATTAACAAAAATTGCTAACGGAACGCACTGCTGTTTACATGTCACATGAACACATTTGGGGAAAATTCATCACTGTAAATTTATCCAGAAGCTTCCCATGGTTTAGTTTAGGTAAGCTGCTAGGCTAACTTTAGCGCGGCTTCTGTTGGCAGTTGGCAAGCAGCCTACTGTAGAATATTGCTTGCTACGACCAATAACCGTCATGTTGCTTTGGCCACTCCCAACGGTGAAATAAGAAGAGCGAATATTCGCCAAGCGAACGCTGTGTGGAAACGCACCGTTAGAACTGTTGGGTCTCTCCATACCTTTTTATTACCTGTATAGCCATCCCCATCTCTATTACACCCTTTCCACACACACACACCTATTACTTTACTTTGCCTCATTCTACATCCCTCTCTGTTTTATATGCACAATAGAAAAATAACACCCATCTTTTTTTTTAAGAATGTGACAAATTCCTTGAATCTTTTAATCTTGCTGCCAGATA
>JAGFZM010000374.1:226956-289100 GCA_017657215.1 Limnothrissa miodon | reverse complement strand
TAAGAATGTGACAAATTCCTTGAATCTTTTAATCTTGCTGCCAGATACATATTTGAATGCCAAAAACGAGGGACAGTGTTTAGGCATCAACATCAGAACCATGCATGTAACCATCAGACCATGGCAAAACACATACATGTAAATATATACACCCACAGACATTCACACACACACACACACAGCATTGAATGACTATTGTGTGAATATATTTGTCATACATTGTGCATCATCATACTGTACTACATGTGTAAATCTTTTCTGCTTTGGCAATGCAAAAATGTTTGTCATGCCATTAAGCCCATTTGAATTGAATTGAATTGAATAGAGTGAGAGGCGGAGTGAGAAGGATTGTGAAGGAATGAGTAAGTTTGTTGGATGAGTGGAACTCCTATCCGTCCCTTCATTTTGGAGCAGGCTTTAACATGCCTCCAGGAGTTCAGCTTTTGGCTCACACAGTCTCAATGCATGTTAGTGTGTGTATATGTGTGTGTGTGTGTGTGTGTGTGTGTGCGCGCGTGTGCGAGCGAGCAAACGCACCCGCTCATATTCCCTCGGCCTAATGTGACCCCAAGAGTCGTCTTTCAGCACTCCAGATAAATCACCTACCAAATGATTTTTTTAGCCCAAAATACCTCCCCCCATCTGTTCAAACAAATCACTTAAAAGGTTTTTTTTAAGTTCTCCCAATCCCTTCATCCATACTTTAAGACTTCAAGATAAAAGAATCCCTTGACAGAAAATGCATCTCTGGGGATGTTTGCTATATGGCATAGGTGTGTGCAGCTTGTTCAAGTACTGCCTTGTAAACAGGCAGCCTTAGCACAGGCCATGAGCCCAGTGAGAAAGAAAGGGCTCCCACCTGGAATGTGAGAGCCATTGTACTTGATGTGCATCTCATGGAGGCCAGACTCCGTGGGAGCGTACTTGACTGTAACTGTGCCATCCTTGTTGTCAATGATCTCGGGTTGGGCTGTCTTTCCTGAGGGCATGTGCACGTCACCTGGACAAGCAAAAACACGCACACAGTGTTTCAGGTTCCAAGGTTTTCACTGGTCATAATGGCTACTGTTTTCAGCTTCTGTCTCAGAAGCTTTTGTTAATAAAGATGCAAAGGAGGCCTTCTGACAGGCACTTTTATGGATTGTTTACCATCTACAAGAAAGCCTTGGTCTTAATGCTGCAGTATTGGAATTCTGACAATAGCCTGCTATATTCTTAAAATGCTGTATGGCTGCTCGTTCATGCGGGCACAGTACCATAATTTCCGGACTACAAGTTGCTACTTTTTTCACTTGGTTTGGGTGCTAGCGGCTAATTCATCGGTGCAATGTGTCTATGGATTTTGACTAGGCCATTCTGGGTCGTTTCCAACACTGAGGAAGAAGATTCTGATGGCAGGTGCACTATGAGATGTTGCAGGATTTTAGCGCAATTTCTTTTTTATCTCAAATCGTAGGCCTCTCCCCTTGATCGCTAGCTTTATGCCCCATGAATACACTATGAAAAAAACAGGTCTCGAAGACAACACAGGGGCTGTAATACTCGAACACTCAAACAAATCTAAAAACACAATAAACCACGGCCAACCAATCGACAACAAGTTGGTACAGAATGCGCATTAACTCCTGTCCCATCTTGCAGATTGGTTGGTCACTTTCCCAACAATCTCTTCCGTAGTAGCAGGAACTCTTATATACGATAGTTAAACATTAAAACACCTGCGGCTAATAGTCCCATATAGCATGGATATGGCCTATATATGAAAATCTGTATTTTCGCCCAAATTTAACCGGTGCGGCTTATATTCCAGTGTGCCTTATAGTCCAGAAATTACGGTAATAACATAAGACTTTTAAAAAAAATAATCTAAGTGGTACCTGTGACCTCTCCCTTCTTAAGCGTAAAGGGAATGACCATATCAAAGGGCCTATAGCCTGTTCCATTCATGCTGTTGATGGGGATGTAAGCGTCATCGGTCACCTAGAGAGAGACCAGACCAGAAGGCCAAGTGGGGTCAGTATAGTACTGCAGGCTTCTCCAGCATCCTCCAGTGTGCCATTAATCATATTAGCCAGAGCAGATAGGTGGTTGATAAAGACGGATAGGGGTTCAGCAACAGCAGTGACGTGCATTTACCAAGAAAGAAGAAAACTAGTTTTGCACAGATCAGGGTCTTTTGTCCTCTTTAGAGGACAAAAAGACAAGACAGACAGAAGAGCTGGAATATGTGTGATACAAATAGAACAGTTCAATAGTTTGAGCTAAGGGTTCAGAATAGTGCCAGAAGCCATTGCAAGTGTGTGTGTGTGTGTGTGTGTGTGTGTTCCTACCCAGGGTTGGAAACCAGCGCCTGGAGCACCCAGCCCCTGTTGAGTAGCCTGCTGTTGAATCAAAGAAGCCTCATCTGTGGCCTTTGGGGAATCATTATTAGTATTATTAGCAGAATTAGGATTACTTTCACTCTTGCACACACACATAAAGACAGGTACACAGCGGATTGGTTTGTGCGTGCCGTCATAAGTACCAATGTGTGCCTCAGTAGTACATTATAATGGTTTGTGTGTGCTCAGATCACTGTGCAAAATACAATCATCTACTGACATGCATGATGTGCCCTTTGAGTGTCTAATACTGAGATGTGTGGACTGTAAACATTTTGACCAATAAGATCACATTCCATCACTCAGATAGGACTGACAGGAGAACGCACTGAAGCACAGCACAGAATGCAGTCCTGGCATTCTTAACTTAATTGCACCATTACACACAAAATCCACAAAACAGTCTTCTTCTGACCAAGAGAATTAGATACAATGATACAAATCCTATAGTACACATACTATATCTCTCACAAAATGTATTATTACTGAGGAACACAATGTGGTCAATTATGAACAAGTCACTCCAATACTAAAGTGACAGATGAATAGCTAGTCAGCCAGTATCTCACCGTGACTTTAAAGGGACTTCTGGGAATGTTCTCGCCACCAAAGCGCACATAGATTACATAGGTGCCAGGCTTGGGGGCTGTGTAAAAGAGATCAAAGGTTCCATCTTCATTCTCTATGACCTCAGCCTCTACTTCCGTTCCATCAGGGGTCACCACCACACAGGAAACTCTCCCTTTGCCGGCTCCCTTGGTGTTGACCACAAAGCCCACCTCCTCTCCAATGCAAATGCTGGGGCCAATGCCAGGGCCTGGGGAGGGGGGGGGGGGGGTGCAAAGAGACAGAGAGGGGCAGAGAGAGTGAGAGAGACAATGACACACGCCTCCATTATATCTCCTTCAGGGAGCACGCTTGGAGTAATGGAAATGATGCTACACTATCTAAACATTATCAAGGGACAAAGTGAACATTCAAAGAATATTTTATGGAAAAAAAAGAACAAATTAACTCCGAATGTCACTCATGTGGAAACAAACTATATGTGCAGGGGTCAATTTTCCCTTTTTAGACATTAGGCACCTGGTCTGAGAAAGGCTCATATATAGCGGAGTTAGTTTCTATGACAAAGACAATATGTAGAAATCTAGTCAGGAAAGTGCTAGAGGGTGAAGCGGACAATGGTACATTTCACTGACCTGTAACTGTGCACTTGCTGGCATCTCCAGCGGTAGTGGCACGCACACGGTAGGGGGAGGTGGGGATCTGGTCTCCACCATACTTGATGACTATGGTGTAGCGGCCCACTTTATCTGGCACATAAGACACCTTGTAGGTGCCATCAGAGTTATCTTGGATGTTCACCTTCATGGGTTTGCCATCCTGATCCTAGACCAAAGCATAGGCACTGAGAAACATTTCTTTTTCCTAATCTAAAACACTTAAATTGTCTGAACTTGTCAGGAGTGATGGACAAGAGGACTAGTGTGTGTGTTTGTGTGTGTGAGTACTCCCCCACTGCTCCGTGTGTGTGTTTGGTTACTACCCCATATCTGTGCATGTGTGTGCATCCATGCCTGTGAGTGCCAAGCACCTTGGAGTGCCAGCATGAGTGAAGATGCTGCACACATAGCTTCAGGCAGGGAGAACCAGAGATGGAGAGAAATAGGGTGGGAGAAAACTTGTGAAAGACAAAAACAGAAGGCAAGAAAAAAGCATGATAATTACAGAGACAGGGCAGAAAAGTTTCTGAAAGAGAGGGGGAAAGTACTGTATGCTGACAGATGACCCTGAGATGTGACTGAGGGACCATGAACTCCCGTATAACACTTTATAGTAGCTATTCCCCATTAAGCATTGGTCAAGTCTTAGTTAAGTAGTTAGTCATTTGTTGGTAATTTACAATCATTTCTCAGAAGTTAATAGATAGTTTGCGTGGAAATGCAAACTATTGTTATTAGTTTGCATGGGAATTAGGGATGTAAATGGTTAACCTTTAAACGTTTTTTAACCGACAAAAAAAAAAAAAAAAAACATCATAACCGGTTAAAATAATCTGTAACCGGTTAAAAATGGGTTATTTTGATCTGTCAAAAAACGTTCGTTTACAGAAAAATAGAATACTCATCTTTTTTTAACTGCAGAGTGCTAGCCCATTTTCGGAGTGGCAGATTGAATTTACAAAAGCATCCAGAGTATTCTTTAGAGATGAACTAGCTACATTAGATGCAGCAGTGCAGTGAATATTCCCCCCCAAAAAATAGACCTGTTAAAATTTTATTTTGACAGGTGCAAATTTGTATTTTGACGTTGCCGTAACTAGGGTAACAAGTAAACAGGTTAACAGGATTTTATCCAGTTAATGAGGCGTGATAACCGATAAAGATATTTTCTTTTTTTTTTTACATCCCTAATGGGAATGCAAACTATTGTTATCCCTTTTCCTCTTATTCTTCAACAACTTTAATGCATCCTGAACCGCTTAACCTAGAAACTTTGTTCAAACTTCGTTGCGTAGGTCTCGCTCACCCCATGTGTGCAATGTATTTTTGAAGTTTGTAAGTTTTATAGTTAGAAAAGCACTTAACCCTACATTAAGTCTCTCCTACGGGAGACTGTCCCTGAATTAAGTGATGGCTGACAAAATGTAAGTTGCTTTGAATAAAGGTGTCTGCTAAATGCATAAATATAAAAGTGATTCTTAAACTATGGCTTATAAACTTTTTAAAACTTGTCTTCCCCATAGAGTTGGCAAGTGAACCACGTTATTCTGTATGCTGCGGGTTAGCATTTTCCTACTTCCGGTCCCTAAGGGAAAACCCCAATGGGAAAATTAATGGCTCAATTATCAAATCAATATATACAACATATACGGCAGTGTCTGACCTACGAGGACCTAGGCATTCGTTTTTCATCATTAAAATGACTAGCAACATCGTCTGGTTGTGTTTGTAAGACGCATTGTAACAATGATAAATGACTGTTGCTATCCCTCTGCTAACAGCGAAAAATTAGGAACTACATGGAGTTGTCTCTTACCTTTGACGTCATTTTCAAAAAACAACGGTAAAATTATTTAAAATACAATATGTTCTGTATGTACAATGATTCAATGTAATTTACAATGGTAAAAATTGGTCAATCTTTCACAAAGCTTGTTTGAAAAGACTGCACAATATCAACTTTTTTGAAAAGGGGTCGAGCACGGTTTTGTATAGCTCTGGTTACCAGGGTGTTTATGCCTTCATGTACATGACGTTCGATACAAGCACCGCTAACAGTGTAGTGAACCACCTTACACTGCAGGAGCTAGCGTGACAGAGTGTTAATTGCATAATTGGCTTGTTAAATGTTTGGTGCACCTGGACTAACTGTGTCAGTCTAAGCATTCTATCTGACTGTTTTCAGGCAACACAGTGCTGACACTGCAGTGATAGCATAGTGGCTAAGCAACTGGGCTTGCTCGCACGTTGCTTACAAAATTAGGGTTCAAATCCTGCTTACTGCCGCCGCGCCCTTTGAACAAGGCAATTAATAAAAATAAAAAAAACACTTTATTTTAAGGGTACACTGTTACAGTGTATCTACCTAATTAGGTACAGTGGTACAACCAGAGTAACATGTTATGTCATGTACTAGCGTTGTACTTACATCATGTATTTTTGTGTGTCTACATACTGTTACAGTGTAATATGAAGTGTTCTTATAGTACTTTGCCAAAGTGCTGGATTCTTCAAGGAAGGTACTAGGACTGGCCTCAGGCCAAAAGCACCCTAATGCTGGAGCTGATGAATCAATGCTCAGGACACCTTGGTGTTTAGCAACCAATTGAGGGAGCCGAGCTCAAGGGGAAATGGCATTACTGTGGTATACAAACCAGTTCCAGTCAAAGGTCTTCATTAGGTTATCTAAATACATGTGACATGTATGGTTTGAGTCTTGGAACATGTGGGCTGTTACAACATAGTACATGTAACAGCTGTGTTGGTACATCCTTGTTACTCTTTGCTACAGTGGAATAAACCCATTAAAATAAAGTGTACCAGATATGTACCTACATTCATATGAAATGTATGCTTTGATGTCAGTGTCTTAGTACATGTAACAGCTGTGTTGGTACATCCTTGTTACTCTTTGATACGGTTGAATAAACCCATTAAAATAAAGGGTTTACACATACATCAACTTTACATCTAGGGAATTAAATGTTTTGCTTTAGTGTACCGTGCAATTGAAACTTTAGCATGTGAGTCACTCTTTTTTGAGAATTGTTTTATTTAAATCACAAATAAAACTCCAAGCCCTTCAAGAGGCGAGTTTACTCAAAATCATGGACTCATTGGACTCATGAGGTACTGAGTACCAATGAAAATCTTTTTTTAACCATTTTAACCATTTATACATTTTCTTATAATGTGTGCCTAATGGAATAATAGTGGACTAATCACCATCTGAGACTGAAAACCTGCCCTAGGGAGTTGGGCTGGCCCCTTGAGCCATCGGAACTGCCCAAGGTTTCTTCCCTTACCATAACAAGTAAAAACAAAAAACGCTGTTAGGGAGTTTTTCCTTGCCCCTGTTGCAGATTGGGCCTCTTGGTGTTAAGTGCTTTGAGACATTGCGTAAAAATGCGCTATATAAATAAAATTGAATTTAACTGAATTAATCCTAGGTTGCTGAATAGAAACTGTTGACTATGAAATACTGTAACTGCTCATACTAATCGAGGGTTTAACTATTAAAACTCAATTTGACCACTCAGCCACTTCAGCGGTGTCCACACTCCAGTTACCATAGTTACTCTCATACTTATACTACTATCAAGCCAGCTTGATAGCATCAATAATGCGACTGTCTCTTAAAGCAAATGCATTTCCATGCAAACAGTAATTCCCTGGAATTACAGCATCTAGTTCAAAGTCTTCTAATTATCTTCCAACATAATTAATACAGCCTGAACCACTTAACCTAGAAACTTTGTTCAAACTTCGTTACGTAGGTCTCGCTCATGCCATGTGTGCTATGTATTTTTGAACTTTGTAACTTTTAAACTTCGTATGATATGTATTTTCAACTTTCTACGTTTTTTACTTATTAAACTATGGCAACTTTATCTAACTTTTTGACTCCATAGAATTAAAATGGGCTAGTTAGAATTTTCGTGCAGGTGTTCTTACTGTTTTAAGTCCTCCTTGCCTACAACTGTTTCAATTCCAATTTGCCATAAAACATTATTAAATAGATATAACCATTTATACTACAGACTACCTTCCACTACTGTGACTCACTGATCACACTGAGCACAGGGGCTCCACAAGGATGTGTGCTCAGTCCTCTGCTCTTCACCCTGCTGACTCATGACTGCACACCAACTTACAGCTCCAATCACCTGGAGAAGTTTGCGGACAACACAACCCTGGTGGGTCTCATCACCAAGGGAGATGAGACTCACTACAGGAAAGATCTTCTGACCACTTGTTGACATTTAGGAGGAGGTGGTTGGTCTTGCACCAAGACCAAGGAGATTGTTGAAGCTGCACTGACTACAACAGAAAAGCCCTGCAGCGCATAGTGAACACAGCTGAGAGGACCATAGATGCACCACTCACCACCCCTGATAGACAGATACACAACCCGCCTCTCCCGGAGAGCGATCACAATTGTAAATGATGCCAGCCACCATGCACACCAACTATTTAACCTCCTGCCCTCTGGAAGGAGGTACAGGAGTCTCCACACCCATACCACCAGACTCCCCAACAGCTTTGTCCACCAATCCATTAGGCTGCAGAACTCTTCCCCTTTCCAGCCCCCAAGTATACAAATCCCCCTACTCACAGAAAAGACTACCTCTGATCTATGCGAATGTGCACAGCCTGCTGCCACTTCATTTATCAATGCTGTTACTCTTTGATTTTGCACTTAAAAACCACTAAAACCATTTTACAGGAAGTCTTACCGAACCTCTCTCTCAGTTTGTGGATTTTTTCCTAAGGAAATATGTTAACAGTTTACCTTCCTATTTAGGTGATACAACTGATGCCTTAAATGTGTTTAAAAACTGTGAATGCGAACCTAACGACATCTTGGTTTCATTAGACGTCCAAAAGTCTCTATACATGCATACCACATCAAATTGGGATACAAGCAATGTCTCATTACTTAGAATGGCGACCCACAGACATTATGCCACCTTCGGCTTTCCTAACAATTTTTTTCCAGTGCTCTAATTAAACAAATGTTAAATATTTTTCGCATCCTCGCACAGGGGAAAAGTTTGCCATCTCCTCTTTCATCAACTGTAGTAGCACACATGTAGTGTACTTATTGAAATGCCCATGCGGTTTGGCATACGTGTGCCTAACTAAACGTCAACTAAAAGTGAGGATAGTGGAACATAAAAACAGCAATACGCACTAAAAATACAACCTATGCAATTGCCAGACATTATATGCAGGCCAATCACGGTTCACCAGCCTCGCTTAAATTCTCGGGTATTGAAAAAGTCACTGCTCCACCTAGAGGCGGTGACATAATTAAAAAACTTTTATGTAGAGAGGCCTATCAGATCTACATGTTAGATGCCTAAATGAAGAACTGAGCCTTTCCCGTTTCCTCTAGGATCAACTTTAATGACTGTTAGCGTATACACTGGATTGGTCATTTCAATATACAAAATATACTCAGAGTACATTGCGTGTTTCTAATTAATAACTGGCATAATTAGCCCATCTATGAAATGTTTAATTCGTTTTTTTAATGTTTTCCTTATTGTTTGGTTTCGTTTTTCATCATTTGTTGTATTTTTTGAAATCCGTTCTTTTTTGCATGACTAATGGGTGTTGTCCATATAGGCAGGCCTTAGGCCTATTGGCATGCCTTCCACACCTGCCTGGAATTGGGTTTTAAATTGTACTGCCGCCCATTGTTGTTCAGACTCTGATGAAGATGTACTAACATCGAAACATAAAACTTTTGTTCCGTGATTTATGTTCTATTCTGAATAAAATATTACTAGTAGGCACCTCCACATCATTGCATTCAGCTTTTATTCACGATTTGTACAGTGTCCCAACTTTTTTGGAAACCGGTTTGTAATTCCTGAATTATTGAAGCCTAAATTCTAATATAATAAAACCATGTTAAACAATATTTAACAGTCTGAACAAAGACATTCATAATGCACAATACATTATTACCTCTACTAAAGTAAATCTATTTATAGATGTTTATTAAATAATTTCTTAAAGCCACTATGTGTAGGATTTATCTTCAATTTATCTTTGTCTTTTATTAAAAATACATTTTTTATTTTAAAAATATAATGTAAAACGATGGTAATTACCTCCATGAATAAACTGTAGTGTTCCCGTAAACTTGGTAATTTCCATTTATATATAGATGTGGCTGGGTACCAAATGAGAATATCCATTTTGCGCCGCCATTTTCAAAATGAGGACCATGGGAAATGAGGACCGTGGGAAGGGAAGGGCTAATGCATTTTATTAAAACGTGTGCAGTATAAAACTTCGCCGATAGATGGGAAAAATTCTCATACGCAAAAAATAAAACTTAAACATTGTAGGTTTAAAAAACAAAAAACGCTGCTAGGGAGTTTTTCCTTGCCCCTGTTGCTCATTGGGCCTCTTGTGTTAAGCGCTTTGTGACATGCCTTTTGTAAAAATGCGCTATATAAATAAAATTTAATTGAATTAAGCATTTTAGAAGGACTTATTCATTACATTACCAACAAATGATTAACAAAGTGTTTAACTAAGACTAAACCAATGCTTAATACACGAGTTTAATAATGCCTATTATTTTAAAGTGTACTGAATAATCTATGCTAATCTCTACTGAACATGGCTCAGCTCCAGACATGAGTACCGCATCTCTAGAGACCTGGAAGTACAGGAACACCATTGGCAGCCTTAGTTAGGTGCTTCAGTTGACAAGGGGCCAGTGGCCAGAGTGTGAGGAGCAGAGATATGGTGGGTGTGGGTGTGGGAGAGAGGTGGTGGGTGTGGGTGTGGGAAAGAGGTGGTGGGTGTGGGAGAGAGGTGGTGGGTGTGGGTGTGGGAGAGAGGTGGTGGGCCCTTACAGTGATCTGGACTGACAGCTGACCCTTTCCGGCATCTTTGGTATCAATGCTAAACTCCACCGGAAGGCTGGCAGGCACTCCAGTGGTGAGACCTGGACCGCTTGCCCGCACTTTACTGGCATCATGAGTGGGCAGCACCCGCAACTTGAATGGGCTGAGAGAACAAAAGGAACCAGATAAGGTTGCATAAGGAACCAGATAAGGTTGCATCCCATTTCAGGCAAAGATTAGTTATAAGTAGAGAAATGATTCACTATGCAGAATGCAATGTCAATATCAGTATCAATGAGTTAAGATTAATAAAACACTGCTATTGTGAGCACGTACGTGTGTATGTGTGTGTGTGTGTGTGTGTGGGGGGGGGGGGTTGGGAGTAGATTACCTGCATGGAACTTCCTCATCAGCATACTTGACTGTTAGGTTGTAGAGGCCCTCCACTGAGGGAGTGTAGCTTACAGTGTGGGTACCATCTCCGTTATCAGTCCCTTCTACTGGCTCTGCAACACCTAGAGACACACACACACACACACACACCAAACTAAACATTGGTCCACATTCTCCTCATGCAACATTGGTTTGTCACTGGCATTTGTTTGAGTTGGGCATTTGCACAAACCTTTGGGTCCCATGAGGGCCAGAGAGAGAGGTGCCACTCCACTCTTGCTGCAGTCCACAATAAAAGTCTGCTGAACTTTAGCTCGGACACCTGAACCCACGCCAGGCCCAGAGACCTTCACCTTACTGGAGTCCACCTCATCCTTTACCACCACTTTAAAAGGGCTCCCTGCAAGCCCAGAAGCACAGACAATAGAATGTTTTTTTATGAAATGCCTGTTAAAAGGAGAGCTGTAGATTAGGAAAGCTGGGACTACATTCCCAGGCCCAGAAGCAGCCTTTCGCCACAGTTGATCACCATCCTTAATAAAACACACCATACTTGCATTGACTAGAAATCCTGTGTGGCTCACAGATATGTAAATATTAAATTCAAAATTTTAATGCAATAAATCCATCTGCAGTGCAGAATGACTCCAAATCTCTGCAATGTCTATATTAATTCAATTCAACAGCAACTAGGGTTAGAAAGGATTTTTTTTTCATCAAAACACTTAAAGCTTAAAATATCACATTAACGCACAGCATACGTTAGTCGGCAATGCTGCTAGCACTCAGGCTAACGCAGCGCCCAGCTTGCAAAAAAAAAAAACAAACAAACAAAAAAAAAACACTCATATAGTGTCGGCACTGATGGCTTGCAAATATCTTGCCACTCCTGCAACCACCGTTCCATGTGAAAAACTGTTCTCAGTTGCAGTCAATATTGTAAATAAGAAGCAGTCAGCTTTCCTCTCGGACAATGTAAACAATGAAAATTGCCTTTAAGAGGAGTAACGGGGTAATTAAGGACATTGAATCGTGATTAATCTAAATTAATCCACAGTAACACAGTGATTCATCTGACTAAAAATTTTAAACAGTTAACAGCACTAGTAAATATAAATTATTACATGAATATTTATCACTATTCATCTGTGGGGTGATGTCTCCTTTGAAAGATTACGTTTCAAATGTGCCGAAAACTTCAGTGATCTTCAAGGCCCACAACACAACAGAAGTTATCCCATGATGGCAGTGATTAGGTAGAATGGTGATCACGTGGCTCTGGGGTGTTTCCTAAAAGCATGGTGGATGGATGGATGGATGGATGGACAGATGCAATAGTGTTGTGTTTAAGATGCAATGGTGTTCTGTTGTAAGCCTTTGCACATGAGTATCTCATTGCCTTCCCCTGTAGCAAAGACCCAGAATGCATCCCTCTATATGCTACTTTTGGGATCTGTTCGAAGAAAACATGGCTTTATTTACTCTTATGCAAATAACTCCCAGCTGCAAACAGGAAGCATAACTTTTTTTATGAAGCCTAATGACTACTCCAATAACATGAGAGGCAGTAGTGTGCACATCTCCCAGTGAGGTGCAGGGCAAAAAGAGTGGACAGTACTAAAAAAAGAGGAGGAATGGGCCATTTGCCTGATGAAGATCCAGTCAAAATCTTGCTGCAGCAGCACCATTAGAAGTCTGGGAGTTTCAGAAGTGTGCGGGCATTCCTTCTTCTTTTAGTACTCCAATAACAAAACATATTTCGAAAACATTTTTTTCACCTATTTAACATCGCTAAGGAAAACTCCTGTCCTTTGAGGATGCAAAAAGGATGCACAAGATCAGTTTACAGCTCCAGACTGCACTGCAAGGGGTGCAGGAGGATCAGTCACATGGCTGATGACTGCCTGGTGACTACTGCCTGCCCCTGGTAGACTTTTGGCATGCATATACAATTAGACTGGAAAAAAGCCATGTTGGGAAATACAGACTCAACTCTAAACACTATGACATTGCAAATGCTTGCATGTACTGTAGTCTTTGAAAGCAAGCTAAAACTGACACTCTGCTCACCCAGTAATGCTACAGTACCTGGAATATGCTTTCCTCCATAGGTGATGTTGACATCATACAGGCCAGCCACATAGGGGGTGTACTCCACATTACAGCTGCCATCTTTGTTGTCTTTGCATGACATTCTAGACTCAGAGGAACCTTCAACAGTGATGCCCAAGCCTCCAATACCAGCCCCTCTATTCATAAACAAAAACAGACATTAAAAAGTCAATTTTGCGCGGACAGGAATCCTGTCCAATGGGATGGGCCGGAGCTGGGTTAGGTACCTGGTGATGATGGAAAATTTGTTGGCCTTGTCTGTGAGGGCCCCCTCCAGCCCAGGGCCCTTGGCCACCACACGTGTGGGATCACAGCCATCAGTCACTCCCACCTGAAAGGGACTATTAGGAACTGGGCAGTCATCATAAAGCACCTCCACATTGTGGGGTCCTAGACACAACCACAGAAAAAAAACAGTTTGGAGGTCAGTCCAAAATATATCAGCATGTGGAACACCATCTATTTTAAGAGATTCTGGTAGAAGTCAGTAAGAGACACACACACACACAAAGCCAGTTTATAAGCCCATTTTTAAAACAAAGACAATGGAGAAAGACTTGACTCGTAAGGACACAGGCTAGCCAACTAAACAGAAAAGCTGTGGTGAGGTGCTGTGTCAGTACCGCTTTCAAAGGGTGTGTACTCCACGCTATAGGTCCCATCTCCTTTGTCTGTGACGGTGCAGTCAGTGAGGGCGCCAGAGGGGTTTTTCACCTGGGCTTTGATGTGGTTGCCCCCTGATTTAGTGAGAGGCTGAGCATCCACAGTAAAGTCTGTAGTGGCCTCTCTGAACACCCCTGTGGAGATCAGCGGGAGGAAGAAGGGGGCGCAGGGAAAGAGAGAGAGTCTACCACACTGCAATAAACGGATTCTAAACCTTCTCACCAATGCCATTGTAAATTAGAAAACAATGCAAGTGTTTTGTTACGTTTACAACTTGTGAAATACTTGGTAGGAAGTCCTCAGACTGCTCAAGCCTACCTTGACCTTTCACACCGGGTCCAAACACCTTCACCTTGCTTGTATCCACGGCAGGATCCACAGCCACCTTGGTGGGGAAATGCGGCACAGCCTTGCCACCATACTTGAGCATAAGCGTGTACATGCCTGCGGTGAGGGGGACAAAGGTGACCGTGTAGGTCCCGTCCTGGTTATCCTGCACTTTTGCTTTAGCCTTAGCTCCAGTGGAGTCGGACACAGCATCCATGGCGAGTTGGCCAGGTCCGGCACGAGAACAGTCTACATTTATCATGCTTGTCTCGCCCACCCTGCCATGCTTCATCCCTGATCCAGACGTCACCACCTGGGTGGGGTCAAAAGGCATCTGGATGTCAGCATGGAAAGGTGAGCCAGGGATGTGTGTGTCCTCAAAGAGGATGTTGACCAGATACTCTCCAGGTTCTGTGGGCAGATAGGAGACAGAGCAGGTGCCATCGCCATTGTCGGAGCACTCAATCTTGGCCTCAGTGGGCCCCTCCACGGTCAGTCCCAGACCTCCAGTGCCAGCACCCTTAGTGTCAATTGTGAATTCAGCAGGATTCCTCACCAGGCCGCCCTTCAGGCCAGGACCAAATGCCTTTACCTGAAACCACAGGGAACAATTTTAGCTACAGTAAGTGTAAAAAGAGTGTGCGTGTTCGTTTAGGATGGAGCCACTAGAAGTGAAGTTCATTTGAATAATTTCATGGTAAGCTTAGGCCATACAATAGAGCAATCAGAAGAAAAAAACGTATGCTGGAGAAGATTTGCAAGTTCTGCTAACACGGGCAAATGTCCTTACTATAAAATGCTTTTAGCCGGGGCAGTGTGGAAAGCATTGGGCCCTTCAAAGGGGCCTTTGTCCGTAGCAGGTGGCTCCACTTCTGCATCATATCCTCCAAACCTCCCTGTCCTGACCTGGCCCTTCAGCTAACACCATACAGTGTTTATCTCCAAGTTTTCCACATGGTAGCACACTAACATTTTTCTCTAACACTACATAAACATAACATTGCTCCTCTGCAGACAGGCTGCTGTCCAGCTCCCTCATATTAACATAAAAAGCAAATGTATTTTCAAAAGATCATAAAAAAGAAAATAAACTGATTTAAAAGTCAGGGTACCTTCACCCTAGAATGTAACCCATCTTCTAAAATTCATCCCAATAAGAAGATGTGGGACATTGCTGTTTTTTTTCTTCTTCATTTATTTACCTTACTGGGATCAGGGGGCAGCTGAGCCTCCACGGGGAAGGGACTTCCTGGCACTGGGTGGCCATCATAACAGACATCTACTGCGTAGACGCCCTCTTCTTTGGGGATGTACCTCACCAGACTGGATGCCGTTCCAGGCTGGGTCTCCACCTCACAGGGCACAGGTCTGTTGGAGGGGTCAGTGATGCGGACCCCCAGCTTTCCCTGGCCACCGGCCCCTTTGGTGCCCACCACAAACATTTGATCCTGGCCAACCTCCACTCCTAATTGGAAAACAGCAGCAGTCAGTTTTATTGTCTCATCATACAGTATGGCCTATCGCAGTTATTTGGGGAAAACAAATAGATTTGGTTTCTATTTGGCACATGGATGTCCAAACACCGCACAGTCAGTCAGTCACATTTTCTCACCCACATTCTCACTCTGTATGACAAAGTGATGGACAGAAAGGGGTGCAGGTGAGATGGAAATATTCAGCAGGTTCTCAACACAAGACCAGTGGGATGCTAGTGAACTCACTGCTGTCCAGTCCATCCATTTGGATTTTGCTCAAGTCCAGAGGTGCAGCCACTCCCACAGCAAAGGGACTCTTGGCGATAGGATCTCCTCCAAATGTTACAGTGATGACCATTTCACCCTGTGGACCCAAGGGTCAACTCATTACATCAGCTCATTTGCACTTCAATAGCAACATCGTGTGAAAATTCCTTTCCACACACTTAGATTTCACGCCATTTTCAGACTAAATTATTGTACAGATGAAGAACTTATCAATCTTCCCATTTAATTACCAAAAGAATAATCCACCAAGACAATCATCTGATTATGTGTGGTCACACCTCTCTTACTTCTCAACAATACAAATTCTTAATTGTCAATGACAATCGTTGCCAATCAGAGGGAACTGACAATAGTTGCCGTGTTGTAGTCGTTAAACTTGAGAATCATGTCGACACAAATTTGCCATAGTGTGACCTTGATTACTGGAATACACCAATTAGTCATTCTGGGAAGCTGGGCTAAATACCTGTAGGACAGGGGTATATTTGACAGTGTGGGAGTAGTCATAGTTGTCGATGATCTCAAAGTCCTGGATAGGCTGGCCATCGGCAGAGCTGGAGAACTGCACATCTATAGGGGCTTTGCCTGCCCCTTTGGTATACACTGTAAAGTGAGTTGGCTTCCCACTTTCCAGTCCTATGCAGCCCACAGGAAACACAACATTAAAGACAGAGAAAAAGAAAAAGAAAAAAAAAAAAGGAGAAGGATATTGCAAATACCCTACCACCATGTTAGTGCAAATTTGCATTCTAATAATATATATATATATATATATATATATAGGTGGAAAAGCATAGAGAGCAACAAGTCTCAAGTCATACGATTGTTAAGCAATCTGACCTGCTCTTGCAATGCCTGGGCCCTCAGCCTTGACCTTAGAGGCATCATGAGAAGGCTCAACTTTCACTCGAAACGGACTGGCTGGGATCTCCTGCAGGATGGAACAGTTTTGGATAACACATTTCATTACATTAGACACTACAGGTGAAAATTCATTCTTAAACACATTGGGCATTTTTCATCAGCTTTCAACACCATACAACCCCAACTACTGAGGCAGAAGCTACTCTACAGGTTCTGGCTGCACACTAGCCTGTCTGGCTGGATTCTAGACTCCCTCAGATCCCAAAGGGTGAACGTAAATGGAAAAGTGGTCTGAATTATCCTTTACACAAACAGGCTCTATTCAGGACTGTAAGTCTCCTTTACACAGCAATACATTTTCAAAGGTAAAAATGTGTTTGGAGCTGTGGGGACTATAGTTAGTATTGTATTCAATGAGCTTCAGTTACAGCAAAGGCTGATATTCTTCTATAGCATACACACAACACATTTAACTGACTTCAGTTACAGCAAAGGCTGATATACTTCTACAGCAAACACACAACACAGTTAGAGTAATGGCTTGACTTTCAGATAGTACTCCAACTAGTTCCTGAGAACCCTTTCTAGAAATTAATTTTGCCCCTTTGATGTCTCTGCATCATGCATAAGCACAAGGTGGGAGACCTGATCAGAGAAGATCACTTTGATGGTAAGTCGGCCTGTTGCGGGGGGTGTGTATTTGACAGTGATGGTGTCATTGGCATTAGGAATGATGTCAAAGTCGAGATCTTCCTCTTTGTCACTTATCATGTCAGCATCACATTTGATTCCCACGCTCACATCACCTGCACAGGTGGAGAATGGCTGATTCATTAGTGCACAGTTGAAGAACATTTGGGTCCTGATTAACTGCTGTTGACTGTAGAGAAAGCCACAGTGCTTTAACATGTATACCGGTACCTTCCCCTGCCTCTGTGCAGTCCACAGTGAAGTGAGTGGGCTCACTGGCTTTCAGTCCAGTTCTCTCCACACCTGGGCCATACACCTTCACTCTGTGGGGGTGACTTCCCTTCCCCACGCTCACCTGTAAAATACAACCCTGAAGAGTGAGTCAATCACACATGCACACCCATGCACACCCATGCACACACACACACACACATTTAAGAACGCTCCTGAGCATCACATTCAATCACTGATATTGATCAACATCCAGTAGCGCCCAAGAATGCATGCAGAAATAAAAGGGAAAAAAAAAAAATCATTATTGCTTGAAAGTGCAACATATTTAGCCATGTTTAAAATGATCTTATTTTAAACAATAAAAGATGATGCAGAGAAGATGAATATCATAAATATTTGAAGTATGGGGAAAAACAACCCACTTAGTTTCCTTTTTGTACATTTAGGGTTAGGGTTAGGGTTAAAGCAAACAAACAAACCAAATCTGCCGAAATAGTTCACTTAGGAGCAGACATTGTGCCGGACATGCTCACCGAGTGCATTCATCTTTTCAGCATAGTTTCAAAATTGTATTGATTTCAGCTTAACAATCCATTGCACATGTGAAGATGTGTTATTTGCTAAGTGCTAACATGCTAAGTGCACAATGTTGACTAGGATAAGAGAAGAGAGGAGCAGCAATAGTTCAGAGATGTACAATGTGGAGCAACACAGTGACGTAGGAAAGTAAGAGCTGCCAGTAGCTATTCCTATTAGCACAGCGAAAACAAACACAACAAACAAGTTCTGATTCAAGGGGGGCAGAGTTTACACCAAAAAAGGAGTGTTTGTGTACATGTAAGCAACAGCTAATCAAATAATCACCCAAAATTAATAGGTATGTCCACATGCTTGAATACAAACAAAAAACATGTTATGTATTCTGAGTAAAAGAAAAACAAATACATTTACAAATACATTTACCTCAAGTTTATTTAATGTGTTAATCAAAATAAAACACTAAAACACATTCTTATTATCAACGTGAACTTGCCCTCCTAGAAGTCCTAACTTTCTTCTGTTTATAATGTCCATGAAAATGTTCTAATCTGGGCAGCATGTTTTGCTGCTGTTGGCTTGAGCGAAAAAAAAAAAAAAAAATGTGTTGATTCTCATAAGTTTGACAAACCTCTTCTGAATACAATCATTCGTATGGACACCCTAAAGGCACAGTGTGCTTTAACATTGTGAGGGAAGCATAAGGAATATCATTAAACAGTTGAAATGTAAATGAAATGTAGAACAATAATAAAATGAAAAACTTATAACATTCTAAATTTAAAATCTAAATCTAAATTTAAATTATAAAAATATGAATGAAATTGAAAGTCCAATTCAACAGATCAACATCATAAAATATATGGTAGTTAACTGGACACACTAACTTTTTGTAAAACGCATGATTCTCAATCAACATGATTCTCAAACAACATGATTCTCAATAACAGCTGTGATTACACAGATTAGATAAACTTCACAAACAACCACCAACAAATTAGCCCTGCAATTTGCAAATAGAAGTGAGATGGCGTGAGGCTGTGTAGGTTGTTATGATGATGAGAGGTCTAAGACTTGTCTGCTGCTGCATCACAGGGTTGTCCATATCGTTTAAGAACTCGCTGTACAGCGCTGGGCTTCTCAGGAGTGGGCTGCGGTCTCTGGCAGTAACACTCTTTTCAGAAAAATCAATCAGCGGAGCATCTACACTTGTGCTCTCGGGGTTAGGTTTAGGGGTGGGAACCTGTGGCGTTGGCTGCAGGGAGTTTGCAGTGCCATCACGGGCTGAGCCTGGCTGGCGATTGAGTGGCGGTGGCCCTGTTGACTGCACTGAGATGTTAGTGGAGGGGGTTATCTTAGCAGCACCTGGCTCAGGTGTATCGGGCCTTACCCTGAAGGGGCTGTTGGGCACACTGACCCCTCCCCATGAGATAGCCACCGTGTGCTTGACAGCTTCGCTGGGACTGTATGAGCAGGCATAGATCCCATCCCCTTTGCTCCTCAACTTCACATCCACTGGAGAACCATCTGCAGTCTGTGTGTGTGTGTGTGTGTGTGTGTGTGTGTGAGTGGGAGTGAGAGAGAGAGAATAGTAAATAATAAATCACCTGACTAGGATAAAGGGTTTCTTAAAAGCTTAAAGAATTTTGTTTATTAAATTATGAAGTAAACACCACCTGCGCAATAATTTTCAGAGGACCTTTTCCAGCATCCTTCGCACTGACAGTAAATTCTGCTGGTTTGTTTATGACACAGCCCGTCTTCTCTAGGCCTGGCCCATATGCCTTGACCTGAAACAAATAGAAATACATTCAAATCTCCTGAGTGCCAAACAATACTGCAGTGTAATGATACATTTACACTCATATTCTCTCATACTGACAGTAACCATTTTAAATCAGGCAAAACGCCAACACAATTTGATTGGTTTAGCTCATGAAAGACAGAGTACAGTCCACATTATTTAGCAATTTGATCCAAATAGCAGTAATCAAATTTATAAATGATAGTGGCATCATTGCCATCAAAACAAAAACAAAAAACAACATGGAGATGGCCAGCTCACCAAATCAACATTGACTTTATCATCAGGAATGATATATGCCATGAATGGACTGTCTTCAATATCCTCATCATCACACATGACGTGGACAGCATACGCTCCAGGCTCAGTTGGCCAGTACTTTACATCACACGAGCCATCATTCTGGTCTTCACACTCAATCTTCGCCTGAGAAGGGCCCTCAATAGCAAAGCCTACAAAAGTAAACAACAAAGTGGGAGCTCGGCAAGTCATCTTGTTAATATTAAAACCAGGTGAAGGCCTAGGTGGATATCTAGGCCTGTAGCTGGATATCTACAAAAACAGCATTTGTTTATATAGTTGCACCCATCATTTTAGCAGTTTTAGCATTGTGATGGGACTGCCCCACCTCAGTTTTCAGATCCGTTTCTGTGACATATTATGCCTTACCGGATATTTTTCTAGCATCATTTAAACAGAATAGTTTCTTAATATGGGAAAGGAGAATGGATCCTTTTGATAAATGCCCTGGTATGTGTAAACCTAGTGCTAATCTATGACAATTAAAGGCACAGTTAGCCATTAGACTCTGCCGTTTTTAGACCTTGCACACAACAAAACGACTAGGTTTGCTTAACAGTGACCCAAGAATGAAAAGTTGATGTAATTGTCTTTATGTTATTAAAATAAATAAGAAATTTTATTATACACTTGTTGAAAGTTGAAACTGAAAAAAATCAAATACCGAGGACTCCCACATCTACGCCAATGGATTCTGCCACAAAGTCAGCAGAGTGGCCCACCACTCCACCCTCAAGTCCTGGTCCCCAGGCTCGGATCTTCTGTGGCCCAGCCTCTGGACCAACCTGCACCTCAAAGGGACTGCCAGAGAATAGGTCAACCACATGCCCATTAATACACCAGTGTTATTAAAGTTCCAAAAAGGATAATGAGGACAAAAGGCATGAAATTAAAGTAAAAATGGACTTCATTTTTGTTCATTACAATGTTTTAGAATAGTAAAAGAAATCTATGCATCCACAGTATCGCTCAATCTGACCCCTCCCTATGTAAACAACTGTGCAAAGAAAGTGATGAAAAATCCTGGGCAGGGCGTGTTTGGCTGTATGAATGAGTGTGTTTTTCAGTGTTGAGACCTCCCTTGACATTGAAAAATACAGGTGGGAGTTGGCTAATGGTGTGCTGGCGTGTGCAGGAAGCAGGCTAGAACAACACAGCAATTGTGTTGATCTGGCCTCGGATCTCTCCAAAGCATGGAAGCCTGTTCATTCTATTCTTACCCGACCTGTTCTCAGCCAATCACAGCCTGTATTGCAGTACTCTCGGCCACTCGTGTATGAAGTCAACAGGGTGCCCTGTTCCCATTGGCAGGTACAGGTGCCATCTCACAAAGACTGATAACTCCTTAGGTTCTATCTTTCAAACTCTCTGATAAGGAAATGGTCACCACTCAGCAGTGGAATGACTGGCTTTCCACATCTCATCACCAGGAGTAAAAGGGGAGCCACAGCAGCTTATAAAAACATTCCATCTTCTCCAGTCATCACCAACAGTCTACCCCCCCCCACACACCCACCCCTATGAACACCACAAAATAAACCCAACTCAAAGCTATCCCCAGCCCTCTCATTAAACAGCGCTGTCTGACTCAGCATCAGCAGGAGCAGCAGTTTGGAGAGTGTGGAGAAATGTGTGAGGATGTTAAAAGGGTTTCCTGTATTGTCTAACACACTGTGGGCCTGTGTGTGTTGTGATTAAATGAATGCTTACCTCTTAGGAATATGCATTCCACTCCATGTAATGGTCACTACATACTTCCCAGGTATTAGAGGGTAGTATTCATACAGATGCAAGCCATCCACAGAGTCCTTCTGTTTTACTAGCTCCTCTTCACCCTCTGTTAGGACACACACACACACACACACACACACAAAATGTCCAAAGCTTCTCTAAACGTACACAAAGTACAAGGGTTTGTACATTTTATTCCTTCTAAACGTGTTCCTCTAGAAACATCTGTGGTGATCTTCTCTCAAACTAAATCTCTAATCTAGTATACGACATCTGCTAGCAATGAAGTGAGGTCAAAGATGAGGTCATTTCCACTCACTGGGTCCTTTGACTGTCACCTTCAGATCTCCACTTCCTGCATTGCGTGTGTCCACTTTGAAATCAGCTGTCTGCTTGATGCGAACCCCTCGAGGCTGCAACCCACGGCCCATGGCACGGCAGGCATTTGGATTAGCGGCTAAAACACAATCACACACACACACCTTAAAATGTCTTTCATAATGAAGATATGGATAATAAAGAGTAGAAAATAAGATGGGCTATTTAGCCTTGACACATAGCATCTCCGATAGCGTTTCCTCAGGAAGACTATTGAGCACACATATTGGATTTTCCTTTGCATTTATTTACATTCATTCATTCCAAAAACCTAGAAATTATTAAAAAAAAACAAACAACAAAAAAAAAACCTTGTTTAAGAGATTTTTTTTCGGGAAGTATGCTGAGAGGGGAGTGCTTGATTATGTGGGAGGGAAGATGAGGGCTGCATGTGGGGAAAGCTGCCTCAGAGAACAGGAATTTGGCGTTTTACAAGCCAGCGCTCATGACCACTCCTGCGCTCTCCTCAACAAGTCCCTACATCACACCCTGGCTGTTCAGATGGGAGGAATTACCCAAACAACATTAACATTGTTGGACAAACACATCTTCCACTACTAACAGCATGTGAGCACTTTTATGGGTACAAATAAGGCAACACCACAACACATAACAACTCATCTGGCTGATCCCATTGCTATCTTTCTTCTTGATTGGAAATCATGAAAATCCTCCGGTCAAGGACTAGAAATATAAATATGTTGGAATCTCATCAGCTGTACATGTGGTCCATGCAATGGAAAAAGTGATGTGTTTCTCTGAGAGCATTAAGAGAATGGGCTGCTGGAGCTGCTCAGCACAGCACCCACACCTCCAGATCCAACAACCCAATAATTAGGTTTACGATTAGGGTTGTGAAAATGTGGCAACAAAATCAAATATGACAGCGAAGAAGCAAACATGGTAATAACACACTCAGGCGGCAAAAAGTGATGTCAGTGTTTAGTATACAGTACAGGTCTTTGTAATGATTGCAGTGCTCTGCAAGAACCAGAGAATTACATCTTGGGCATCAAAACACTGAATGGCATTCATTTACTTGTCCAACAACTAGTTTAAAGATCTGCCGAGCTTGTGAAACCATGGTGAGACTAGATGAACCTCAATCGGGTGCAAGTCCTGACACACTGTCCACATTCAGCCTACTATAGGAGAGATGCAAGTATACCTGGCCCAATGGTAACTGTGAAGGGGCTCTTTGGGATGGTGATGCCTCCAAAGGCGATGGTGATGGTGTGAGGTCCAGCCTGAATTGGACGGTAGGTGCAGCGGAACACACAATCACCTCTGTCCTCCAAAATGGCCTCCACTGTGTTGCTGTTGCCCTGTGGGTCTTTGATTACAGCACTGACCTCACCTACACCAGCCCCTGAGGTCAGAATACAGGGATTCAATTCTGTACACTGAATCTGGACTGTGAAACTCATGACAGCATTAAGTATTCTGTTATTAAAATTCATAAAAGAATTCCAGTGTAGGAAAATGAAAATTCCTCCACCAAAACCTTGAGGATTTAAGATCACATTAATTTTGCAAGCAGCTCCTTGATATGCTTATAAATGCATGAAAACAATGCAAAATAAATATCGAAACATGGAGAACACAGTGAATCAGCGCACCTGCAGTGTAAATGTCAAAGTAGGTGGGTTTGTTGGCAATATTGCCAAGTGGCTCAAGGCCAGGGCCCTTAGCAATGACCTTAGTGGGATCTCCCTGGGCCTTATCCACATCCACATCAAATGGGCTCTTTGGGATTTGCTGGCCAGCAAAGAACACAGTGACCTGCAGGAATCACAGATCAAATATATATAATATGTAGTATATAGTGTCATTTATGTATATATATATACAGACCAATTCAAAAAACAGCTCTGTGCTCTTTGCATACTTTGTGCATGCCTATCACTTGTGGAATGTAGGTCACACTGAAAGTCTTCTTGCCTTCATTTGGAACAGCCTTGACCTGGAAAAGAAAGATGGAGATTATTCTTGTATGAATTAAAATCACCAAAATATTTAGATAATCTGCTGTACACTCATTTAGCTTCCATCTTTGTTGTTATTGAGTGGTGCACCAAGATGAGCTCAGATCTGGTTAAACATTAGTTCTCCACTGCCAGCTATGATCTCATAGTTCACAGTTCGGCTTGAGCTGCAAGCACTCCCAAAGTTGTTCCACTGATACAGTAGGAGGGACTAAATATTGACCGAGTGAGTCTACCCCAGTGCGAGGGGAACACTACCAAAGGTGAACAGGAAAAATCACCTACAGATTTAGGGGAGGAACAAGGGAGAGTGGATGATATGTGGTTTGTGAAATGATGCAGGAAATGGCTAAGCTGACCTCCTCTCTGGTGCCCTCGGGGTCCTCTATGTAAATGGTAACCTGCCCATGGCCAGCACTGAATGTGTCCACAGTGAAGACAGCAGGACGCATCACCCTGTTGCCCATAGGCTCAATACCTACACACACAGTTACATGTGAAACAAAACACAACGGATGCCCTTTAGCATGGTTAAACAAACACAACATACGCCCTTTATAATATGAAGTATAAAGTGTAAAGTATATCAGTATAAAGTGAGATGAGACAACGTTCCACCATGGATCTAAGTTACTTTTTGTAATTTGCAGAGTCTGAGCTTCCCATAGCCAACTCTCTCCCTCTATATATTTTACTCTACAGCTCCATACTCAGCCATCTGTAGGTTACTATATAGCACATATCTAAGTATTCCCCTCCCGCCAGACTTATATATACACTAATTTATTTACCTCTTTTACTGCTCTTAACTGTACGTACTATCCATACTGCTCTTAACTCCACCTACTGTCCATACTGTATATACTTGGTTAGATTAGATGTCTAACTGTATTTCATTGCCCTGTATTTATACGTGTGTAATGATAAAGTTGAGTATAATCTAACCTAATAAAATGATTCCTTATTTCAGAATGGAATGGCTTTGAGTGTTTCATTTGAAGTTGGACTACATCTTGATACAACTACCAGATTTTGTAAAAGGCATATGCCAGTACCCATGACTGCTCATGGAAGACAATTCATTCAGCCAGTGCATACGTGTCAAGTAAGATCACTGATCAGGAAAACTGTGGCATGAATTGTGCTTGCAAGCCTGAAGCCAGAGATTTGTAAAGCAGCATAGTTAAGTCCAGCCACAGGATGCTTGCGTGGGTCAGAGTGAAAGACAGGACATCCTGTTGTTTATGGCTACAATAAAGGACACAAGAGTGAGAGGGTCATATGTCCTTGAATCAAACACAAAACTTACATATTAAAAGGACACATTTTGGACCCATGGTAATTTAAAGAGGTTAGTAAGGGTATAACTTTCAATTACCTCATTTTCTTTTTAGAAAAGTGAGATGAATAAATGCCTCAGCTGAAGTGCAGAGTACTACGCCTCTAACATTTCATTCCTTTTTTTTCCCCACTCTGCACACCAGCAGCAAAACCATTTTTTTATTCATTAACCATTTTTAGTAGCCTGCATGTGCATAATGTATAAACACATCAATAAGAACGTGGTCCACAATGGGGCTCTAAGTGGTGTGTGGAGGCCTTAAGGAGCTTTACATTTCTTCAGACTGTACACATTACCTGGGCCATAAGCTCGGACTTTCCTTGGGTTGAGCTTGGGTTTGAGTGGAGCACCAGGTTTCAGCTTGGCCTTGGGGAACTGGGACAGGTATGTCATGACTGACTGCTCATCAACACTTGGGTCGATGATCTCTTCTGGAGCAATCACCTGAAGATTAACAAGCACACACAGTGTTTGACAGTTCCAACTGCACACACAAAATCCCACACAGCAGTCGAAAAACTCTAGCACAGAGTAGAGCTACCGTAGATGTTCAAAGTGCAAAATGGGTGTGGCTGAGGTGTGTACTGGCTAATCGTACATTCCTAAGAGGGGGTAACGCTGCCATTTTGAAGAACTGTAAGTAAGGCTGTGCATTAGTAAATAGGTGTGTGTTTAACAGCTGTTGTTTTCAGTGATTAATGCTTTGGTTAGCTTTTAAAATTGAATCAACTTTCAATGGGAGTCACCTCCTCCAAGACAAATACAGTGCCTGTTGTCCGATCATTTTTCAGGTGCTTGTCCAATTGACAAATTCATTGCAACAGATTAAGAACAACATGCAGGGTTCAAAAACTGACACTTAATTGAATCAGATAGCCTAGGTCAGGCATGGGCATAATAAGGCCCGGGGGCCATATACGGCCGGTTTGGCTTTTTAATCCGGCCCGCCAAACCTTTTGAAATTATATTCAATAACATTATCAGATTTTTATTTAGTATTTTCCCTGCAATTTCTGCAAACTGTTGTTAAATGCATTAAAAAAAGCCTTGCATACCCATGTTTTACCACCTATTAAAGGCCAAAACTGTGAAATATAATGGCCTTTACATGTCATTTATATTACTTCACACAAACACTACATCTATCTGCTCCTGGCACGGCCCCTTTATTAAATTTTATAACCCACTGTGGCCCACGAGTCAAAAAGTTTGCCCACCCCTGGCTTCGGCCATTTTCTGCAAAATCCACTGTAACAAAACAGGTTAAGAGAGTTACTATAAAGCGGTAATATAACACACACACACACACACACACACACACTTATCAAACTGGTTCTGGATCTATAATAAAAAGAGAGTATAAAGTATTTATAATCTGAGAGCAAGGATAATTTGAACTAAAAAGCACTCAGATCATGCCCACGGACATTCTAGCTTGTTTAATTCAAAAAGTAGGTTGAAGCTCTTCACTCTGACCCAGACCCCTCATGCATTCTGAACACAAGGGCTCCAATGATCTAAGGTGCATGGTGTGTTTTGGTGTCAAAATCTGAATTTGTTGATGTTCAAACATGGTGCCCTGCTCACCTGTGGGATGCCCAGCCAGTCATCTGCAAGCTGCATAGCCTCTGTAGCATTATCCACAGGCTTGGCTTTGTCCCAAGTCTCCCAGTCTGGACACAAACCTGTACACAATAACCAGACAAATCACACACAGCACCAGGACATACACCACAATCCAGGCATTACTTACAGTTGGAAACTAGAAGCTAATTATAACTAATGTAACATTGGGATTTGATTTAAAACTGATTGGCTGAAGTAGGGCTACTGAGTCCTTAAGGCCCCTGCTAATGTTCAACTCTGTAAAGGTCCACTGGTGGGAGTCTTACCAGGAGCACAGCTGTCTACCAAAGCACCAAGAGCTTTTCCATCCTGCCAGTCCTGGCTAAAGTTATTGATGGGCAGGTCGGGCACTTTGTTCTGGATCCATCCCAACAGTCTCTGCTTTGGCGTTTGTTTCTTGGCTTCCTCGTCATCCTCATCCTCCCACACAGGCATAGAGATGGAGTAATGCAGGATGAGGGTCCACACCATCCCAAGGATGAGCTTCAGGTTGCCATCCACTATAGCTTTGCTGTCTGCAGGAGAGCAAGGACAGGGCAGTGAGAATCAGCCTTTACTTAGACCGTAGACTTGTTCCTGGCCCCTGTTATGGCCCTTGCACTGAACAGCCAATGATTTAAATGTTATATTTGTTATTGCAACATGCGCTGGCTCTAACACAACACGGAACTAACACAACGGACTCCTTCAAGCGCTACACACTGCAACCTGAAGACACACAGCGCAAACGGCAAAGATTGGTTGGAAAAGCTAACAGCTGGAACACTGAGGGGACTAACTTCAAAAGAGGAAAAAAAAAAGAGAAATATTATTTTTGCAAGTCGTTGTGTTTAAATATTCATGTTTGTAGAGTTCTTTATTTCAACAATAAAACCTGTTTTTACTGCGCTTAATCGGGCATTGGTCTTGTTGTGTTTTTGAATAAGCTAAGCCATATACGTCAGTAAACTCATGTTCATCAAATAACCTACCGTCATCATTTGGGAAATGGATTAAATAACCGACAATATTGTAGTTTACTTAGGTAATGAAAAATTTGAATAGCTTTGTGAGACGTAGCCTAGAGCCCTCACTGTATGTGACATTCTTTCTATTTTTTTTCTTTCTAAAGTGTGATTTCATACTGTGAAAAAGAACTCCACGTAAATAAATGAAAATCTATGAAAAACTAAATATAAAATAAAATATTTAGAATTAATTATTTTCCTGTTTTGATGCATGTGGCCCCCTAGAAAACATTTTTTTTGCAGTGCGACACTGGTGGCTGCTGACTGTTGCCAAATTGAAATTTCTATCTGTAATAGCCTACTCCACGCTCCCGGCCTCAACACAACTTCGACGCACACGCAACGATTGACTAACAGGACTGAACGGTGTATTAAAAGGCTGGCACCTTTAAAAAGAGAGTGAACATGCCGTTTACAGACACCAGAATGAATGCATTCACAGTGTCGTTCATCAGGGAGTAATATAGTACAGTTCCGTTCATCAAAATTATAAACGAGTTCATGAACTTTCGTTCAGTGAACACTGCTTGAAGCTTAGTTGCTAAGTATGTTGATATTGTAACCTGAAGATTACTTTCGGAATTTCCATGTTTCTGGACACCTTAACCATGACACTGTAATTGCATTCTTTTATGAAGACAGTGCTGTGTGTATGGTGTAACGTAAGCTATGTCAGTTCTGCAAACTGAAAGAGTCAGTCACTTCAGGGTCATGCTACGGCGAAATAAGCATAATGAGGAAATTACGTACACAATCCATTTTGTTTTGGTAATTCGTAAAGTCACTAATCAGGTCATGAATCAAATATGGATAAAACGTAGGCCAACTGCTCTGTTTTTACTCTGTAGCTGTTAAACTACTACTACACACGTTCTGAAGATTGCGTGGACCCATCCTCAAACGAGTACCTGGTGGGAGAATACTGCTCAGAATTTCAGCGATGAACAGTGGCTGCAGGAATTCAGAGTTTTCCGGGAAGCATTTAACTTCATCTGCACGATCCTGAAACCGGAAGTGAAGAGACAGGACACAGCATTTCCTTTGTCCATAATTTTGTTTCGGGGCTGCACAACAGAACCGCCTTTAACCTTGACGCCGCCCCCAGCCCGCCTTGGCCTTACTTATGGCGCATTTCCACTACAGCCCTACTCTCCCTGGCTCTACTCTACTCAGCCTGGTCTAGAAACCAGACTGGTTTGCTATTCCACCAGCCTGGGTACAAAATGGTACTATTGTGAAGTGGGTGTGGACGAACTGCTGGGACATCGCTAGAGTTAGCTTACTAAGAACCAAAGTAAGTGGTAGCTGACCTAGCCTGGCCTAAAATAAGTATACTTTTCTCCAAATCCTAACAGTAAACACTTGCGCAATTAGGTTTAAAATAATGCACCACACTTACACTTGTCGATTTATAAAATGAATACAGAATACTTGAAGAACTCCAAAATAACGTAATTCCACACACACGTTGTCCAATTCACTTCAGTGGAACAAAACCATAGAACGAAACTCAAACAGTAAACAGATGTTGTTACCTCTCTAACTACATGTTGTTACCTCTCTAACTACACTAACTGATGGCGCTATATGTTCTGAATATCAGACACGTAGATCAAATTCATGTCTTGGAAAATTTTATTGCACAAAGAAAAAACGAACAGCACTGAACAGAGGCAAAGTTGTTCTCTCATGTAGCCTAGTAGCGGAGACCTTTTTAATAGGGGAAAAAACAAGCTCTGCTAAAGAAGCTTCCGACCACCTCTCCAACCAATCAACAGCGTCAGTCTGTTCATGTCACAATAGACACGTAGAACTGAATAGAACCTCGATGACGCAGGTACGAAAAAAAAAGTACCTACTTTCCCCTACTTCTGGCCGGTGGAAATGCAACAAATGCAGTCAGTTGAGTCGAGTCGAGTCTGGTCGGTGGAAATGCGCCATTAGCCGATGGTTTGAGCTGGGCCAAGGCCTGAAAATGGCCCTGATGAGCCTCACTTAGCACCGCGGCCCGACAGTGTGAACGCACTGGGGCCTGGCTCGCCCATGTCAGCCACCTTTTGGCATAGACATGCAACTAAAACCATTTTTCGACTTTAATTGATATGCATGCATCCATCCCTGTCAAGGGATCAAATTTATGTTAGGGGACTGATGCAACTTTGCAGGTTTTTCCAACTGTTATTTCTTATATTTGCAATGCTTAAATGAAAATAAACATGTTGGACTGACAAAATAATGGGCCTCTATAAAGAAGTTTCAAAAGGAAGTACCAAGTTGAGGGTCCCTGTAGGCTACTAAAGAAACAGCGATTTCCAGCTGAGCATCAGATGTCTTGAAGGTGCTATGAAATACATGTGTTGTATGCCTTTCATCAACATCACAAACTGTCTAAATATGGCTCCGAAGACACCGTGTCATGCGGTTGACATCAACACAAACCCATGCAGGGCAATGCCCTGTCCACCCAAAAGAGTTACCCTCCTAACTTCCAGGCAGGTCACAAGTTCAAAATAGACAAATCAGTCAAATTCAGAACGGCAGTCTTTTTTAGTATTTAATTTTCAGTTTGTAAAAGACAAATACGCCTTTGGCTTTATTTAACAAGTCTGCAACTGTAAAAATTCATATACACGTCTTTTTTCATTCTCCATGTGACATCCAAAATCCAATAATGAATGAATGAATGAAAAAGTACACGGAGCGTTGAGCTCCTGTAGATGCCAGCAAAGCAATTTGTAAAAGTAAGTAGGTTAAATATAAAAATAAGTTCATTAGCTACAGAAATACTGTGGCAACTGTGGAAAACACTTCTCTTCAAACTAATAATAAAATTAGCAGTTCTGTGTAGCAGGATATTTAAGGGGTGCCAAAATGTCAGAGTGTGTCAATTCTCAAATCTATGTAAATACAAAAGTATTTGTGCTGGTTGAATACTTAAAGAATAACAAAAAGATACTCTAGGAGCTGTTCTGTTATTATCAGACTTCACATACTATTTCATGTAGTCATATCTATTTCAGGTATGCTATACAATATCTTATCTTGACTGATTTAGTAATTCTGGCATTACCTTGGTAATACTGCATTATTGATTGTATAACTATTTATTTCGCAATAAACTGTTAATTGTTAATTTTGTAGTATTGCTTTTCTGAAACACCTTTCATTGTAATAGGCTGAGTGGTCTGTCGTCTAAGGTGCCTTTAGTATCTAAACTTATAATTGTATAGAGAGTATCACTTGGTGTTATCCACGCTCTGCCCTCTTAGGGGAAATGAAAAGGATTGAGTGTTATGTTCATGTAACTGCCAATATTTATTAAATTGACCCAGACTCTGGGCTGTTTTCCACATGTTTGTAGTTGCAGAATAGGTGATAGGCCTATAGGTATATCACTGACCGAACAGACCAACAGAACTTATAGGAATACTACCGATTATACCTTAACCAAACTTAAATTCTAAAAGGTACAATATACTACTGAGCAGTGCTCTCACAGTGTACTTTGGGAACTGCACTGCTACAGAGACAAAGGCACTGAAGAGGATTGTAAGGACAGCTGAGATTATCATAGGGACCTCTCTTCCCTTGCTCCCCGACATTTACAACACTCACTGTCAGCGCAAAGCCTAAAGCATTGTGAAAGACACCAACACACCCATCCCATGGACTTTTCTCCCTACTACTCACTTGGATTGATGGTGGAAGGTTGTCTCTCACTTTATACTGTGTGTAGAGGTGAAATGACAATAAAAACACTTGACTTGATAATGATTAATAGTTAATTCCACTTTGAGGATCTTTTTATAAATTGGAGTCAGATTTGTCAAAACTCACTGAAAAACCTCATCAGCACACAGAACACAGAACACAAGGCATGGTGCATTATAGATGTTTGTACACCAATAGTAGTTCTACACAGCTCTAAAGTTTTGTCTAAACACTCCAACAGTTTAAACTAGTGTATCCATTAGATATTTTGTCTAGCAGTCAATCTTAAAGATGGAACACAAAATATTGTACAATTAAAAAAAATTGCAACAAAGTCACTCTTTTGCGTAGTCCTCACTCATCCTGTCCAGCAGACAACAGTGGGTGTCTGCATGAAGTGCTCCAATTATTGAGGGTGTTGCCATGGCAGCCCATTGTTTGAGGGGGATCAGCTGGGGAGGCCAATAGGAGGGAAATGGAATGACTTGAATGACTACTGGACTGGGGACTTGTTCTTACTGCATTGGCAGCCCGCAGGGCTCAATTAGAAAATGATGGTTTCATCAAGACATTTAACTTAAATGGGTAACACCCAGTGCTTAAATAGGGTTTTGAGTGCTAACCCATAAGTAGGCCTACCCCATAGACACAGTTCAAACAAACTCAGTAAGCCCAACATAATAAATATCAATACTGCCTACATTGAGCACCTTCTATGATTTACTAATGAATAATTGTTATCCGAATTCTTATTATTATAGATGGATCCTATGGAAATTTCTGGACTTAATACAGCCCAAACCACTTAACCTAGAAACTTCATTCAAACTGCATTGCGTAGCTACCGCTCGTGTGGTGTGTGCAATATATTTTTGAATTTCTAACTATTATAGTTTTTAAAGATTGCAGGTTCAACCCCCTTTCTATCAAAGTGTCCTCAAGTAAGACACTGAATCCTAAATCCTATGCACCTGCCATAAATGAAGGCAATAAACGTGTGTAAATAAAGGTGTCTGTTAGTACCGTCAGAGAATTCTCATAATCCTTCCAGGTGGTACTGCAACGAGAGGGCGCTCCCGAGCAAGTGCTAAATGAGCTAAATGCTAGCATGTTACGCGGAAAGCGGCCAATCCTATGAAAAGCAGAAAGGACATGAGTGACTTTTTATTTCATTTCTAGTGGAAAATCTATACTCAAGTAGCTAGTACCACAACGTACATTAAGACATTAAGTTGTAAACTGTGACAAGGAGTTTTAGCCACTTAGCTCCATAGACCACAATTCATTTTTCACTTGCTCAACAGCAAAACTAGCAGAATTTCAACAGATTGCAGGCAAAATTCGGTAAAATGGAGTTAATAGAGTATGGACCTGGACCGGCTCTCCGTAAACGGGCTCTGGTACTGTTCAACTAATCAAACTAATGAACAGTTCAACTGTTTAGCTCCGCCTACAACTCCACCACCATGACTGACATTATATAGGACAGTGTAGACCTCGTACAACCCTTTCTGTGGGAATCAGACTGGACTCTTGACTGGACTTGTTTTCTGCCACTTTGTGTCTATTTCAACAGTCTTTGCAGGGGATTAGTCTTAAGAAAATCAGAAGACTATTCACCTTCTGTCCAGCTGTGCAGCCCTACCTCCAACTGTTCTTTGGAAGGTGATGCAACTTTTTAACTACTTAACCATTTAGTACTGTTTAACTCAAACTACCTGTTCCACCACTACCATCAACCTATCCATCAGCATCAACTGCATTTCCATGGAAACGTAATTCTGGAATTACTTAATCTAGTTAAATATCAAATTTTATCTTATTAAATATTCACATGAGCCATCTGGAATGCTCTGGTGTTTCTGTGCATCACGCATATATTATTAAAACAATTATCCAATTCCTTGATCATTTTATTTAGAGCTGATGTTTATACAATGGATTAGAAAATAGCCTTACTTGAGTACCTGAACTTTCACAAAAAAAAGAAAAAAAAAGGGGTTCATTTTCTTTAGAAATGACTTGACTTATTAGCAAAATCCATGAGGCATGGTGCATTATAGATGTTTAGACAAAACTTTACAGCTGTTTAAAACTACTATTGGTGTACAAACACTTCGGTTTAAACTAGTGTATCCATTGGATATTTTGTCTAGTAGGCTAGTCAATATTAAAGATGGAACAGAAAATATTAGAGAATTCAAAAGGTAGGACATCTGATAAAGGGATTAACAAGTCACCAACATTACTGTCCACAGGAGGCAGGAAAACCTTTCTTTGCTGTGTTTGTGTCTGCTTTGAGCATGAATAGAAAAGGAAATAATTTTGTGGACTGTGTGGACAGAAAAGCCTGGACTTTGACTCCTGACACAAACTATTTAATACTGAGCTGTGTTAAAACATCAGGTGATGACATATAATAATTAAATCTGAATTACAAATTAATAAAGTCACAATGCCAAGTGAACAGAGAACATATACACACACAGGAAAAGAAACACAAAGAAAACAATGGAAGACATTAAAGGGATAGTTCGGTTTTTAACACATTGAGCCCCTTTCACAGGTTGTCTAAAATGAAATAAAGTGGTTGACACCAAAATCTTGATGATTGCTACTGTCTCGGCTATTTGGGAAATATAGAATCGCCTCTGCCTGTCTTTAAAATGGCTATGGGCATGTGTTGTTTCTATCCTTAAAACACTGGTTTTACAAAAAGTGCTACTCATCGAGTGGTTAGTGGCATTTGCTGATGTTCCAACCCAAGTATCGTAGCAAAATACAGTTTCTGTCATGTTTTATTTGCCATTTTGTAAGTCCCATAGGGATCTTTTTGCTCCTTCATATAAACAAAGTGCCAAATAAAACATGACGGAAGCTTTATTTTGCTACGATACATGTTTTGGAACATCATTGAGCACCACTAACCACTTGGTGAGTAGCACTTTTTTAAAACCAGTGTTTTAAGGATAGAAACAACACATGCCCATTGCTAGCCATTTTGAAGGCAGGCAGAGGCGATTCTACATTTTCCAAATAGCCGAGACAGAAGCAATCGTCAAAATTTCGACGTCAACCACTTTATTGCATTTTAGACAACTTGTGAAAGGGGCTTAATGTGTTAAAAACCGAACTATCCCTTTAAGGAGAGGGAGAGATATTGCCTCTTAAGCAGGATTTAGTGTAGGCTACTAACATTGCAGAAACACACTGCAGTACTGATTTAGCCATTTTAGTTAGGCAAAAATGCATTATCTACTTTGACACCCACTATATTACTTAAAATACTACAAATTACTCCCACTTAAGGAAAGAACTAAGCCTAAAGCCGCTCGTACGTGCACAGTCTCCCTGCTTATTGCTGTAAAACAAGACCTCATGCATGTACAATAAGGTGTGGTCAATTTCGAAATCAGAAAGAATTCAATGTGAGAACTTTTTATCAGTATTCGAGGGTGATGAATGTGTGGCAACTTCCTTATCAGCAATTTAGTTTGTCAAGATAACACAACTAAAAGATAAATGAAAGGATAAAATACAGGTGGTGAATTCAATGTTATGCCAATTCCTTGTGGCATGGCAATTCACATGCAGGCATGCTCACATGCAGGCATGCTCACATGCTCCCAACAGCAGGGTTTGACGGCAGTAGACTCAAGTGCTGGGGGGCAGAAATGTATTCTTCATGTTTCACGTTGAATGCGTTGAACGTATACACACACACACCACAGTTTTTGTTGAAGGAGAATAAAGGCCACTAATACTGACTAAATTATTTGTTTGTGTCTCAGGCCATACTGAATGGTAACTGTCAAGTGCACCATCTTATTTGTTGTGAGTAGTCATGGTAACAAAAAACTGAGATCACAACACTACTTGAAGCCAAAGCCAGAGGGAGAGGCATGGCAAGACCGGTTCCAACACAATGACTCTTATCTTGGACTAGTTACACTTCAATACATTCACATGGCCAAAACGTAGCTTAGACCAAACAGGCACAAACCAGCAGCTAAACCCAAAACTTTCAATAGAGCTACAAATACTGTACATAAAAAGACCTACTTCTCTGTATACAATCCATTGTCTGTAACTTGCAAGATCAATACAGCTGTGATAGATTCTCCCATTCATGTACAAAAGCTTTCAAACTAAAAGCAGACAGAGGTGTCAATGGGTTTATGTCCAAATGTGTCAGCCACTACTGTGAACTAACTAGGAGAGAGGTTACTTCAAGATTCTGCTTCAAATCAGTCACAGATATACAAAGCCATAGCCATAACATGGGGAAAATCTACCCAAGCCTTAGAGACAGATTTGTTTTCAACAATGTAAGAAAACTTCTTGTCTAACTACTATTCTGGGGATCCTTCACCCCTTCACTGCCTTTGAACCATGACAAATATACACACACTGAAGACAAATGAAAACATAGCACCCGACTCAGATGCAACTGGTAGTAAAATGTATATGTTTAGTGTATTTAATGTGTTAAGTGTGCTGAGGCAAAATTGGTAACATTCAACTACAATGGAATTTCAGACAAAATATTTGCATTGAATGTATTTATTTCTAAATGTTTGAAAATTGTTCATTAAATAACAAATAAACAAATAATTTTTTTCTTTTTATAACACGTGCAAACTCAGAAAATCTCAAAGAGGTGACTTTTTAACTTCAATCAACCATGCCAGCCCACCAGACAGCCATTGAATGCCAGTGGAGCCTGCGCATAAAGTGACTTAACTTAAAGGCAAACTATGCAACATTTTTCATTTAATTAATCCGTTTCATTCTGTTTAGGATGCTAAAATTAGTCATTACACGGCGAAAGAACGGTGTAGAATGCGCCACCGTGGCCAATAGCGGTAGATACAGCACTTGCAATGTTCAGCAGTGCGGACCGCCTCCAATAGAATGCAGTGCAATACAATGCAATACAGCGGTCTTTAGAGGGAGCTTGTGAGAGAGAAAAACAGAATGTTGCTTAGTCCCGGTTTAACTTAACTATTACATTACAGTGCTTCCTTTAGAGATTTAATTAAATACTGAAAGACCCTGCTTTTTAACAACAACAGAAAAAAAAAAAACATGACGACATTTATGTTTTTGCACCATCAAACTAAGAAAATATGTGCACAGCAGAGGCCCCGAGTCAGTTCAACTGCAACTAGGCAGCCCGAGAGTGCTTCTCTCCCCCTCAAAGCAGATACACCAGCGAGTCTTCCCAGCTGAAACCCAAAAGCATACAAGACTATCAACAACAGTTTTTTTTTTTAACTTGTGCATGCTGATGATGGCCTTTGGGAGTGGTACTATACTTGATACAAGCTCTCTGGAGCATCTCAAACTAACACAAAAAGAACAATGGGAAAGTAAAGCTGTGCTCACCAGCAGGAAAAAAGCAATGTTATTTATTCAGGAAAGGCGTCATATCTGGTTGGTGTGTCAGTTCCTCTCCCAGGCTGAGACACTATTGATGACATCAGGGACAGTCTGAGAAAGGCCCCTGTGGGATTGTACCTAGCCGTTTAGCGACATACTTGTAGAATGAGATCATCCCAAGCACTTCTCAGCCAACAAGAAAGGGTTCAGGACAAAGAGTTTTATCCTAAAGCCCCAATTAGTAGTACAGTTAGGGCATTCACAAACATGGCCAAAGCCATGCAAAACAGACATGACAACATCTAGAAAACAATGGAAATAACGCTATAGAAACATGCACAAACACGTAGAGTACGTAGAGCAAGAGAAAAATACCATCTCCTCTGTGTTGCTCTGAGAGCCAAGAGAAGAGGGTGGATTATGAGTCATTACAGAGCTCTTCTTAGCCTTGCACACAGCTCTGGCCCCCCAATTAAGCGCTATTCACTCAATGCCTTTTGCTTATATTACAGCAGATTTTCATCATTAAGCATTTTACTTGCTAAGAAAAGAAAATCCAAGGAGGATCATAGACTGAGGGAAAGGAGCACACACCTAGTCATTTTATAGCACCAAGATCAAGGTTTGCACCTGGGAATTGTGCTTAACATATGACTTCAGAGAGGACAGAAAGGAATGCAAAGCCAAGAGTTTCATGTGTCGAGCAACAGTGCAGAGGTAGAGTGGCATTGATAGGCTGTTTTAACTCCTATTGAACAGGAGAAATCCAGTCAGACTAATGGACATGCCAGGCCAGGCCAGCTTTACAGGGGTTTTCTAACGCCTCCATCCCTCTCTGCGGACACACTATGCCCAAGTAGGCCTATTATAATCTGAGCACCAACCTCCTGTCATCTTTGCTGGCGTGCAATTCCCAGGAACACTAATGGTTTTAATTTAGGATCTCTACACACTTCATTACAGCACCGTTATTTCAAGACGATGACATCACTCCCACAGAAAGGATAAGAAAGATGTTTCCGTTTAGTTGCACCAGATGGTTTCTTTGGTTTATGGTGTAGAAAATAAAAATTACTTTGCCGTGTTCCGTAAACATAAACTGTGCAGACAGAGATGGTCAGGATGCTGTGAACAATGGTGAGAACATTTATTAGTTAGTTGCAACAACATTACAGACTACGGAGAAAGTCCGGAGAACGCAGCACGGAGTTTCCACCTTCAGGTGGTTACCGGTGTACTGGCCTCCCGAGTCACATTGTACGACAGTATTTAAGCATCATTCACTCACAATGTGTATTGCCTTAGCATCAACAATGTTGTCTCAGGAAGCTACAGTGATTAATTGTCGGCTGACGTGATGTGTATTGCATAGGTGACAGTGGAAGGTCTTTGATTGCCAATAAACAAATGGTCACACGGTGGTGGACTTGATTAGACAATGGAGTGCTCAACAGGGTTGGTCACAGGTTTGTGACATATGAAAAAACCAATATAGTTTCAATACAGAATATTATATTAACTATAATTATTTATACTACAATGGCATGAACCTCAATGACACACTCCCAGTCAGAGAAAGAGTTGTGGGGTCTAGAGAACGGGGCAGAGGTTTGTTAGAGGGTGTTCATAGCTCATGCAACAGGAGACACTTGGTTTTTCCCTAAAAGCAGGGCTCTGTCACAGGCCACCCTACTTAAGCCTGCCTGTTAACCCTTGACCTTTTGAGAAGGTTCCTTATTGGTGATGATAAAGGATAAACATCAGCACTGTTGCTAGTCTTCTCACCATTCAAAGAATTGTTTAAAATCCTGGACATCATGCTGCTCCATAGACTTTTGTAAAAGATGAGCGTAAATGGAATACATGGATATGTCTACAGACTTTACCCTCACTTAGTGTTTTTAATCTGGGCATTCCTGGAGTGCTCATAAAGAAACTGTATTGAATAGGAAAGTGATTAACATCTAGCTTTTAACTGATCCCACTTTCAGGTTCCTCTTCACTTCTAACTGGTACCCTCTAGCACCACATACTCTGGTTGCCTGGGCACAAAGGGAAACCTCATTGGCTGAATGAATGAGTTCTCTCAAGCATTTACCTCATCCTTTATTCATCACAAAGTCCAGAGCAGAGAATTTGGCAATTTCTTTAGCAACATGCCCATGCTAGTAAACTACATGAGCCTGCAGTGAGATCTACTGTACTCCTCCATTAAAGTGTTTTGTAGTGAAATCAGGCATTCTGAGTAAAACTACAGTACACGCTGGCTACTACATTACTAAAAGGTGTACACATTGCAATAAGAGAAACAAGACTTATTTGTCAATCCCAAGCACCTTGCTTGCAGCAGTTATGTGGAGCCCATTACCAGTATTTCAGCAACATCCTTGAACGCCACAAATAAGGCCCTTCAATTAAAAACGGCAAATAAAAAAAAATACATGAGAAAAATCAATCCAGGCATCAAATATCTGAATTATTTTTGCAACTATGTGCTAGCTGGCAACACTAGATTACAGCGACTATGCTAAGCTAAAGCTAACAGTAGCGTGCCAGATTGAGCCAGCAACAAAATGCTTTTTCAAACTTAGGCCACACTAATAAAATTAGTTGGTTCTCGGATTTTTTCAGGAAAAATATGGAGCGAGCACGCGAAATAGAAATAAAAGAAAAGTAGCCTACGCGAGGGCAGTCATACGCGTGTCTCACACTCACCATCAGCAGCCCTGCTCAAGAGGCATGCTACCCAGAAAAAAATATTATTAATAAAAAAACAGAACAAGGGAGTAAACCCATATGCCTACATTTATGTCATGAAGGCCATCATCCTTGTTAGCAGGACTCTTTTCTGAACGTCTTTTATAAGGCAAACCAATAACGATTGAACTAGTCAATTGAACATCTACAATGCATGGGAGCGGGGTGGGGAGGTTTGACCAGGGTTAGGCACTTGCTATTCATTTATTTATTGATTGATTTTGATGGCAAAACACTTTTTTTCGCCTCTCAATCAATGAAATATCAAACTCACCTCCACAAAGTTGGCAGACTGCTCTCGGCACCGTGAGTACAACTGCGCAAAGATCTCATCCTCTTTAATTTCAATTCACTTGTCAAATGTTTTTCTCTTCTGATCAAATATTCTAATAATTGCAAACAGTGGTCTAGCAGTCCACCGGCATGTCTCTTGTCGTCTCTGAAGTGAAAGGCGCGATTTGATTGGTTTTCGACGTCACGTGGACACATGCTGTTTTCAGTATAATAGCCATTAGCCACTGTGTTTTTTTTATGTTAGTGTGAGTTTGAATTAAATTTTTTTATTTATTTAATTTTGAATTTTTTTCAAAGCGGCGAATCCGAGAACCAACTAATTTTATTGGTGTGGCCTTATTCAACTCGGGGAACAGTGGGAAATGACCCAATTTCAGATAGGGGTGGAACTTTCCTTTAACCACACGCCTTTGCGTCACTTTCTTGGATTGGTCCTCTAACTTCCCTTACTCTCTCTTCATTTTGAGTTTTCATGTAACCTCTTCAGAAAATTGAATGAATTTTCAGAAAATACTCAGATTTCTTAAAAATCACTTGCATAATAAAAAGAGGCTACATGGCACTTTATTGGTGATGTGAGACCTCTGCATATACATGCTCATATGTGGTTACAGGGCCCTCCTCATAAAAGTACACTCCATTCAGTAGGTGTAGCTTGCAGCAAAGTAGCAAAGTGTACAAATGAAGAGGTGGTGCTCTCATCATAGAAAAGACATCTTAAAAATGTGTACATCTGTGAACCATTCAAATTCAAGCTATTGAGGAGGGGCCTCCGCCAACAAAGTTGATTACCTCACTTTGGAGAATGCATTTCAAGACGAGCCTTTTTAGTGTGACTGAAAAGTAAAACATTAACTTTAGTCAACAACCCACTGCCACAGTTCAAAACTCAGCACACAAAGCTGTGAGTGAGATCATGGCAGGGACAAAACTTCTTAAGTTCATCCTGTTACTTCAAAAACAACTGTACACCAATACTTGATGAAATAAAGTTGCTCATCACTGAGGTCAGCCAAGTCTGAAGTTGGATACTAGCACAGATCTACATTAGTTCACTGCCACAGGTCTGCATTTCAGGAGAATGACATGGAAGGGAAGGGAAGTGAAGGAATTTTCGAAGCGTCCCCTTTCCAGTTCATTCATACAATCTGAAGTCTAGCATGAGCGTCAATATTATTGTTGAGGGCCAATACTATGGTAACAGCAATATTAAGTTGGGAAAGGGAGGTGCTTAGCACTTTCCTCTGAAACGGTTCCCCTTCCCAGTTCAGGATTGTATAGGTTACAATCCCTCCAATTGGCAAAAGGGAACATAAAAACTAAGCAAAACAAATCCCATGCAAATAGACTTGCTTCTGCAAGAGTATGGTTACCTTGACATTAAAAAATTCCTGAAAGTTTCACTTAAAATATTTCTTGGCTGCCATGATGCAACCCTCTGCCCACACTGCAATGGTTGTCACAATTTGACAAGGCCTAAACTGGTTATTATTTAGGGCCTGACAAAGATGTTTCACCTTCTAATGTCACTTAACAATGCTGAAGTAAGTTGCAATCATACCAAGAGAAGCGGAATGAACCGTATGAGTCATGGTTTCATGGTTGTGCAGGCAATTCTACCTCTACTCAACTATAAGAAAAAGGCTGTTCCTCTCTTGGTTTTTTCCTGTGGTTCTGCATAGAACAGCAAAGACAGGTGTGGCCTGCCTATCTACCCCTGTCTATTTCTCTTTCTATCCCTCCATTCATAAGAGTAGGATGAACCAGAGTAGCCAAGTTTAATTCACTAACTGGGCCAACTACTTGAAAACCAACTAAAATGCTTGGGAGTCATTGCTGACTCTTCACTCTTAGAGATCATTTTAAGCTGGTGGATTGATGGAGTTCATTAACTGGAAGAGCATCAAAGTGCTTTCTGACCTTGACTGATGGGAGGAAAAATTCCAAAACCAACATGAAGCATGACAACATAATTTGGGGACAACCACTGCACCAATAAGTGAGCTGTATAAATGTACAATCAACAACGCTGCATATATATGAGACTATGTACTACTCTGTGTGTCAGTGTGTGTGTAGGGGTGGGGGGTTTTGATGGTCTTTTACAGGACTTACAGGTCTTAATGAGAAAGCCAGAGGAGTATCATTCCTGCACATGATGGGGCCTCTTGTCTCTTTGTGCATACCAAGGGAACAGAGACAGCCATGATTAGAGAAAGGGACTTCTCAAAACTAAGGCAAGTTGCTCCGTTATTCCTCTGGCTTGCCATAAATGCTAAGATGGCACTAAAAAGGACTGGCAGGAGTAAATATGACCGTGAAGGCACTGAGCTGGCTCATTCACTCACACAGCAAGGAGATGGAGAAAAGATAAAGTAAAGCAGGACACTCATATGTAAAGAGTAAACACAAGAAATACAATAAAACCTACAGTGGCAAATACATGCCTTTTTTCTTCATTTGCAAATACCTGTGCATGCTCATGTCGAAAACTGACAGATCACACAAAATTGCCTCAGTCGTGACTCCCCACCCATTTACCATCAAGTAAAACAGTGGACTCGGGAAATGTATAGCCAAGTCTATACTGGCAAAGTAGATGGTACTACATATGGCCTTAAACTCAACTCCAGCATTTTCCTGTAAATGGAGCAACAAGGGGACAAGTTCAACACAGAATCAACATTTTTCTCTTATAAGAAAAACCCAAGTGAATCTACTCCTTAGCACCTAAACCATCACTGGTGCAGCTTAATGGGGAAATTCCCAGGTGCCAAAGTCATAAGGCATGTGGGTAAATCCTGCACAGCTTAATCTAGCGTCTCATCTTTGCCTGTGTGGACTTACTTGACAAGAAGGCACAACATCTAACAGCTCCGTGCCAGCAGCACAACTCACAATCCCACTCTGTTTTCCTTCAGAACTTTACAGCAGTGGCGTTTAGTTCTCCAGACAGATTTCAATGCACATGAAACACTGTTTTAATCATCTTCTGGAGCATCCTGTGATATTTTGTTTCATAATTTGCATTCTTGGACCAAAATGGAAAAACAGTTATGACAGACAAAAACCAAAATTGTCATAATGATCCAATTTCCTTTCCTAGCCGGTTGAGGAGTGAATTATTTTAAGGGGCCGTTCACACGGAACACGCTCATCACCTCCAAAAAAGCCTACTGCGTTGACACCTTTCAAAAAACTTGTTTGCAAAGCACTTAAGAACGTATACGTTGCTATGCAACGCCCATTGTTAATAAAAACGCGACCTCAAAAGTTCAACCATTCCTCAATTTCTTGTATTAACTGTATTTTTAATCAAATTCAATTTCTCTCCCAAAAGTGTAGAGAAAGTTCTACTGTGCAAAACATTTTTTACAATAGTTAGGTCCAGTCCAGAATTGTATTCACAAGTCAGGAAATCCCTAGTCAGACTGATACTGAAACTGGGGTTTATCTTCCTTTGACCTACACCTTCTACTTACTTCATTTCGATCCATCCACTTTTAATTACTAGCCAAAAGGTCACTCATATTTTCACTAATATTTAAATATATTCACTAATATTTAAATGTGTTAAGTGTGATTATCATGGCCATCTTAAGTTGGGTCTTTTTGTGCTTTTTCCTTCTTGTACAAACAGGGAAAAAGTGGTGCAGGTGGTAGAGGTGCTGTTTGGATTCAAGCCCCACCCCATCTGACCCCATCGAAGTCTAATTGAGCAAGATACTGAACACCAATTGCTGCCGGTGGTGGGATAGCACCTACAGTAGCATGGCAGCCTCCGCCACCGGTGTGTGAATGAGAGGCAAACGTTGTAAAGCGCTTTGAGTGCTCGTAAAAGTAGAAAAGCGCTATATAAATGCACTCCATTAGAGGAGGGCAAATAGAAAGTTTGGTGCAGTTTAAAAAAAATCTGTATCAACCTTTTATTTTCATTTCAGATTTCAGATGCTTTTCAACTGATTTTTTAATATTATTTGGTCACTGCTAGATGTTCTATTGATAAGGTTCACTGTACATAGGTGTATAAAGAGAAAGTGAAAGATACACTCAAAGAATTCTTTAGGCAGGAGTCGGTAATTAGATAAAGTCTTTATTCATGATATAACAGGGACTCACATTATGTTGCTAACAGGACTAATCCAAAGTGACAACTCAAGGACACAACCTTTTATACTCTGTGTAGGCAACCTCCCTATCCATGGTATGCCAATCATCTCTTGGCCAATTACCTCATTATATTGATAATGTCTACATAAGGCCATCTCCCCTGGCGACTGATTGTTTTGCTTATCCGAGGCGGACCCCAACACCTACAAATTTCTGACAAGGCGTCTTGAAACAAGACCATCAGGTAGTCTCAAGGTTCAGTAGTCTCATCACACACCCAGCACAAATCCCAAAACTCCTTGAGTCATGCCACAGATGTCAGTCGCAAATAATTCTCCACTATCCATACAACCATGCATCTCTAAATATCTTGTTTAAACAGAACTCAGAACACACACATATTCATATAGCCTACATAGCCTACCATAATTTATTCTTATTGCTTGACATCAATAAACAAGATTAATCTCCTTACACCCTTCTCAGAAATGTAAAAAAAAAAAAAAATGTAAATTGAAGACTTTATGAAGAATTTTTGAAGTACTCTCATTTCAGATTCACTGGATTAATTATAAATTGACTTAAAGGGTTTTTGCATCTGAAGACTTCATACAACTTTTAGACTGTAGTTTTGAACACTGTTATTCTACTACATTAGCTCAATGTTTTTTTTTTTTACCTTACTAATATATGATTATAATTTCACAAAATGTATTTTTCTATTATAACATTTAAGAACCCTAGCTACAGTTTTTGTGCAGGTCAAAATCAGGCAATTCTGGCTGTAGCCTATACAGTGCGTGAACATCGTTCCCATAGTCGATTGTTTCTGCAGATGTAGGCCTATAGCCTACCGCAACAGACGTCTTTATGATTGCTCCATTTCACAGCAGTCATTATTAATTAAGACTACATCCTGTAAGAATTCTTGGATGTCTAACACCTGAGCTTAGCCTGCATCGTCTTGGGAAAATGGCTGCTGTAAATTTGGTCCATTTCCCTTACACTGGATGTGTTACGGAAGTTTCAGCTATGACAAGTCGAGTCAAAAATACATAATAGACTTCAAGGCTTTATGATCATCGCGAAGACCGCGTTCTATTGATTGTAGTTGAAGTGAATTATTATAACAGCTAAGTCTTCAACGCATCCGGAGTAGCCTCCTTGTTAAAGGACCTGGCAGTATCCTGCCTATGGCATCAATGTAAGGACACAATAGTGCAAAGTGCTATATATATATAAATATATAATCTCATTATAGCACATATATTCTTAATTGTTAAATAGACAGCTAAATGGCGACACGCTGTTGTCATTCTGACCGTGGCAAATAGGAATCTTACGCTTTAATGCTGTGGAACAGGTGTATTATAAAGGCCTGCTTGACTGCCTACCTGGTGAGAAGTCGATTAAACAGAATATGTGCAAGGGCTGCCTAGAGTTAAACGTGGCTTCTATAACTTAACCAGCAAACTTTGATATAGTAGGCTAACTTATATCAATAGTTTAGCATTTCTATGCAAAATTGGGAGAACATTTAACTGGGCTACTTACCGATTGAAACGAGGCGAATGTTTTCGCGGTCCAAAAACTCAAGAGCAACAGACACGTTTTCCAGTTTCATCTGCCTGAAAGTGGGTCTTGGGTGGTACTTTCTATACATCTTCTTCTGGCTCAAGACTTCCAACAGTGAAATAAGCCTCAACCCGTCGCTCAAGTCGATTTGTAGGTCTGTTATACGCTTGTTAACGCACTTCAGGTGCTCATTGCACCAGCGAGTAAAGGTATTTTGCTGGATCTTTTTCCATGGGGCGTCATCAGCCAAATCTTTCTCTGTAGCTGGCATACTTTTCCCTCTGTCTGAAGTTTTGCAATTCTTCTGGGAGGCTAGTAATGTGCACGCTGTCTGTGCCGTGGTGCGCTTAACTATTCTGATTCCCAGTGCCTGGAGTGCTCCAAGAAATTTGCTCGTTCAAAAAAAATGCGCGTGCGCAATGCTCCATTGAGAGGAAAAGTTGGACGTCTGTGTTACTGTGTACTCTACACAACTAGGCTACTAGGTACTAAGACCGTTCGAGAGGAATGGAAACAAACTAGTCATTACCGAGGACAAGGTTGCTTTTAAATAAATCGAACATGTGATCACAGACTACGGTCATTTTAAACTGCCTACTTAAATTAGGCGACTTAAAATATGTTTTTTAGGAATTAGATTCTGCATAGCCCATAAAGCCTAGGACACTGCTTCATCAAATGTCTATTATTGATCTGGTCAGAATTTCATTTCATTTCAATCTAGTTTGTAAAATACCACCTAATTGGCTATTTCAGGCAAAGATAACGCACATCGATCAATCACTGTCAAGCACTACAGTATCTGAAACATATGTTTTTTGTTTCACTAAGCAAAGACTTGACCTTCTATCTTTATATGCCATGACTAATGATTTACTCGGGTGGATATGCATTGCCTCATGCTCTCAAACAGTACACAGTGAGTTAATTACGGTGGCCGAGAAAGTCCAAACGCGCTCAGTTAGAGAAAGCAGTTTCAAATACAAAACGATGCAAATTAACCAAAGTACAAACAGAGAAACGTGGTGCAAATGAAAAAAAGGCACTGCAAGAAACCAAGCCAAATGCAACTTCATGAAATGCACTGCAGATAGAGAAATGATGCAAAACACAAAACGCTGCATCTTCATGAAATGTGCTACAGAGACAGAAACGCGCTGCAAAACACTAAACGCTGCAGAAACCAGCAACTACAACGGAAGTGCTCCAAACTCCAGAGGGCGCTCTCACCGTGACAGATCCATGGAGAGGCAGGCACACAGGAGGAAGACCAGAGGTGTAGAATAATGTCTCAAAAACTGTTAACGGATTGCAAGGAGTAGTTGCAGTTACAGCGTGGTAAGGTAATGTGACTTTTTTCTTTGTTTATTTATGTTTACTTTGTTTAACGCTGTACATTACGTGGCGTTGTGCTATATGTTACACTAGACTTTACAAGGCTACACTGGCATGTCGATTAGCCTGCTTGCTAATAGCGCCAATAGCATACAGTCGTGCTAAGATTAGAGACTAATGCAAAACACCGGTTTTAATACTACATTAAAAAGCCCTCTCATGCCGGTCTTCCTTATTATTCAACGTTGTGTGAATGACGGCATTTAACTCGTAGGTTAAGCATTCATGAAAGACTGTTTGACCATTTAGGTTCTAGTGCCAAATAGCTGTTCCCACAAGTCTTCAGTTTAACATTACTTTTCAGGGAACAAAATAACGTTAGAATATTCAAGCATTGTTTGTTAAATTGCTGAAACGGTCTATATCAAGAGGTAGTGAATAAATACTTTTTTCCAGGCCACTAGCCACCACCACATCTTGGTGTCTCCCGGTGATGTCAGACAGGGTGTTGGTCATAAGTCAGTTTCGGCTGTAAAGATAAAATGAACTGAAGCACTATCCCCTAGCACTATGCTCCTTAAGGTTTCTGCTATGTAGCTTGATTGTTATCCTCGTTTTGTAAGTCGCTTTGGATAAAAGCGTCTGCTAAATGCATAAATGTAAATGTAAATGTAAAGATGGTTCAACTGGTTCAATTTAATTTCAGCATTCTCCCATCTAGTCCGTGGATGCTCTGCAGTTTCCACTAGTTAGACCAGAAATATATACAGTATAAGGGGGAAAGCATGTTTTTATAACAGGCAGTTAAATACAATAGATAGTTTATTTGGAGGCAACAGAAAGATCATTACCTGCCTACGCAGCTCTAGTGCAAAATGTCTCTTGTCCATGGATTCCAGCCTGTTTGGGTCAGGAAAAGAAGAAAGTAATGTTAGTGTTAAATTGTTGGAACAATCTGTCTAACAATCCAACATGAAATTACAATTTTAAAAATGTAATTACATTAGACAACCAGCTGTTTAATATACAAGTGTGTTTGGTCAAGTGTGTGTGTAACACTTATCCTACCCTTTAATAAAATAATAATTACATTTTATTCAACACTTTAAAAGGATAAAGTGTAATTCTGACCAGTAATTTCACTTTCAGTGCACAGCAGTCTCAGGAAACTAACGTGTGCAATACAGCCACACAGTGCTATTTATTCACTGCAGAGATGACATTTTAATCCACAATTTCCGTATCGTTTAGACGGAAACATTTTGAAGGTTGAAAACGTAAAAAAAATGAAAACCCCCTCCAGAGTGGAAAACTTGAAAACACTCCACTCTTGCGCCATCGTGTAAATGATTGAAAATGCAAAACTTTGTTTCTCCTCGCATTGTGACATGCTTGCCCCAGTGCTAGTAAAGCAAAATGGCGATCCTGCGATGGACATTCAACTTGCTTTAGCTGCACTAGTTTCACTGGACGAGTCTTTCCAGTAAGTTACAAGAATGACGCTTGAGAGTACTGTAGATCGGAGATTAATGGCAAACTTTCACCATGATGTTTATCTTTAATTGCACCAGGGGTGAACAGGAAGTGAAGCAGAAAGCCCTTACGCACAAGCTTGGTCTTGCTGCTGTTGCCACCTAGCCATCTGGTGCATATACTGCATCGAAAAATAGAAAATATCACATGTTTTTGCGTTTCTGTCTGTATGCAAAACGCTCGTCTTAATGCGGAGTTAAAAGTGAGAACGAAACGCTACTTTTGCGTTTTTGGTGCAGATAGTTTCCGTGTAAACGTAGCCTTAATAATCAAGGAATGTCAATGACCAACGGCTCAACTATGGGCTTCTTATGATTTCCGACAAGTTTAGCAAGGATCTCAGGCTCTTACCGGAGTTGTATAATAAGAAAACTGGCATGAGAGGGCTTTTTAAATGTAGTATTAAAACAGGTTGTATGCTATTGGCGCTATTAGCAAGCAAGCTAATCGACATGCCAATGTAGCCTTGTAAAGTCTAGTGTAAAATAATGTACAGCGTTACACAAAAATATAAACAAAAATAAACAAAGAAAAGTCACATTACCTTGCTACGCCGTAACTGCAACTACTTCTTCCGATTCCGATTTTTATTTGAGACATTCTTCTACCTCTCGTCATCCTCCTGTGCCTTCCTCTCCATGGAGCTGTCACGGTGAGAGCGCCCTCTGGGGTTTGGAGCACTTCCGTTGTAGTAGCTGGTTTCTGCAGCGTTTTTGCAGCACGTTTCTGTCTCTGTAGCGCATTTCATGAAGATGCAGCGTTTTGTGTTTTGCATCATTTCTCTATCTGCAGTGCATTTCATGAAGATGCATTTGCCTTTGTTTCTTGCAGTGCGTTTTTTTTTATTTGCACCACGTTTCTTATCTTTCACTTTGGTTAATTTGCATCGTTTTGTATTTGAAACAGCTTTCTCTAACTGAGCGCATGTGGTTCTTCTCAGCCACCGTAATTAGACAGTAGCCTACTGGAGAAACGTGTTTCCACAGAAATTCACACATTCAGTACTAGGCTTGCAAATAAATTCTTAGTTGAACCTGAAAGTAGGAATATGTGGTTGTAAACAATAAGTAGTAGTATTTGAACAAAATTGGTACCGGGATATGTAAAGATATCGTAAGATACGGGATATGCTTCCTTTAGGGCATTGGTTCTTAACCTGGGGTCCGGGACTCCCCTGGGGGGTGATAGAGATCAAAGGGGGTCCGCAGAATTTTGTCTGAGTTGAGGTTGTGACGTCACAAAAATTATGTTTGTGCAAATTTATAAAAATGAGGGAATCCCATCAACACACCCAATAAGATAATCAAAATATGTTTGTCTGTGTGTTAGAGACACCTGATAACATAAGATTTTTAGTAAATAAAAGTGAAATTAATCACCTTATTCATTTAGTGAGGTTATGTTGGTAGGATTTGGTGTTGGAGAAGGGGGGGCGGGCTTGTGTCATGAACACATGGAAAGGGAGGCTTCAAGAAAAAAAGGTTGAGAACCACTGATTTAGGGTATGCCTATACACCATCTTATTTTTCTGCCTCTATAGTTTTGTATAACGAGCACATGGATGCAATTAAAGGATCTGGCAGCCAAGACACTATCTAATGACTTAACAGTATTCTGACACATCGTCTGGCTCAGCAAGATGTGCTAGCCTCTCCTCACTGTCTATTTCACCTCCTCAGCCCCCTAGATCATCTCCCTGGGGGCATGAGGTAACCACTACCTTGCCAAAAACCAAAAGATATAACTGCTAATCACAGAAGAGAAGAGCTGTGACTCAGTACCATCTTGATATTGCTGTGATAGATTTATTATTAGCTGATACAGTGAAAACATCCCTTAGTCATGCAATGCAGGAATGGAAGTGCTTACCTACTGATCAATGAAAGGTCATAATTAATGACATTTAGCCTCTTACATAACTTAAAAATGTGTAAAGTGAATAGATGGTACTCCTATCCCTCAATTGTAAAAATTTTGCTCAACATCACAAACATTGAGGCCTTAAAGCAACACGCCACCATTTTTCAATACTGAAATATGTTCTTCCACTAACTTACACAAGTTGATACATAGGCCTACCTGTCTCGTCTCAGTGCGTGCACTCAGTTGCTCTGGTATGCGATGCTGCTTAGTTAGCATTTAGCTTGGCCTAGTTCTTTCAATAGAGTCCAAACATGGATGAAGTTAGAATTGACCAAACGCATCCACATCTTTTCTATTCTACTTACATGTGGTTACTCGAATAGTTACCTATGTCGTAGCCCAGAGAAGGCACCTGGCTCAGGATAGTGTAAAGGTTGCCATCAGACTGGTCTGACACCCTGTGGTCAGGATTGACATGTTGAAAGTGCACCACAATAACATTCATGTCTACAGTAAGGCATTTAAACAAGGATTTTTGGCTTGTAAACGCAATATTTTTTTTTACAAAGATTATAGTTCATGACCTGCTAGCTTTTTATTCTTATGGCTCACTGCAAAAAAAATGTCTTTTTATGATGCACTGGTTCTGAAAACCGAACACAAACTGGGGCCAGCTTGTCCACCCAACAATGACACATTCTTACCAACACTTAACGAGTCATACTAAGGCCTAATAACACAGAATCACTTACTCAGCCTTTAAATGACTACTAAAGCTACTAAATACACTCAGGTACATAGACAAAATAATTTTTTACAATTGTAAAAATAAAATTTCAAGAAATCTTCATCACCTCATCTACACCACAGTCTCTGTGTTTGAAGTGCTGGCATGTTTTTTGGTCAGGATTCAGGATTAGATCATGCTTACCGCATGAGTGTTCTGCATGGCACTGCACTGGTGTGTATAGTAGACCACAAACTGACACTTCTATAAAAAAGATTACTATTCAGATGTATTAATTACGTATAGGTAGCAATTTGTCCAAAATTTGAATAACATATTTAACAGCCCATTAAAGATATTGAACTTTTATTTTGTGTGTATATTTACACATACATTCATAAACACATTTTTACAGACAAGAAACTGGTGGTATAACCAAAGTATAATCAGTAGATTATAGTATTGTGACTACAGCTTTACCTGTATTCTTTTGTAAACCAAACACATGAACATCATTCCTTCTCACTGTAGTAAACATGGTTATGTGAATGAATGAGAAAATGTTAACCACTTTCTGTAACTGTATTTTTAAAGTACTGTAAATCCAACACTAACCATTTTACTGAATTCCACTACCTCTCACTTATCCATTACTCACTTTTTGTCATGGTCTTCTGATTTCACTTAAAATTTGATGCTCTAGTTGTACATAATCAAATCATCAATTTCCAGATTGCATATCTGAAGTGGAAATGAACTCAATCATATTTAAGGCAAAACTAATCAGGTCAATGTACTACAACATTTGTGAATGGACCTTTAGACATACAGTGGGTTACCATCACTGAAAGCTACCAATTCTGTAGTTTCTTGGGTAGACTGCAAGACTTGGCTTTAGTTGACCTTAGCTACATAGACAAACCATGTTGGCTTGTGGACATAATGTCAATTCAATGAATCACTCTCCAGAGATAAAGACCACATTTCAACAACATATGAACATTTTAATTTCAAATTACCTACATTTTGTAGTGTCTTTGACAGGAACATTTTCGTCACACAAATACAAATAAACAGTGATAGAGTACAATGACAAACTTGTGCTACAAGCATGTTGATTTGAACAAACATTTAGAGCACAGAGGGACTTGTGTTGTGAGTTTAGAACATTACTTCTTTCTCCTGTTTCACCACACCAATTTACATCTTGTTAAACTCATACTGCACTGTCCGTGTGGCACTTAGATGACAACTAGCATGTGTTAAATTAAGTGTGAACATACACACATATCCATCCATACACACACACCCCCCTCTGTAATAGATAAACTAGGCACTTGATCCTTTGTGCCAAGATGTTAAGTTCTGATTTGGCTTGTACATCTATTTGGAATACCACATCAAATTTCAACATGGCAGACTACAAAAAACAACTAAAAAAAACAAAACAAAAACAAACAAAAAAAAAAATGAAAAGGAAACTAGAACTTTCCAAGAGTTTGGTTCCCACCTAAAGAAAAGTTAACATTCTCACCTATGACAAACAGGTTGGAAAAAAAAACAACAGCAGATATAGCTTGACTCTATTGTAGAAGTAACAACTTTTATTCCCTCTCTTTCTATATATATTTACAGTTACATTTTATACAGTTGCACTAGGGTCCTTGGAGGGCCTCAAATCAAAGCGGTCCCTGGGAACGGACTGGGATGCATTTGTTGTGTGAAAATTAAGTGTCAAAGTGGAAGATACGAAGTATGAATCCGCTGTGGTGCATGTGATGGTGCGTGTGTGTGTTGGTGCGCATCTTGGAGTAAAGGTAAACTCAGAGTACGCAGGAGCATGAGTCTCACTCTCAGGAGGTGTTCTTTGAGAGGCCAGGGTAAAGAACTGCTGCCGTCACGGCGACCATCACAGCGACCATCGGCATCCACGGCATCCAGCCATTCTGTAACATGGCAAATACACAAAAGGAGAGGGAAGAGGGGGAGACCACATTACACAACCTGCACTCAAGCAAATATAGTAGGGCTGCAGAAGTACAGGTAGATGGAGGGGAGGACAATCAGAGAGATTAAAGCAGCACACCACCGCTTTTTAATATTGAAATATGTTCTTCCCCTAACTTAGACAAGTTTATACATTTATAACATCCATGTTTTTCCTATTTACATGAGGTTACTCGAGTAGTTACCTATGATGGTTATAGTGACAAGAAATAAGCAAAGAGATTTTATAAGTGGATAATAAAGAGATTTATTATATGTGGAGTGATAATAAGCAGAAGGTATATAGTGCCGTCATGTTTCACATTAGGGCTGGGCGATTTGGCCTAAAATTAGATCGATTAATTGAACATTTTACCTCAATCACGATTAATGAACGATTATTTAATTCATTTTATTATTTTGCCCTCATAGTTCACTAATTATGCTAAATATGCTCAAATATTACAAGTGGGAGATCTCAATTGTCTCAGTTTTTAAGCTCTCCATGCTCAACATATCGGTGGAATAATGTAACAGGGTGGGGTCACGTGACTCCACACGCAGTAGTGTTTTTAAAGGGAAATTAATTTAAATAATTGACCTGGAAAAATTAGATCGATTGTAGGTTCTGAATGTCGATTACGATTACTTTTCGATTAATTGTCCAGCCCTATCACATGAGCAGACGGCAAAGGACTCCCATGTGTTTTTCCGCCATACAATATAGTTGTCCTTATTATCCACTTAGAAAATCTCTGTTTCATTTCTCGTCACCATAACCATCATAGGTAACTACTCGAATAATCTCATGTAAATAGGAAAAGACATGGATGCGTTTGGTCACTTCTAACTTCATTCTTGTTTGGACTCTATTGAAAGAACTTGGCTAAGCTAAATGCTAACAAAGTAGCATTGCATGTCAGGGCACCTGAGTGCACGTACTGAGATGAGACAGGTATGCATCATCTCGTCTAAGTTAGAGGAAGAACATATTTCAATATTAAAAAACGGTGGCATGATGCTTTACGGGGAAAGGGAATCAGAGAGACTGTGTAAAGGGAAAGAAAGAGCGAGTACAACACACTTACGAGCTCAAGAGCACTTCCTAATCGGGGAACCAGTAGCCTTGCAAAACCAAACACAGTGTTCTGCCTCAATAGGCAGGAGAACTGTGTTTAATTTTTGATAAAAAATAATTGACAAAAGGAGAGAAAAAAGCCTAAGGGCTAAAAATGACATGTTAATAACCCAAGCAAGACAGAACAGGTGTTACTTAGTCAGGGAAAGATTAGCAGGACAAAGTGAAGTGGAAGTTTTTTTCCATATGAGGCAAAGATCCAACCAGATTTTAGGGTAAAGCTGAAGAGTGTGAAGAGGCGTGGGGTGTGCAACAGGATGAGATGTGTTTGCTCAGATGGCCATGCAAGATATATTGAAGGCGGCATGATGCACAAAGACGACGACAATACGACATAGAGACAAAAGATTCAACACGGGCGCCGTGTACCTTTCTACCACAACTGGCCGTAGCACCAGTACAGCAAAGCCAGGATAAGGCCGATGAAAATGGCTTGGGCGGGCTGCGATATGGATGGCTAAAGGAAGAAGGGACATTACAGAAAATCAACTTTATTCTACGCAACACAAACACCTGATCTGAGGGCAAGGCAAAGTGGGGCTAAGGGAAGGCTCTGCAAATAAAAAGTAAGGGGGTGGGGGGGTGTTATACACAAATATACACAGCTCTTTTGTACAAATTGTAAATTGTACAAACTACATGTAAACACCAACAAACTACTTTTGGATCCCTGAACTTCAAAGAACCAACAGCAAGGAGCAGACATGACATTGACATGGCAGTGGGGTTAATGCAAGCAACCATTTACGTTCTTATTCACAGCATTTTGGTTAAATTCATATTTCATTTCAGCCCATATGTAGCCATTTCTTCTTCACAGCCCTGCAAAAGTATGAGGTGCAACCGCCAGGCTCTGCACACCATCAAAACACCTTGCATCCCAAAGTGAGAAAAGCCCATATGGGTGAGAAAGCCAGTCTTTCAGCCGTGTGAAAAGTGATTTGCAACTAGAGTAGAAAAAATAAATTAATCAAATAAAAACAAATCCCTTAGTATATGAGATAATATGTAACACAATATGAAAACTAGATCACAATTCAAGGACCTTTCAAGGACTTTCCAGGACCAATTTTCTCAAATTCAAGGACCACACGGGGCGGCATTACCTACTGCTACAGCTGAATGTGTTATCAATAAACAATTTTAGTAGTCTTTTTAGCTTACATATATTAAAGACAATACATGAGCGAGTTGCCAACTTCAGTAAGTTGGCTGGAATGACTAGGCTTTTCCAACATTTGTGATGATTTATTTAAACTATTATCATTTTTTTGTCTACCTGACTACCGATAGAGGGCTGCAGCGCAAATGCAGCAAGTATCGTTCACCTTGTTACGAGTTGATGAACCAGCGAGACGGCTTCAGAGCACCCAAATAGTCAAAGTTTTTTTTTTTTTATATGAATAAGCTTTTGTAGAAAGTAATGCAGAAATTACAGTTTCTGTTTGGGATGTGTGAAACATTCAAGATTCTTAGCTAGCGAAGCAAAATGTCACTGTCCGAAGCGACGAAAATAAAAGTTGTTCGCAAATGTAGGACGTACAAAGAAGACTGGAAGGAAAGGTCTGCATTCAGCCTACCTGAATTTATGAACATCCAACATCTCAACATCTTTGTTAAGATGTCTTTTGTAAAATGCGCTATACAAATAAAATTGAATTGAGTTTAATTTAAGCGCTGACGGCTGGATATACAAATGTATACAGAGCTGGAAGATCCTGGTTCAGGCACTTACAGCGAAGCAAAAAGTTACAAATGCGTTCCTCAACGCAGCATGGATTCTCACAACAACAGGCTAACGCAGAGGTTACTAGGAAGTGATATTTCATTATTTGTGATAGGGGATTATACTGCCATAGAAGCCTATTCACACGCAGCTACAGAGCCTGCAGCTTTGAACCTATGAATCTTTGCCATTTCGTTTATTTAAGCGACGTGTGTAGGCATTAAGCACCATTTTCCAACATTTTGAGCGAATGAAACACTTTGTGACTTCCACTGACTTATTTCCAATTAATACGCATTCCTCTAGCGCCTCCGGTTGACGGATATCAGTCATAGGATGGAAAACTTTAAGCCATGCATTCAGGCCCTCAGTATTGAGCATTTTTTTGTTTGAGTATACTGTGCATATGCAAAGAGTGATACATCAGTGAAGAGCTTTTCAATCATCAACCAGGTAACATGCATTTTTCAGTTAGCACCAATTGAAACATTTAATTCGGGATAAGGAGCCGTATAACCTACAGTCAACAGTCTACAGCTGTAGACTGTGCAATATTATCAGATCTTCTCATTAAGCCTCTTATAGGCAACTCATAGGCTCTGGTAACATGAATGTAATGTTGTAATGTGAACAGGAAATACAAGAATATACAATCCATACCTCCACACCTATTCCTGAAAGTGAGATTTCCTCCGAACTAAAACTGTGTGGTTCCAGACAAGTATTCTTATAAGATTTATAAAATCTGGACTATACCTCATACTAAACAGAATCGTAGGTGTAACCGATTATCTCCCAGATCATTAAAAGGAACACCACACACTTCAAGACAATCACTTAATTTTAACTTTCGGTCAGATTCATCATTTAAGTCATTCATCATTAAGTTTGTGTTGTCAGAAGCAAAACTACTTTGGCTACTACTATGTGCACTTGAGCTGGAGGCAAAAAGACTTATAAAGTTCATTTATTTTAGTTGACCTGCTTTTACTTGAAGACAATGAAACATTTAGGCTACAACGAAACATTTATCTGTTTGATCACAACATTTAATGTTAGCTAGAGAAGCACAAGAGAAAAGCTCCGGACATGGAAGTCTTTGTTAACGGATACAAAACGATTTGAGCAGTGTTAACAGGTAGAGGGCAAGGCTTCATAATACGCATGCAGTTCACCATGACACTTTTTTTTTTTTTAGTAAATGTTTGGGCTTTTTTTTTGCCTTTATCGATACGACAGTGGAGAGAGACAGGAAGTGAATGGGAGAGATCAGGGATGGGATCCGAAAAGGACCACGGGGCGGGAATCGAACCCGGGTCGCCAGCGTACGGTGCAGGTGCCCCAGCCAGTTGCACCACAGCTGGGGCCACCATTACATACTTTAATCAAGTGTTTCCCATATACAGTACAGTGACTGATGACGGCATGAGTTAGGCTAATAATTTAACGTTACCCACCCATGGTCTAAACATGTACTCACACAGCGGTCATTTAAATAAAACCAGTTAAGCTAATCAGTTGCAACAATATAATTAACCTGCGCTTACCTATTCTGAAGTGAACTCATCTCAGCTAACTCATTGACGTTGGTGTCGGTATTGTTGGCTAACGCTAGCCTATACACAGGGGTGAAAGTAGTTGTTTTCATTTCTTGCTGGTAATCTTTCAATCACTTATATATCGTTTTATATCTCTTTCAGAAATTTTAAAGTCCTAGTAGCCCTTCGGACAGGCACACTTCAAATTTTAGTAGCCCAATTTTGATTTATTCATTTTTTTATGTCAATATCAAATCAACACAATCAACATAAAACGCTGTGCCAAGCCAAGTGAAAAGCTAAAACCGTAGGTTATTTCCTGAAATTATAGCAGGGGCATTTATTTATTTAGACTACCCAAAGCCCAGGCCTTAAATTTACGCAGGTTTTAATAACAGGCCTTTATTTCTTATTGACCTGGTAGGCAGAATCTACTATTGTGTTAGTTATGGTAGGCTACATGTAGGCTTTGTTTTTTATTATTGCATCAATTAGGCTTAGCTTGCGGGTGCGCAGCAGAGATCTGTCAGTCAGCAAGTGTAGCAAGCACCTAAACTTATTATTTACAATGTTAGAAGATATGGGCTATACTTTTAAAGGTAGCCCGTTGGGCAGAGGTTGTAAAGTTTTAGTAGCCCAAGTGGAAAATTCAACATCCCCGGGATGTCGGGCAAGTGATTTTTTGAACCCCGTCTCCTCAGCCACTCCTGAAAAAACTTTAATATTTAAGTGGGCCTACATGAAATAACAAAATATTTTACTTGCCTCAAAATATTTTACTGTGAGATCATTCAAGAGCTGGGGAGTTCCAAAAAACGCACCGACTGAAAGTTAAGTAGACATTTGCAGAAATTATGAAAGCTGATTATCACAGTGCTTGGTTTGTCAACCTTAAAAAAAATTAGCACCTTTTAGCCTTCCGTTTAAGCCCAGGCCCTACTGTAATAAAATTTGTAGTGTGAAATCCTTCTATAATGAATTTGTGCATCCCTGCAGCACACCCCTTCAAGGTAGCCTAATATGCGTGCATAGGAAACATTTAAGTCATGACAATATTTGTCTGACAGAAAGCACCTGTGCAGCGCTCTGTAATGTCGGAATAAAGACAAAATCACCACGAGAGGTACACATTTTTATCGAGGAGATTCTTCACATCAAACGCCCTGCCAAAATCCATCAGAGCGCAAATAAAATAGGCTACTTGTCTGCAGTAGATGCGTGCAAGTGCACCACAGACCAGCTATTTCGAGTAGCCTTTACGCCATTCTCTACTTAGGACGCTTGTCTCAAATGACATTGTGGGTAGATAAGTTTTCAACTTAATCAGCAAACGTTGACCCTCTACTCTTGCCAGTACTATGTACCGGCTGTAAATCTTATAACGGTACATAGTACTGGAGCGTACCGGCTTACTTTCACCCCTGCCTATACAGCCAATTCATGTAAACAAGGCTGATTAAAAATGTCCATTAGCCTACAAATCTAAATTTTCAGCAATTAGAAGTCGCATGCTTCCAACTTTTACTTTTTCATTTCTTTTCTGACCGCCACCGTTGGGTAGGCCTAGCCTACCAAGCTGATAAGTATTGCTGCTGATGGCTGTTGTCTCTCTTTAGCTCCCTGTCACTCCCACGTTGTATGGTTCTGTTCGGTCAGTCAAAATGGAATGGAATACAAATTACGACAGGAATACAAAATGACAGAAATAATGACACAAATAATTAAATTATTTTTTTTGAAAACATAAACTAGTAAGCTGTCAGATCAATAAAACTATTCCTAGGGACGACGTTTAAGCTGTTTTAAGCCCATAATATGACTTATTGAACATAAAAAACATGATTTTTGCCGGATTTTGCCGGAGAGAACAAAAGGAAATAGAATTTTCGTTAAGTTCAGGGACAGTGGAATGTTTACAGAAAGGAAATAGTAGTTAAGGAGACAACAATGGGAAATAGAATTCCTGTGGATTCTAGAGTGTGTCGTCCCACGCTGGTGGAATGACCTACCAAAAACAATCAGAACAGGGCCATCTATGGAGGCCTTCAAAAAGCTCTTAAAGACCCAGCTATTCAGAGAACATCTTCTATCCTAGCACTAAAATGAACTGAAGCACTATCCCCTAGCACTATGCTGTGTAAATGTAGAGTTCCAACTTTTTTTTTTCCATTTATTTTTTCGCTTGTTTATTACAAATGTATGAAAAAATACTAACAGTTGAAATGTCAAAAGATATAGCACACCTAGACATTTTGAGACCAACGAAAAGGAGTTTGAATGAAGTTTCTAGGTGAAACGGTTCTTTAGTTATTACACGAAAAAGCCGCCGCCACTGGATAACAATACAGTGCATTTTGCATGCACTGTAATAACTAGAATTGCAATTCCCAGGAATTACACAGTGCATGTAAAGCAAATGTTTAAGGTCCTCTACACCCTAATGTACGCTAGTATACACTGCACCCTAATGTAATCAACTGTCACAACACGGGGCTTGAATATGGTGACCTCTGCACCTCCTTTCTACACTGCTTTACGTGAAATCTAGTCCAAATTGATAGAAAAGTATTATGTACAGCTTTATGATGCGGATAGCTAGCTTTTTAGTAGTATATATATGGCAGTTAATATGGTAACTGGAGTGGCAGTGGTAACACAGTTGGAGTAGCAGAATAGTCAAATAGTTGAATAGTATGAGTAGTTACATTATTTACTAGTGGATTATTACAGTGCACCGAATCCATTGAATCAGCATTGGGGGGACCGAGCTTGCAAAAGGTTGAGAACCTCTGCTTTAAAGAATATGATTCTGCGTGAATAGAGCACAGCATTTGGAACTTTTAAAAAATATTTTCCCATTTCATTTTCTTTCATGGTAAGGTAAAGGCTAGGTCTAAGAGTTAGTGCTGTAGGCTATACTTGCACCTAAACAGCAAGAGAAAGAAATATCACACAGCCATGGATCTTGAAAAATAATGGCTGGTAGCTCTGTTTGTCGAAGTACATTCCAAAATGTCGGGTGTTCTTGGATGTACAGGGATCTGGATATGGAGCACAAAAGGGTTGATCCAGAACAACCCAAGCATTATTATAACTTGCGGTTATAATCATTTATTATTATAACCGGTAATGGATTTTTTTTGCGGTAATTGATCTATTCCCTAATTCTTTGCTGTGCAATAAAGTATGACTAAAATATTGTGTTCGTACAAATATATTTGCAAATTTGCAACTGTGTCAGAAAGATTCAAGATGTAGCATGTATTGGTGCGCTCCATAACGATTGAGATCTAAGAAGTATATGTATAAAAGACTCCCAGTGTTTGATATATTTTACTCTGACTTGATTATTAAATATAGTTTTTTTATGTGGTCCGAGAAAAACCTGGAGATCTTTCTGTTTGGCCCTCATAGTACAGAAGTTCAATAGCCCTGTCCTAGGCTATCTGCCATCAAATATGGGACTCCAGTACAATAGAAGTGAAATTAAACTCGTACCACCATCACAAACGTGAACTACAAAAACAAATTAGTCATTGCATGTTAAATTAGTGGATTGTAGAGATACTTTTGTCTATAAAGTTAATATTTTGCATGCTTATTATTGTTGGAAATCTACAAAGCTTCCTTACCAATATGATATCCCAGTTCAGCTACTGAATTAATAGTGACAATATCTACCAGTGTCAAACACTCATGTTAACTCTTATGAGTTAATTAAACCAGACAATATCCCAGGAGCCTGCCCTCTAACCATGGGCTAAACAAGAACAGGTGTACAGTCTTGATTATTCAAGTGGCAGTGGTAACACAGTTGGAGTAGCAGAATAGTCAAATAGTTGAATAGTATGAGTAGTTACATTATTTACTAGTGGATTATTACAGTGCACCGAATCCATTGAATCAGCATTGGGGGGACCGAGCTTGCAAAAGGTTGAGAACCTCTGCTTTAAAGAATATGATTCTGCATGAATAGAGCACAGCATTTGGAACTTTTAAAAAATATTTTCCCATTTCATTTTCTTTCATGGTAAGGTAAAGGCTAGGTCTAAGAGTTAGTGCTGTAGGCTATACTTGCACCTAAACAGCAAGAGAAAGAAATATCACACAGCCATGGATCTTGAAAAATAATGGCTGGTAGCTCTGTTTGTCGAAGTACATTCTCTACCAGTGTCTACCATATCTACCAGTATCTACCAGTGTCAAACACTCATGTTAACTCTTATGAGTTAATTAA